>OX579663.1:13161132-13265205 GCA_951230895.1 Carpatolechia fugitivella
GGTATAATATAAATTTGAAAAGGCCTAGAAATTGCCAAGCGTGAGCCGAGAGTCGAGTCCTGAGGGGACTCCGTCGATATCGTGTCGCTGGAGTAGTGTTGTGTTGTGGTGTATCGATGCAGGAAGGTGTACCAAAACCGCGGAGTACCCCGGAGTGTAAAGCCAAACGGGAACCAAAAAAGGAGGGCCTGAGAAACCTAAAGGGCCTTTTTAGAATTTAGAAAAATGGAATTTAAATTTGGCAAAATCCGCATACAAAATTGATACAAAAAACAGATACAAAAAAAGGCTAAAAAATGATGGGCAGTCCCAGGGGGGACGCCGGAGCGCGGGTCTGCGGCACTCAGCTGGCACGGGCGCGGGCGCGCACAACGCAGGGGTCCAGGCACGTCCAACGCCCGGTGGCCTCAGGGGTCCGGAACCACGGCGAGTGAACGAGAAAGGCACGGAGGGACTCTCGTGTGTGTGCCGCAGAGACCGGAAATACACTGTAAAGATGTACAAGGAAATAATCGCCATCCGACCAAGACAAGGAAAGAGAAAAGTACGTCGATAAAAACCAGGAGGAAGACAGCACAAGACTTACCCGGCCAACGTAAAAGTAGGTTAAAGTAGGAGCCTGTCCCAAAAATTATCGCATTAGCAAGAGACGATAATAACACTGTGTCCCAAGGTTTTATAACATTTCCAGATATTTATCTCGTAAAATTCAACCACGTCCAAGGGATCAAACGTTTCCATTTCCTGACAGACGACAACTGAGAAAACAATAAACAATTTAGAAAAAGGTCAAACTAACAAAATTTTAAATTTGAAAATGTGACATAAAAACCGGCCAAAAGAAAAAAGAACCGTACCAAAAAGGTTATTAAAAAACCTGCAGTAATGCTGCAGTAGGTACAATAAAGAGGGGGGCGGTAGCCAGATGGGCGCTAAGCTAAATTGAAGATAAAGCAATGCAGATGAGTAATATTAGTTATTTATTTATAGTTATTTTTCCAACTCTCTCCAATATGAATAATTACTTCTACTCGGTAGCCCGTTGACAACCCGAGTCAAAACAACAAAAAAGAACCATTCGATATTTCAAAATATTCAAATCCAATCGAATTAAACGAACAGCCAGTCACCTCAAAGGAGACCGCTCCTTACAGTACATACTTATCAAGAGATCATTAGACGTACATTTACCAATCTAAGCTAATATATAAAAAGAGTAATGTTGGTATCATGAATTACGGTGTATGGGTGTGTATTGATCTTATAGCATCCGGTTGCTTTCTACATGCATGCATTATGTAGTAGAAGATATAAAAAAAAACTTTCAGGTGTACTAAGTGAGCGTCGTCGGTGGTGTGGTGGTCAGGGCCGCTCGCTGCCTCCTGTTCGGGAGACGCGGGTTCGATCCCTATCACGTTCAATGTATTTTTTTAGAATTTTTGAAAATGACCAATCCTCACTGGGCCAGCGTGGTCGAAGGATTTACCAGCTCGATCCTCGGTGAGAACATTGTTGCTTAGTTCTCGATGCACTGTTGGTTTTATGTGGACAATAAAACCCTCATAATATGTCGTACATTCGTGTATACAAAATTAAATTTTCCGTTTAAACTTAACTGTGTGCTCGGTGAAAGTAAAAAATAAAATTTATTGGTCTGTTTTTTATATTGTCTTTTACGACACATTACGCGATTGTAAAGTTTATAACGTTACATATATTAAAAAGTTGTTAGATATTCGTCAGATTTCACATGAGTTTATGGTTTCATAATCATACAGAGTAATTTTATTTAATCTCTCAGTGGGAGTTTAGATTTTAAATATAAAAGACTGCAGAGACAAGTTTCATTCTGTAGAAAACCAGGTAGAAAACTAAGCTATCTAACCTAAAAAAACCTTGACTAACTTATTAAGTGAACTGGGTCATCATCAACAGCTCATATACGTCCCCACCGAGGGGCTCGAGCCTACCCTAATTTAGAGTGATTAGGCCTTAGTCAACCACGCTGGCCCAGTGCGGGTTGGTCGACTTCACACATAAACTTTGAATTTCTTAGCAGGAGTGTGCATTACGATGTTGTCCTTCACCGTAAGAGCGTCGAATGAACGTACATATGAATTTGAAATTCGAAAACACATTGGTACGTGGTGGGGATCAAACCTGCGTCTGCCGGACGGGTGGCAGCGGCCCTAACCACTAGACCACCGACTCTCTAAGTGAACTGGATATTTTGTGATAATATTTATACAGTACGCATATTTTCAGAGGCTTCGAATTAATTAATTGTTTTTTTTATCGAATTTCAAAGCGTCTTTCATATCGTATACTTAGTAGATAAGGTCGCTGCCTCCCATTCGCGAGATGCAGGTTCAAACCTCACCACGTCCCAATGTGTTTTCGTATTGAAGTGTGCGTGCAGGTCTAGCTAGTGAGTGCAGTCGACCAACCTCCACTGGGCTAATTGGGTCGACTACGACCTTAATTCAGGGCAGGCTCGAGCCCGTTGGGGTTTGAAAGATAAAGCTGTAACAGTAATTCGTGGATGACTCAGAAGAGAGTCCTAATTATTTGCCTAATTCAGAAACAATTCGACACATTTATAAATATTAATGAAGAGAGTAGAGTGGGTAATTAAGAAGTTTGTTCATTGTTCACTTTCTACCGAATAAGTAGCGCTGTTAGTCGCGTTCTGATTGGCTGGCCGAAACAATAAAATGTATGTAAAGAACTTTTATAGAGAAAACTTTCCATTTCGTTCTGTCTCCTGGTGTTGACAGCGTTTTTGACAAGCTGAAGTTTTTCATCATCATCGTTGTAAGACCTCATCATTATTTTGTGGGTCGGAACTCGGAAGGTCAATGACAGACCTATCAAGTCCTAGGGTCAGTAGTTATTAAACCGCCAAAGGCTTTTGATGTGGTTTATTAGGTTGTTCTTCGAAACGCCGGGTTTTCTATTTATATAAGCTTTCTTTGTCAACAATTTCTGTCTTCAGTTCAACATAATCCAAGTCATCACTTCACCTTGTAAGGTATTTGAGCAGGTATGATTCCGAGTCGACGTATGACATTCATACATTGCTGGTAGGGAAGTGTTGGCCAAAATATCTGGGCGACCGAGCTTTGCTCGTGGAATATCCGGTTTTTATTTTTATAGTAAGTAGAAAAAACATAGAAAAAACATTTCGCTACTATGTGAGTTGAAGTGCCATCTGTTGGTAATTTTTCGGTCTAAGAAAAAATATAGAAAAGAAAAGGTATGAGAATTTCGATTTCACTGTTATTTATTATTTTATTTAAAGAACTAAATGAAAAAACAAAAAGGAAGTAATGATGATAAAAACAGGATTCGAACTCAAGACCATAGCCTTTTTAGTCACGCGATTTCCCGACTGAGCCAATGTTATTACGTTATCGAAGTTGGCGAAATTACCTGTCTATTCTAATGATATTGCGTAGCAATATTTAATGCCTGAAAACACGGGTAAGCCCCGTTTCACTAGGAGTGAAACCTAGCTAGATCAATTAGATTTATCACCGAGACCCTCTATATACTAAATTTCATCGAAATTGTTGCAGCCGTTTCCGAGATTCTTATATATACGAGAATTGCTCGTTTAAATTATTAGAGATGTATCGCAGGCGACGATATCAGGCTGTTGCTGCGCATGCCTCGAAATCATACCTTAATCGTAACAAGACTATTAAGTATTTGTAAAGCGCGTGACAATGAACGTAATTCTTCATGTTCGGTTCGTTTACAACAGTAGATCTGGCTAGATCACGGATGGATAGCCGTTGGTGGTCTTCATTTAGAGCGACTTCCGTGCTCCCAACGGCACGTTAATCTGTTGCGTATCCATCTACTTTATAGTAGCGATTATTCTCAAATAGTAGTCGTCAAGTTAAGAGACATATTATCTTATCGATTTATCTTTTACGAGTATATTTTATGTCGTATCTTCATTTCTAATTCAACTGTTTTCAGTTCTTAGTGCACCAAAATACATATTCTGTCGAACACAAATCCTGTCGAATATTTAGTTACATTGGTACCTTCTGTATTCTCAGTGTAATAAAAGGTTGTAAAGTATGGCAGAATCAAACAAGTTTCTCGATTGTTTGCTCAAAGTGAGAGCGATAACATGCTTAACATAAGCTTACATAAGTTGTCGTTAAATTACTTGCATATTGTATGTAGTTATGTGTTGCTACGAACATCCACTTCCAATGAACTTAAGTGCAACTTGACTGTGTATTCAAAATCAAATAATAAAGCTGTGACAGAAGAGAAACAAGTCATACTTAGACGATTTCTTGGATGAGAAAGTGTGTAAATATTGCTGAAGAAAATGTTAATATAACTACATCAACATCAACGGCCCGTTACAGTCCACTGCTGGACTATGAGCTTCCTCCACTTAAGTAGAGGGTTTTGCCATAATCTCCACGCTTGGCAGGCGGGTTGGAGTTCGCAGAGTATCAGAGAGCGCTGCTGCCCGTTCCCTGTTCAATGTGTAGTCCCTAATTCGCCTCTTACGACACCCACGGGAAGAGTAGGGGTTGGTGACAAATGTATTCTACTCCGCCGTCACCACACGGCATATATAACTACAGCAGAGTAAAATTAAAATTATGATATAAAACTTATCATTATTTCATAATTTTCTTTTTCATCATGTGGGTTGTAGCATTGCCAAACGACCTCTCCTATCATGGGGTCCTAAAATGTACCTAAGGTTATTTTTTGCATAGCCTAGAGGAGTTAGTTTAGAGATTTTTATTTTTATTTTGGTTGTATGTGATGGTCAGATCAGAGCGTCGGTGGTCTAGTGGCTGGACCGCTGCCTCCCGTCCGGGCGACGCGGTTACGATCCCCCCCACCACGTACCAATGTGTTTTCGAATTTCGAATTCATATGTACGTTTATTCGACGCTCTTACGGTGCACACTCTTGCGAAGAAATTCAAAGGTTGTGTGTGAAGTCGACCAATCCGCAATGGGCCAGCGTGGTCGACTAAGGCCTAATCGCCCTAATTCAGGGTAGGCTCGAGCCCCTCGGCGGGGACGTTATGATTATGAGCTGTTGATGATGATGGTCTACGTGTTGAGTCCCATTCTTCTTCTCTTCTTAACAGGATATTCTTAACCTATCAAATCCAATCAACGGCCCGTTACAGTCCACTGCTGGACTATGAGCCTCCTCCACTCCGCGTGTTTGGTTTTGCCATAATCTCCACGCTTGGCAGGCGGTTGGAGATCGCAGATTAAAAGGTTACTGTATCAGAGAGCGCTGCTGCCCGTTCCCTGTTCAATGTGTAGTCCCTAAGTCGCCTCTTACGACACCCACGGGAAGAGTAGGGGTTGGTGACAAATGTATTCTACTCATAGGCCGTATTCGACAATATTTATTTTTCTAAGGTCGATACCGCCTGAACTAGCTTACTAACTTGTCCCTTGGTAGGAATGTTCCTATAGCAGATAGATAACAAACGAATGCTTACATCACATTTACATGGCATGATGATGAGCATCATTAAGTTGTTGGGCTTCGATAATTGACCTCACAAACTCGCCATCGTTATCATCATCATCGCGTGGGTTATGAGGTCGAAAACCGGCTGCTCTATAACTTTGTCAGTGTTACAGAGCAGTCAAAGGCCACTGACTTGGCTCATGTAACGACTAGATAGTAGCCGGGACCACAGATAATATAATACTACGTACAGATGCCTCATCTCATACAAAAAAACTGTACCCTCAAAACTCGGGCTATTCTTATTCTTTGGGCTATTTTGTTTCCTCTATTAGCTCACTAGATGGTGCTAGGTGCGCACTGACTTATAAAATTGCGCAGATACGCCATCTAGTGCCAAGTTGACGACCTTGAGAGCGCCTTTATTATAAATATACTTCTTTTATTGTTTTCTGTTTGCTATTATTTGAATCTTTTGAAAAATAGTTACTACTATCCAAAAACATTAAAAATGTTTTAATGCAAGAACAAAACATCGCTGTGTCAGGGGCCAAGTTTGATAAACATTACAACTATTAGATAATAGATGTCGCTGTATGTGTGATATGTCACAAAATAGCGCTGCAAATGATAACGATTGCTTAGACTCTACGTAGTGCCAATGTTGTCACTAGATGTCATCACTAATTCAGAACAAAATTTCCGTACTAAGGAATGAGACCCCGTGCCGGGACCAACGGCTTAACGTGCCTTCCGAAGCATGGAATCATCTTTTCATGTGATTCAGCCTGCAATGTCCTAACCAAACTGGGGAAAGTCTCACAAAGAGATTTTTGCTTGACAGTGTCCCCACCGGGAATTGAACTCGGAACTACGGGCGTCGAAATCTCGACCAAGGAGGCTGTTTATAGGCTGGCTATAGTGATTACCAGTCAGAGAATCCAGTTTTTTTTTTTTTTGGGATAATCAGGTGATTCAGCCTGCAACGTCCTAAGCATAAGTAATTTTTTTACAATGTCCCGACCGGGATGCGAACCCAATACCTACATCCGGAACGAGTGAGAGCCTGACCGATTAGCTGGCGACTAAATTCAGCATAACATCTACATTTTATTGTCTTGTTTGTCGTATCATAATATGCTAAAGTAAGCCAATTACTAAGGAATCTTGTTCATTTTCGCACTATATGCTAAAACTTCAGCTCATTGTAAAACATCTTCCACTTCTAATTAGGTACAGACATCCGCAAGTATAGAGCGAATTAAGACAGAAGTCTTATCATAATAAGAGTATCCGTAAGTATACGGTACTCTATCACGCTGTGTTCCTTGCGGGTGGGATAGGAAAGTCTAGGCCTTTAAAAAATATTTTTACCTACATCAACATCATCAACGGCCCGTTACAGTCCACTGCTAGACTATGAGCCACTTAAGTGGAGGGTTTTGCCATAATCTCCACACTTGGCAGGCGGGTTGGAGATCGCAGATTAAAAGGTTACTGTATCAGAGAGCACTGCTGCCCGTTCCCTGTTCAATGTATAGTCCCTAAGTCGCCTCTTACGACACCCACGGGAAGAGTAGGGGTTGGTGACAAATGTATTCTACTCTGCCGTCACCACACGGCTTCTATTTACCAATAACAATATTTTATTCATGTCTGCACTTAGCATTAACATCACTGATAGTAATTGTTTATGCGTTTTTCAATAAAGCGGTCAAACACTGCCTTATCAAAAAATACTAAAATACTTAAAAAAAACACTTAAAACTAAAAACTAAAAAACTAAACTAATACTTTTCAGGAAAAGTGGTGCTTAAACACAATAATAACATAAGAAATTCGACTAATAAGCCATTTGTATCTAGGTAATGTTCCTTACCACCTATCTTTCTCTTAAAATACGAGCAATAAAATAACAGACTGAGAATGCAACCTTGATTTATATTAGATCATGCAGTACACTCGTCAAGAAAATTACCAGACCGTACATACATGAATGAAAAATAATTATTAACTGTTTTTTAATAACGCATCGGTACAATTACTTTCGATTTATGAATACAGAATTAAATTATTTAGACATCTCAGACTGTGGTTTAATAATTAGCCTACATCCAGAGTAAACCATCAAACCACAGACTGATAAATCGACGAGCACTTCACATAAACTAGTCTTAATTAGCGCTTATCTAAAAGTGAAGGCTAAATAAATCGGAGGTGAGTGTACAGGCAGCCACGCGCTGCATCGGCGCGGGCGCAGCATACGGTGCAGTGCGTGCGCTGATGCGCGAACTGAGCGAACTTTCTCCCCCCACCACCGACAGCCGCTCGTCGGGGCTCCGCCGCCTCTGCAGATGACGACAGGCCGCGCCCGAACCTTGTCAACAAACAGCCCGCGCTGCCGTTCGTGCCGCCAGCATTCCCGCACAACGCGCCCGACCGCCTCATCAAACCCTCGGAGTACCTCAAAACAATCACGGCGCCGTGCAAGCGCGACGATGCAGCGGCGGAGGCGCGGCCCCCTCCGCCGCCGCCGGTGCCTGAAAACGTCCCGCCCCCACCACCTCAGCCCCCCATATCCAACCAGCCTTTAGCTGCCATCAGCAGCGCTGAACTCTCCGCGGTGCGCCTGCGCGCGCCAGCGACCAAAACCTTATCAGCGCCGCCGCCGGCAAGATCCGTCAGTCTACAATGCCTTCCTTCAGCAGCAGAGCCCTACAGAAGCGCGAAGACGGATCTGATCGAGGAGCTGAAGATGTCCAAGGATATTACCGGGATCAAGAAGTTGAAAGTGGAACGCGCGAGGAGGGAGAGCCTCCAGGATAAGGAGACGTTCACGGAGTTCACCAAGCGGTTCACAGCGGAGAACTTTGTTGATCAGGTCAGTGCTTTTACTTTCATAATGACTTTAGTATGTAATTGTACAAAGACTTCAAGAGTAAATTTTCAGCCATTACAAGACAAAATAACAGATACCTAGCTAGCTAACTTTAAATACATAAAATTTAAAAATCGATAAATACTCCAATAATCTGCATTCTTTCCAATAAGCAATCTTACATGATTTGCGTTAAATAAGACATACTAAGCAAGCATCGCCTATAATCTTCAACACAAATAAAAACGCAGCCAATTCACTTCCTCATCAAGTTTAGCAACAAAAAGTGATCTCCGATCATTATCACGATTACTCGTCACTACAACATACATACAGTTATCTCCGAGAACTGCAGTTGCATCGTTGCATCCGTGTAACCCACTGCTCTCGATTCTCTTTCCCCTCTATTCTAAGACTATGTCCAGATGATTTTATTTACGTGTCTCGATAACAGGACTGTTCGATAATTATCAAAAAGTACGATAAATAACGGTGCATAACATTCTTGTTGAAAACGAAATTAAACTTTCTTCTACCGCTCATTAATTAGTTACCAAAATCAAATCATTTCATTTGAAATTTGAACACTTGCAACGGAACATTATCCAATGAAATCATATATACATATTTATTTCAATATACCTAATAAAATTTGTAATCAAAAGTTTACACAACAAGTTTTAAAAATACGTATCATGTATACCGTATAATTGAACGGTCAGAATACATAACGAAAGTTGAACTTAGCATAAAGAAATTATCGGAAATAAGCAGATGCGTATATGCGTCTCTTGCACTAGGCCTTACGTCTCCCCTCAGATAGATCTCGTGCAGTGTAGCGGGCGTGAAATTTCTACGTGACTGGCATATTCTGACCAAATACGTCGACGCGACGTTTTAATACGCTTGTGTTGTGTTGTTGTTATAGAGTTGGTTTCTGCTTCGTTGAGCTTTAAAATATGCTTTATGCTTTGGTCTGGAAGTGAAGTAAAAACAAAGAATGCTCTTACCAGATTTTCTTTCATAGCAAGTCGGAAAAACCGGCTGATGGAGAGGACCGTATTGTGTAGTTATTTTCTATTGTAAGATGACGAGTTGGCTCTCACAGATCCGGACAGTGATATCACCGTCGCGATTAAAGCTGCCATTGCGTGTAGGCCTAACACTACAACAGAATGCCCTTCAGATAGTAACCGCCCCCGCCGGCGGGGACGCGGATCTAATAGTAGAATTAATTCAGTAAGACCTGGTAGGGGTCATTCTTCTTCGACGCGCTTCTGCAACGTTCTGGGCCTAGGTCCGAGCCCGTCTGAGGTCGCCCCCATATACGTTGTCATAAATTTCTAAGGGGTACGAGCCTTCTGCTCCCCTACATCGGCGCCCGCTATTACTATTAGGTCCATTAAAAAAAAATAGATGATGAGTTGGCCACTTGGTTACAATTTTTGTGGTCTATATTCTTCATGATTCTTAATCCTTGTTTATTGGTTTCGTGTGGCTAGAGTGCCATCAGCTGGAGCTCTGCTCATCCCGTAGGACTGTGCCTATACAGACAAACTGCATTCACACTCCTTTTTAACTGCAGAACTGCAGCCGTGAAGTTCTAGCGACTACATTCCAGCTGCACCAAGTTGTTATGTTCAAAGCTAGAGTAGTAACTAATTATAATAATTACAATTAAGATGATAAACAGATAGACAGCAAGAAAGTAGAGCCAGTGCTTGTTTTAATTAAAAGATTATGATAATTTCTTTTAACTAGCTCTTTTTAGATTCTTTTTAATAAGTAATTAACATTTTGTCAGATTTTGTTCAACCGTTTATTAAAACAATAGACAAACATATATAGTGAAAAATTGACCTGAAAAATAGCTGGATGTCGGGCGTTTGGCCAATTGGCTGACAGATGATAACATTTATCGTGATAACAAAATATTCTTAATAAAAAATACACTCAGAAATAGTATTTTGATGGTCATAAGTAAAGACATTTTGACATTTAGCTCTTTTAAAAAGCTTTGAAAGTTATCAGCCATGTAAGAGGTTATATTTGGCGGCTTGTTGAAAACAACACAACGATTAGAAAACTTGGTGGGTTTATTATTATAGATGCGTGCATACCTTAATATAATATATTATAATTTCTTCGTAGGTTTTGTAAGGCTTGACACGTTTAACGAGTATGTTTTAATTAGTTTCTTACGTACCAAAAATAAACTACCTATAAATTTAAACCTACAGTTGTTGTAAAGATTGCTCATACTTTTTTTACAACAATGTGCATTGAGGCATGAAATCGATTGCAGCCGTTTAGGTCATATTATCTTAATCAGTTCAGTTATGAAAATTATTGTTACAAGTTGCCGTTTGCGACACATAGCTTGCATGTGTAACAAGGGAATATGCACATGTTTTTTTGAATTTATTAATCGAAATATTTCAAGTTCTAGATAAACACATAAAAAATATTTTTTCAAATATCTTGCTCAGAAACAAAGTTATAAGGCTTCAAAGTTGATGGTTAGACAGAGAGTTCCGACATGACCATTGACGTCATTGGTCATGCGGGCCATATATCCACCATAGAAAATTTTGTTTTCGTTGATTTTGATCGCCAAAAAAAAATTCGGCATTTGTATTTTTAGGGTTCCGTAGTAAAAAAGGAACCCTTATAGTTTCGGTATGACCGTCTGTCTGTCTGTCTGTCTGTCTGTCCGTCCGCGGCTTAGCTCAGAGACTCTTAGTATTAGAAGGCTGTAATTTGGTATGGATATAAATATTAATCTTGCCGACAAAGCTGAAGAAAAAAAATTGAATTTGAATTCAGGGTATGAACTACCTCCATTCCGAATTTCATTCAAATCTGTTTAGTAGTTAAGGCGTCAAAGCGGAACAAACATCCGAACATCCAAATATATTTTCACATTTACAATATTAGTGTGATGTGATGTGATTCTTTTTTACTATCGTGGTAAGAGCTTTTGTTTATATAATAAAAAATAACAATTGAAGTCGCGATGTCGTAACCATAACAGAAGTCGGTCAGGAGCCAAACTGGTTCAGTTCAAGAGGTTCATGATGTTATGAAAATAAATTGAATTGTGTTATATTCTCATGAGAGGCTTTAAGATTATGGTTTCTCAAGTGCTGTGGGAAAGAAGAATATTTCGCTCGTAAAACGTAAATTAGGTAAAGTGATGGAACACTTCGGCGGTCTAGTGGCTAGGACCGCTGCCTCCCGTCCGGGAGACGCGGGTTCGATCCCCACCACGTACCAATTGTTTTCGAATTTCGAATTCTTATGAACGTTTATTCGACGCTCTTACGGTGAAGAAAAACACACTCCTGCGAAGAAATTCAAAGGTTGTGTGTGAAGTCGACCAACATGCACTGGGCCAGCGTGGTCGTCTGCCCCCTCGGGGGTATATGATCTGTTGATGTTTAACGAACACTTTATTGATAGGTACATTCTTATCATCCAAGTCCGCGCCCGCTGTATTACCACTCTGGTAGGAATAGCGATTAGTCTGTTAAAAAAAACATCATCGTCAGCCAACTGCTGCTGGACTGGACACATAACTCTTCATCATTTATCATTCACTAGTTATGTCAGTATAAGCACTTTGTGTACAGTGCCTGCCACTCACATATTTCCTCCTGGATGCTCAAAGGTTGACTGGAAGAGATCCCTCACGGGATAAGTCCGCCTTTGCACTGTACACTTTTCCTGTGACTTCTTATTGTAATGTTACCAAAACTCACAGACGGCTTGGACACCCTCAGTCTCCGGAGAGACGTTGGCTCTCTGTGTGTGTTCTACCGTCTGTACAATGGGGAGTGTTCTGATG
This sequence comes from Carpatolechia fugitivella, assembly GCA_951230895.1. Taxonomy (NCBI): domain Eukaryota; kingdom Metazoa; phylum Arthropoda; class Insecta; order Lepidoptera; family Gelechiidae; genus Carpatolechia; species Carpatolechia fugitivella. The sequence goes on from OX579663.1 coordinate 13,173,333, forward strand.
AGCTGTTTGACTTAGTGCCACCGTCACGCTTTTATCGCCGCACCTCCCGCCACAGGGCAGGGGCTCATCTTCACGTCTTGGATGCTTGGCATCCCAAAAATGTACGGGCGTCGCGATCTTTCCTCTCGCGTACCTGCAGGATGTGGAATAAGCTCCCCCCCTGAGGTGTTCAAAGTCAAAGTTTTTTATTCAAATTAAGATTTTTACAAATCATTTTTCGACGTCAAAGCTATCATGGATGGCACGTTCACTACCAGTGTACGCCCTCTGTGGAGAAGAACGTTTCCTTTGTGCTTTGACATGGAGTTCTTTAAGGGGCGAGTATATAGGCTCAAAGGCTGGCAACGCGTTGGCAACCCCCCTGGTGTTGCGAATGTCCATGGGCGACGATGACCACTTACCACCACTGTGGCTCGTCCGCTCGTTTGCCTGCTTAATAAAATATAAAAAAAAATAACTTGAGAATTTCCAAAGTCACTCACAAACGACGGACTCGAGATCTTGAGCTACCAACAATGCCTACAGAATTCTAATTAACAAAACTCGATTTCAATACACAGATTATAATTTTCCCAGCTATTGAATAAAGATCCGTTACGATCACGAATTGCATGCCAAATGAATGGATGGCGCGTCTGTTGAATCTTTAGTCTTTGTTAAGATCATATTCAATACTTTTTATAAAGGGAAAGTGTCTTGTGTTGTGAGAATCGGTTTGTCCGTTCTGTAAATAATTCTGTGATGTAATATGAATATTGATAATGATTTTAGTGTACGCAATTTCGTGTAGGTACATAATGGTAGCTTTGCTGTCATTGTTTGGGCGCGACTTTGGTATGGGCTCTATTTTTTTTATTTTTTTTAATAATGAAAGGAAACCTTACTGTATTACATAATATTTTCTAAAAGTAGTTAAACATTTATAAGCCAATAACAAGATTTCACACTTATAAGTTAGAGGACTTAATAACGGCTGAACAAATAATAAAATAAATTACTTTAATAAATATATATGTACATAACATAATATAATACTAATAATAATATTATATAAATGTGTATAATATGTTTATGTGATATTATGTGTCCGTGTGCGTATATGAGTGTGTGTGAATTAGAATGAATTGAATGAATTAGAATATGTACCGCTCTACCGCTAGGCTACGGATAGGCTGCTATAGCCAAGTAATTACCTATATTAAACACACATTCCACTTGAAATATGTACTGTATTCGCTTCTATAATAAAATACCAGATGATATTGTAAATCTGTCCGATTCCCAATTTAAAACTTAAATTAAAAATATATGTTCTAACTAAGTGTTCTAAGGCCTACTATACGATAAATGATTACTTAGATTATAATAATAAGCTTAATTAAAAATCCTTTTTAAACAAGCTTTTAAAGCCGTGGAGTGGAGTAGGTATCCTTGTTAAGACAAATCCAACGAGCCCAAACACGACTAGGTTCTGGTGTGTGTATTTAAGGAGTTCCTACCTTCCGGCTCCATCATGAGACCAGCTCCATGGTATCATAATATTGCATTGTTATCGCAGTTACATAAGTGTACCAAATTTCAGCAAAATCCAATGGTAGCAAGTGCTTCAAAATTGAGTTGCAAGATTTCGCCCGAACATACCCACATACATACAGTGCAAGTTAAATAAAAGCTTGTAAAAACATCTGGTCAACAGCAACTGTTGTTCCAAATCAGCGGAGTAGATTGTAATTATGACTTATGTATGATTCTTTATATATTTAAAAGAAAAGCACAAAAGATACGATTCCTGTGGAGTTTCTTCTGGCCGTTCTTCTCCACAGAGGGCGTACACTGGTAGTGAACGTGCCATCCATGATAGCTTTGACGTCGAAAAATGATTTGTAAAAATCTTAATTCGATAAAAATATTTTTTATTTTGAATCCTTTAGCCTAGGGGACTATATAAAGGAGTTAAAGTTCCACTACGATCCCCTGGTGGATTATACAAAACCCCAATTACGCTTCATTCCCCGGCGAATTTCGGAAATAAAGACTACCTAAGTATAGTTTAGTTATTGTATTCCTTAAAAATGTTGCCGAATTATTTATAAATGCGACTAAATACGTTATGTGCAATCAACAACCTTGTTATTATTGAAATAAACGCTATGGTTGACTGTGCAAGCAATATTATCTGATTTCTTAACCGTCGTCGTCCGGCGGTGGTCTGTAATGTCCTTAACTGTTATTAGCGGTTACGGTCACCGGCAAAGATCGCGTGTGATGTAACAATAACATCGCAGTGTGTAATTAACGATATTATATGAACGGCTAACTAGCGTTAACGTTATAACGTTGCGGGTAAATAACGGTATCGTTTAGTATTTTACTGACAGCTGATATGAAATTGTTATAGGTTGTTATTTATTTTATTTTATTTATTAGGTTGCCAACAGAGCATACATTAGGACATGCAATACAAATAGGCTTAAATTATAAACTAAATGCTACGCTAATTACAGGCAAGAACGGCATGCACTAAAAAATTGCTTAATTTGCTTAACAAGAAGTAGATACAGAATAAAACAGCTACCACAAAGAGAATAACAACTAAGAAGAAAAACAAAAAACAAAACCTAAAACTTAATTTTTTTTTAAAGATAATTAAATAAAACTGAGCCACATTGAATTAATTTCTCTGAGGGAGAATGAACTTTTTAAAAGTTTTTAGGGAATCGGCGAAATTATCGCGAATTTTGTTAGCTATGTATGTTTTGTTTGATTAAATAGTGGCTGAAAATTTACTCCGTGTTTCAAGGGCTTCACACACGGCAGCTATAATGTATATTAATGTACATTATAGCTGTCGTAATAATATGCCTGTAAAAATATACATTATAGCTGTCGTGTGTGGTCTCCTGATGAGTTATATGGAAAGGTGTAATGAGATGTATCGTGCTATAATGTACATCTTTACATTATAGCTGCCGTGTGTTAAGTCCTTTAAAGTCTGACAAAAGTTGTCGAACTTGTGTGTGCGCCATTCACGGATTGAGTGAGAGAGAAAGATGCTGTCACATTTATAGTCTGCTCATAAATTGTAAAGATCTAGACTTATTGTTTCACTAGGGCGACATTCAGAGACAAATCTTAGCTGCTCGAAAAAATATCGAAAGACTCCAAAAACAGATATACATTTAAAAATCAAAATGTAATTTATAGTCTTTAAGTTTCCCCCTCGCCGACTTCGGTGACTTGGACTATTGCCATTTTTTTTTCATCTCCAATGCAACTAATACCAACCCAACCGTGCTATGCCAGAGTATAAAAAACAGTAGCTGTAAATTCTGCTGAAACTCAAACCTAAGATTAAAAAATAAATCGACCGGCGGCGTCGACAATATGGACTCAAACTTTATGTAAAAGGTCGCAATGTATTACAAAATGTTTCTAATTAATTTTTTGGATCGCAGTTTTGAGTTTCAGCCTACTGCTAGAAAGCATTGTAAAAATATTAAGTTTCTCTATATTATCTTAAGACATTAATCCATCGTCATCTCGATAAAACCGACGAACCACAACCCTGTAAATAAACTAACACAACCACGTAGCCGCTTATCCGATGACGTTGGTGTAAGAACAACAGTTCAAACAAGTTTTGTCGACGGTAGGGGTGTCTGCAGGTGCCAGAACGTGACTCTGCTGGTAACGTTATCCCGGCGTGGAAACGCCAGATGCTGGCGAGGAGGGCCGCTGAGAAGGCTAGGAGGGATCTGGAGAGGGAGCTTGCGGGGGAAGCAGAGAGGAGGAGGGCGGCGGCTGTGCCTGCGTGGAAGAGGCAACTGCTGCAGAGGAGGGAAGAGGCGGAAAGCCGACTGAGGTTTGCTATACTTGTCAGAAAAAATATACATGTTTTCAAGAATTTACCATTAATTAACCCCTAGTTGATGATAACGCGTCTGCAGATTGTGTAATACATATTATGATTCTACGTAGGCGTGAGCAGGTTTGCACACGAAGTTCCTCTTTCAGCTTTGTAACTGTTAAAAGACAGATCACTAACTTCGTCTCATTGATAGCTGATAAATACTCAAATACAGCTGAATACTCAATACTCAAATACAGCTGAATGCTCAATACTCAAATAAAGCTGAATGTTCAATACTCAAAGGCTGGATGGCACAAAAAACCAACACCAACATTCAACATATTTTTATTGATCAAAACATTTTGTATCAAAAACAGTAAGGTGCCAGAAACGTTACATTTTTATTAACGATCTTATTACCTTCTTAGATCAGTATTTTTAAAGATAAATCTCTCCCCAGGCAATCCTTATACACGCCAAAAGTGGAAATCGAGAACGGCTCAAATCAAAATGGCGGCGGCGGTGGGGAATGGCGCGCTTACCCCAGCGGCACCCAGCGCGCCGTCTCCATAGACAACATTACTCTATGCTACGACACCCCGGCACAGCCTACTAGGGCGCCATCAGAGGCCAAACTTAACACAGATCTTTGTAACGGTACGTGTTATTATTAAAATATCATCAATAGCATATACATCCCCACCGAGGAGAAGCCTACCAGAATTAGAGCAGTCTGGCTTTAGTCGACCACGCTGGTCCAGTGCGGGTTGGTCGATTTCACACACAATGTTTTTCTTCACCGTAAGAGCGTTGAATAAACATACATATGAATTTGAAAATCGAAAACACATTTGTACGTGGTGGGGATCGAACCCGCGTCTTCCGGACGGACAGCCGCCCTGGCAATATACCACCGTCGTACGTCAGAAAACAATTACAACTTCATGTAGTGGTGCAGACCGCTAATCGCTGTCGTTGCAGTTCAGACCGCCATGCCAAAAAAAAACACGGCAATAACCCGGTTCACGTTTGAATTACCTACTCCAATATGTAGCTAAAAATATAGTACCTAATAGTTTGAAAACAAAACACTCGATCATCGTGTTATTTCTGAGACAAATTTTCTTTTTCCAGGTCATTCAACGCCAAATGGGAAACACGAAGATGAAGAAGAAAGCGCGAAAATAATACCTTGGCGGGCCCAGCTGCGCAAAACCAACAGTAAACTCAATCTCCTCGAATAGTCCTATAATAAGATCGATAACGCTAGTTTTAAAATAACGTTAATAAATATAACGATGGTGCTATCAGGCAAAACACTGGCCAAAACTCAAATACTGGCCACTAAAAATTGGTAGTCGAATAGCAACGCCATAAAATAAAGATTGAAATAAATGTGTTGCTGAATTTTTGAAAATAGAATGTAATGTTCTAGCACGAAATAAAAACAGACGAAAAAAAAGAAAGATTTGCGAAATTTTAAGTTGTCTAGAAACGAGAGTGATTTCGTTAATTTAGAAAGTAAGTAAGTCTACTTAACTAAGCGAGCCAAGAGATATTATAAAGAACTTATAACACATTATACATTATTTTGTCTTTAGACAACAAGAAACGTAATTAGTAATTTATATTCATAGTTTCGTTGTAATTTCTCTAAATTTTCTTATGTACGTCTGGTACATAATCTAAAATTTAGAATTCACTGTTAAATTTTGAGGCTTATCGAAAACAAAGATTTTTATTTTACTTAGTTTAAGAATGTATAACACACTTGTAAAAATGTAAATCTTTTTTATACTTAACGGTTAAAAAAACCGAATTTATATATTTGTTGTCTACTTGAATTCGATTTGGTTTTAAAATGCGTATTTTAGCAAAAGCTGGAGCCCATATTATGATTATTTAAGTGGACAGGCTGTTTATTTATTATTTGGCAAGCTCAAATATTATGTTAATTTCTTTAGAAATAAGCAGTGCCTGTTGTGTCGTTTTTCTATGTGATAATTTTCTGTCTACTTTATTGTGTACAATACAGTCATGGTAAAAAAACATAGGCGCACGTCGTCGTCGCCAGCGTATTGCTGCCATAGAGTAACTTAATTGCTGCTGCACTAAACTAGTGTTGCTAGCTGTCGCGTTTCGGCCGCATTTTTATACTTATTTGTGTCTTTTATTCTATTTTATTGTTTCTTACTTTGTCACTTGTATTTTCACTTTTTTGTTATTAAGTATTTGCGTATGGATGGCGCGTCATCTGGCAAGGGCAATAGCTGAAAAACAGCGCTGTGTTGTAGTGTCTACTTAGTGGGCACTGCACTGCAGCAAAGTGCTGAGCTATTGCCTTTTTGCGGTGCGCGGAATGGAGCGCACGCTGCAATTCTGTGACGCTGTGCACGTACATTATTGTTTATTTTAATGTTATTTTATTTTGTTGATGTGCCTTTTTTATTTTTATTTGATTTGTACCCTCTGTGTGTGTTTTGTTTTGTGTACCGTGAATAAATGTCTTATTATTATTATTATTATTACAATAAATAATAAAATAAAATAAATAATTTAATGGAATAAAGCGGTTTGCAGCGGTGGAAGTACTATGAGCTAGTGAAAAAATAACGTTTTCCAGTTTGTTCTCGATAGCCAATAGCAGACGAATAAAAAAGGCAATTTCGTGTGCAAGTACCCGCATCACGGTTGGAATTTTGTTCCCGTTTGTTTTTATACAACATATTGGCCTCGATTCGGGAAGTCATGCTCTAATCCTAATTTTAAAATCCAGCCTATCCTTTTCGTTTTTATGACCAATGAAAGAGAGGTGATGAATTCAGACGAATGACTGATATTAATTTGAACGAATGATAACCTAAAATTAAGGCATAGCTGTCATTAAGAGATTTTTAAGTCGCATGTTTTAAGTGCTCTCTAAAATTGTGCAATCGACACGGCCATAAGGTTCAAATTCGATGTTCGACCGCTATCTAATATTAGGATGGCCATCTCCTGTCCTTTTTCAATCTTTAAAACGTGAAAGGACAGACGAACTTAAATTAAGGATTAGAGCGTGACAGTATTAGCCTCATTAGCTAAATAACACAAAACTTCAGCCCATACAATTAACAATCTTTGTTTCACAAATTTCAAGATTCTCAAATAATAACTGGATTTTCAGACTCGGTCAGAACAGTTCATAAGTAAGGTGTAGCAGTACTGCTATCCTACCTTTGCTATTTTGTTTCTGGCAATTCAGTACTTCTAAGTACTGGCAGTCTCATCATTCATTTTCAATTTCAAATTTCGAATCCATCCGTTTCGGTTCTGTCATTTTCATCAAAATTTCCTCATTCCACCTCAAGACATCAGACTGTACCAACCTTTTAATAACCGGATCTTATGTATGTTCATTATTAGTAGCTTCTAAAAAGTGTTATAAATCTTTGATGTTCTAATAAAACCCGTTTGTGCAACAATTATCCGTTTTTTGTGTACGTTTATTCTGGACTGGACCCTGTTTCGCTGCCACGCTACCATACTTCTATTCTACATCGCAGATATTTTGTTTGAGATTTCGGAAAATGTCTATGTTTAGTTTCACGGACTCAATAATCTTATTAAAAGGCCTATTGTAATCTCTAAAACAAATACGTATAATTACGTACCTAATTAAAATTACTCACCTGCATGAAAATAAATTCAGCTTGCCGAATAAAAATAAACAACCTGAAATATTTTTGATTAAAACTTAAATTATAACCTAAGTGTTCTAACCTGCAAGTGATATGATAGTTGCAATATTAGATTTTAAGCTTAAGGTGGGCTTTTGCAATTTTGAACGATTTTGTATAACGATTTCATATCCAAATGTGTGAATTTCTAAATGAAAATTTATTATAATGTTGTTAAATAAAATGCTGTTGCTTTAAGTTTATTTTTTATTACTTTCCTACCTAACAAACTTTTAACAACCAACGCATAAAAACACTAGGTATTCGTACCTAACTAAATATATCAATTTGGCTTCGCTAACTCTGTTTGTGATAGTAAACGAAACCATGAGCCTAACATGCTTTTCGAAGTACTGAAAACATTCTAGTCAAAAAACTAATAACAGTCAATATATTCATGATGAAGAAGATCTGGCCCAACCTGAATGACAACTCTCGCCAATATAAATAAAAATGGAGTACTTATACGTCTCCACCAAGGGGCGACCCTGGAGCAGGGCGATTAGGTCATAGTCGACCACGCTGGCCCAGTGCGGATTGGTCAATTTCACACAAAACATTTTAATGTCTTCAAAGGAGTGTGCACGTTTCCTCATGATGTTTTCCATCACCGTAAGAGCGTCGAATACACGTACCATATGAATTCAATTACAATTGAAATAGTACGTGGTGGGGATCGAACTGGCGACTGCCGGACGGGAGGCAGCACAGTTATTTGGAAAAATTATACAAATCGAGACGAAACAAATAAATCCTGCGAAAGATAAGGCCAAAATAAAAACTGGGAGAAATTACCCATAATTATCATTGTCACATGCCTGAGAATAGATCGACGTGAAAGAGAAGACAGATAAATGAACGAAGCAAGTAAAAACGGGACAGGAGATCAACTTCTGATTTGCCGAACAAACATCTAGCTAGGCTTCTAAGAAGGAAAAAAGGTTAATAATAATAAAGATAAAGAATCAATATGCTTTATAAGTAAACAACGTGCGATAAAAATAGCCATAAGAAAATGTAACTACTATATAATATAATAATTCTAATAAAAACATTATGCATAAGCGTATAGTTAAAACATTGGGAACAAACCAGAAAAGCAATGTTATAAAATAAAACATTGTAATAAAATGAACTGCTGTTAAAAAAAGAAACGATTTCAACATGTTTTTTCGAAGGAAAAATAATAAAGGTAAAAATTGTGCTGCAGTTGAATACAGTATCATGATATTTTATTTGCTCTAGCACAGATATGATACTACTGTTTAAGCTATAGCTGATATTAAAACAAGTGGCGACATCGCACTTATTATAAGTAAACTTATCCTATGGGAACAATTCAAAATGGGAATTTACCCGCACACTAGTCTCGCGTAACCTTCGATCACGGAACGAATTTCTATAGTCTAGAAGAGTAACTACGCTTCAAACTTGACCCCACCAAATGAATACCACAGAAGCAAAACTATACCACACGACACTCGAATACGCGGTACAATGATGTTTTATATGACTCGGTTTGTAAGAACATCGAAAGTAAGCTTCAATGTACAGCAGCGACATCTTCTGCCTGTCTGTCGTCGTCGTCGTCTGTCAAAATTAATTAGGTGCCATGTTTTAGACTATAGATAATTCGTTGCGCGTAACCTTTCAAAAGAAGCCTCTTTTTTGAAACTAAAATGTGAAAAATAATAGCTGATAGTTAAGAAATCATCAAAATATTTCATGACAAGTTATTTTAACTGTTCTTCAATGAATATAAAGTAAACTTTTTTTACAGTTTACACGACTATAATATGGATGTTGATGACAGTAACAACATACACGAAAAAAGTACACAAAAGAGAAAATAATATAACAGAAGACATACAAGAATTCGTCAAACCACATAACAACTCGGCCGCATTGCGACTTTGGTTGAACCAAAAAAGTGACAAAACAGGAATAGACGCGTTTATAAAACAAAAAGTTAAAGAATTGAAACCTTTCCTTGAAGATGACACAGTTGAAGATTTGGTCGAAAGCGACAAAATAACGCTAGAAGGAGACGATGAAACAACAATAATCGAATTCAACCCAAATGTAAGATCAATCAAACGCGATGAAGAAACAAAAGCAGTAGAAAATAAAGCCAAAGACTTCCAAGAGAACTTACAGAAATATAAAAAGTTAAGGAGCAAAATAAGGAGAGCGCTCAAAAGGGAGAAGGTTACTAACAAGACAAAGAGTTTAGTTACGAAGACATTGGACAAAATGATAGCACAGATGATAGCGCACAGGTGTTCCTGGTCGAACAGTATCCGGTACAGAGGGATAATGACCAACGAAACTAAGAAGAATGAACTTACTAATGTAATGCAATCTTGGTACACGCAGTGGTCTAATCTAAAGCATCAGTTTAAAGCGAAGAAAGACAGGAGAGACTCAATAGAAGAAGAGATGAGTAAAGATGCATTTCTCCAAAAGTTCCAAGATTTAGTATCTGTTATGAGTCACGATTTAAACGCTGTAGCAGGTAAATACAAAGTAGTTTGCCGTTATGAGGACGTAAACAAAAATGCTAAAAGTAAAACAGAAAATAAAAAAAATATAAGGACTGATGAAAAGAAACTAAAGAGATATCCTGCCAGTAACATTAAAGACCAAAAATACGTGAAAGTTGCGGCTGAGAATGCAGTTTTAAATAACAACTACGAGGACATGTTACCATGTGCACATTTTAAAATATGCTCAGAAGAGTTGACGCAATTTTTACTCAACTTCTATATCACCTTCAATGATACCGCAGTAAATGTTATTACCAATTATGCAGCAATGTTTTTAAGAGATGTAAGCGATGATAGCTACCATGAGAAGGAACGTGTTGTAAAATTAATTATGAACATAGCTAAAATTGCAAAGAAGAAAGTAGAATTAATATATACAAAACAAACAAAAAAGTTGAAACTGTCTAAAGAGAAGAACCGATACGAAAACTTGAAAATTCTATACGAATATGTAGCGAAAACTTTGGAACGTTACAAGAAAATTATACACAAGGAAGTGGAGACCAGTTTGACATCGGTAAGAGAGAAATTGATGCTAATTATACAAAAAGATATAGATGTAAATATGGCATTAGATTTAGATAATCTAGAAAGGGATGTGAACGCTGGAATATGTAATATTTTTGAAATTTGTAATGGTATAGTATTTGCCACAAGAAAAACGAATTATGTAAGTGATAAAAATAACGTATACGTCAAAGTTCAAGTAAAATTAGCAGATGAAGAAAGAAATGGCAAAGCAAAAATTAAAATTAAAGAAATAGAGCATCCGCAAAGATTTGGTGACACTAGAACGGCACCTGCTATAAACAACCTTGTTTTAAAAATTGAACCAAGTTTTAATCAGAATAATGACATTGTATTAAAGGCTAATCCAATGATCGTGAATGAAACAATAAATGATAATATTACTAGAACAATCCCTATAGACAAGCTCGTTTTAGGCATTAAAAGTGATGGTTTAAATGAAAATCAAAACAAAACTAAAGAAGGTAAGTCTGAAGATGATGTTAAAGTAAAAATAACGTTTGTTGATGAAACTAAGGAAGAAGGGGAAACAGTTGCACCAAAGAGAAAAATGAAGCGAATTAAGTTGAGAAGTTTCAGAAAAACAGAACGTATGCGTCAGCTGGCTTTGAATGCAATTCAAAACCAAAATGTCACCGTTAACAATATAACAGAAGATATAAAACATAATATTATTTAATAATAATATTTTTATTTTAGCATATAAAAACTACACTTTCTCTAAAGTCTTGTTAAGAAATAAACTTATTTACATACCTATTTATATCATTTGGATTGACGAGCTATTCTTCTAAATACACGAAAAATCTTTACATAGGATATTGGTGTCGATTCGGCATACGCCCAACTAAATTAAACTAAAATTAGTCCTGTCACTTTCTATCATTTTTAATTGAAAAGGGACCGAAGATCATCGGTTTTGTTTTTGTCTTTGACTTCACGACTAAATTTGACCAGATCATTAAATCGTGAACATTTCACGATTTTGTCGTCCACGATTGGTCATATCGTGAAAATAGGGCGTCCGAGAAATATTTAATAAGAATCTAAATTATGTTTTATTGTTCTCTAAGTCCGACAGACATTTTCAGAGTACTTTTTCATCATAAACTCTTTTTTATTCCTTATTTCAATAACGAATTATTCAATTTTTCACTGCGAGAAATAACGCGGCCGCCATGTTGGTACATAAACAAAGCGCTTCCAGCGCCTCTATCGGCAGTTAATGTAATAATTTTACGATATGATCGAATAATTTTGACCATTTCATGAAGTAGCTGCGTTTTTCTTATCATTGATCTGGCCAAGACACATCATGATGTGGCCAATGGACAGTGAAAATTTAATGAAATGATCGAAAATTTCATGATGTGGTCAATTCTACGATATGGCCACGACATACTACCTACTTAAAATAAACTTTGAAAGCGCGACTTTGAACCGGACACTCACGGCTCTGTCAAAGTTCAATACAGCGCCATCTATTAAGCTATGCTAGTGTTGTGCAGGAGTGAACTAGGTGTGCTAGTGTTACACGCCTAATAGAAATAAAAACAGAAATCGAACAACCTTGTTAGTACTAGCTAGCTAGCGTACGTGCTATATATACTAGATCGAACTCGGACCAACCACCTACTGGACACCATATGTCAGGGTCACCAAACTTTCCGAAACGCATAGGTGCATTTGCACATAGAGATATCTCTGGGCGGCCAACACCTCGCGGCTCACTTCAGTTCCGACTAATTATGAGACCTGTCAATACGTTGCGTAAGCGAGATGAACCAATCACGACGTGTTCCCCGCGCCCCGCAACTTTTTCGTAATTAGTTAGTAAATTGTACAGAATGTGGTGTCCAGTGGGTGGTTGGTCCGAGAGTACGAACAACTATACTTCGTCCATCTCAAAGAAATAGTGTTTAGTAACCAACTTCATCGGCTGTTGGCCAGATTTGACGCAATTTTAGTGGCAGGAAAAAAAAAACAGGGTAATGGAAACAATTTTGACAGCTGCATAACCAAAACAAAAAAAAATGCATTTCGGTTTTTCATTGTAAAAATTTATTATTATTTTTGTTATTCGTACACTGCTGCTTACGTTTATTTATCAAATTGACGGTGTCAATCAGTTTAATCATGTATTTTATTTTTTGTTCATAATTTCACGAAAAAAAATGTTTACAACAACTTGGTTGTTAGGCAACCGGTGAGTTAGGAACATTATTTCTTTCAAATTTACAGAGGACAAAGGATATAGTCAGGCCAGGCCACTAGAAACGGTTTAAATTTTAGAGATTTTTTATATTTTTATATGAAATTTTGTTTACATGTATAGTTTACCAAACTGCACAATTGGGAACATGCACATTTTTAAAAAATCATTATCAAAATATTTCAAGTTTCAGATAAACACATAAAAAATATTTTTTCAAATATCTTGCTTAGAAACAAAGTTATAACGCTAAGTTAATGATTAGACAGAGAGGTCCGACATGACCGTCATTTGGTCACGCGGGCCATACATCCGCCATAGAAAAATTTGTTTTCGTTGAGGGACAGATATATTTGTTTAAGAATGTTGTATCTAGTTTGTTTTTCGATCAATTTCGATTCTGTTTTGACTGTCAGTATTCTATTTTTGTATACTTTCAGATGAACTATGAAAAAAACTAATATTTTTTTTATGCATGTTCCCTATTATGCGAAATTTCATGACAAAGCATAAATAATTACCAGAGAAAACTTAATCCGTTTCAAGCAGCCTGGCCTGACTATATCCTTGGTCCTCTGTACCAACTATAGTTAGCAATACTAACAACTAACCTCGTGTATTCATGCATTTTGTAATATTCGATCAATTTCATCAGTGTATCATCTGTCATCAATAGTTGTCAGTATAAACGATAGGGAAGTGTTGCACCCTCCCGCCTGACCACGCTATCGTAAGGCAGGCACCGTCGGGGAAGTTCTGCTGCCACGCCATGGTCGATGGCATCTCCTCTTCTATTCCTGACACGAAACAGCTGGAAAGAATAAATAAAAACGATTAGACAAACAGGTCCAAGACAACACAAGAGAGATGACCAAGGTAGTTGATATCGTCCAGAAGTGTAGCAAGCTGAAGTGTTTGTGGGCTGGCCACGTCTGTCGCAGAACCGACGAGCGTTGGAGCAGACGGGTTCTCGAATGGAGACCACGTCTCGGGAAACATAGTGTGGGACGCCCCCCTGCCAGGTGGACTGATGACCTGGGAAGGTCGCTGGTGGTGGCTAGATGAGGAAATCGTGCGCTTTGGCGTGTCCTTGGTACGTCCAGCAGTGGACGGCAATAGGCTGATTGATTGATTGAGACAAAAAGGTTCGAACATTTTTTTGCATGAATGCTGGTGTAGTGTAGGTATAATAGCGAGTAAGCGTTTTTACTTTACCTATACTGTAACAATATATGCGCACGTATTGTCAATAAATATTTAGTATTAATTCAGCATTTGGTTGTTTCATTACTCTCCAATTAGGCCCATCTACACATGGCGACCCATGCCATGCTGTGGTAAGCCTTTTGGGAATATCTGACGTTCAGTTGCGTAATTTAAAAATGTTTTGCAAGTAAATTAAAAACAGTTTTTCTATAACAAATACGCAAAAATGTGTTAGTCCAAAGTGGAAAAGGAGGACGTCTTCATCACCCAAACTGCCCTGCCCTGGGAAGTACGAATGCTGCCGTGTCGGATTTCAAACAGGATATAACCGTAATGAAGATTTTGCTGATCGTGGTTTGCGTGCTTGTGGCCATAGCAGGAGCGTACGGATTGATTAGGCCGTACAAGAGATGCCACCGTGACGGGATGACCAACCAGATAGCGGTGTACGGACTTCAGCGTTCCTTTCATCATAACAGGGAGCCGCGTGTCGTATACGGATGTCGACAACCTCACGTCGCAACTGAAGGAATTCCCGGAGGTTTCCCAGTGAACTAGGAGAAGAGGATTACTCAGGATTTTTCATTTCAGGACGTTACAAGATTTAGCATTTTTTTGAACAGGAAAAAGTGAACGTGATAAAAAGTGAGGAAACACTGTAAGTACTAACCCAGTGCAGCAAATTACTTAAAAATCGCGAGTGTGAATTGATCCAACCGGCCATGCGTTACCTACACGTGTCGTATTGCGGTCCGATTTTATTGACTAAGAGACATTTATTAGAATAATATACCTAGACATAATTTTTTATTATTAACAGGCCTTCTAAAACAACATTGTTTTAATGAAATAGTAGAATACATACATACCTATAGTATATTTTATTGAGTAAGGCAAAGTAATTTTTCTTTAAGTTGAAATAGGTAATGGCATTAGAGTTGCGTCAAATCTATGAACATATACAAGTAGTTAAAGACAAGTTAGTAAAATTAAGTTATGATAGAAGAACGCCAGAAAAATTAAAATTAATTTTAAATGAAGCAGAAAGTTTGATAGAGCGGTATAACAGCATAATTAAAAAAGTAAGGGAGCAAATAGAAAAAGATGAACTAAGTAGTCAAGTTGCTTTAGAAATAAATGAATTGAGGGGTAAAACAGAAAAAATATACCGAGAAATACAAACTCTCTGCTCCAAAAATTATAGTCAAGGGGACACTTCTAGATCAGAGGAAAACAACACCATGTCCACCATGGATAAATTTGATGTTAAAGTTGCTTTGGGTTTATTGCCATCGATGACTGATACAGAAGAGGGGACAAAGACATTAATTGATACGATAGAATACTATAGCTCAACGATCGACGCGAGTAGTCAAACAAGTTTAATTTCCTTTGTTCTGAAAACTCGCCTGTCTCAGTCAGCGAAATTGAAATTAGAAAATTCTTACGGGACTGTCAAAGAGTTAACACAGGATATGCGTGTGACGTTTGTTTGTACTGTTATATTTTAAGGTGGTGGGTAATTTGCGTTTTCTATAATAAACCAGTCAGCAGCTAGCTCTCGCCTTTTATTGACGTTGCATTGGCGCCGAGATCGGAACATTTTTTTTATTACCACGTGTGCAAAGTTATTTTCGAAAACGAAAATGCCTATTGGGAAATTAGAACCGTTCAATCTAAACTCCAAACAATGGCCGGCGTATATCCGTCGCGTAAATCAGTATATTTTGTTAAATGAAATTAAAGCGGAGTTAAAAGTGCCGTTATTAATTACGGTCGTGGGTGAAGTGACTTATTCATTAATGTGCGACTTGTGTTCGCCGGATTTGCCCGAAACTAAGTCATATGACGCCTTGGTCGAGTTGGTAAATAACCATTTAGAACCACAGCGGTCAGAAATTGCTGAGCGTCATTTATTTAGGTTACGACGACAGCGCGCAGGCGAATCACTCACGGATTACCTACAAGCTTTAAAACATTTAGCAGTGACGTGCAACTTTAGTAACATTACTCTGGAAGAGAATTTACGAGACCAGTTCGTGTCCGGTTTGTCAAGTGATGCGATGCGGTCCAGAATTTTCGCGGAGAAAAAGATCGAGTATAAGGAGGCAGTGGAACTAGCGCTGGCTCTGGAGGCTGCAGAGAAACACGCCGAGGTGAGCGGCAGCACGGTGCCGACGACGGCAGAAGCATTGAGTGCTGGTGGCGGCGGTAGCGGCGAGGCGGGCGAAGGCCTGCACTACTCGGGCGCAGGGCGCGGGCCCCGGGCGCGCGGGCCAGGGAGGTCGGCGGGCGCCGGCGGCGCGGGCCATGGTCCGCAGGCTGCATCCGTCCGCCCCCCGGTCTGCTGGCGCTGTGGCAAGGCGCATCGTGCGGAACGGTGTAGATTCATCCACTATAGTTGTGATGAATGTCATCAAAAAGGTCATCTTAAAGTGATGTGCAAGCGTAGGTATGATAGTGCTAGTGCTAGTGGTCGAGTGGACGGTCGACATAACTACTTGAGTGACGAATCGGATGACATGTTTAACATCGAGGTGACGGCGCAAGGTAACAAACCGTACTTTATTAACGTGTGTATAGACGGACAATTAATTGAATGCGAAATTGACACAGGCAGCCGTATTTCGGCTATCAGTGAGGACATGTTTCAACGTTTGTTTACGCATAAGAACATTAAACCGGACAATTTAGTATTACGGTCATATTCTGGTGCACAAATTCATGCACTCGGTTATATCGAAGTTAGGGTTTGTCTAGGCGATGTTGATACCACATTACCATTATATGTAATTAAAAGTGGGGCTCGACCCTTACTGGGAAGGGAATGGTTACGAGCATTAAAAATAAATCAAATTAATTTATTCGAGTTAACCGAGGATAGATTTGTGAATCAGTTATGTGTTGAATTTCCCGAAGTGTTTACTGATAAGCTCGGTACTTGTAAGCAGCCTATTCAATTACAGCTCACAGATGACGAACCGGTTTATGTGCGCGCGCGTCCCGTGCCATTAGCATTGCGTGCGCGTGTCGAGGGTGAGTTAGCTAGGCTTGAGGCCGACGGATCTATATATCGTGTTGATTACTCTGATTATGGTACGCCGATTGTACCAGTGGTAAAAAGTAATGGCGAAATCCGAATATGCGGTGATTATAAGATCACAATTAACCCAAAATTGAAACGAGATTACTATCCTTTGCCTCGTATCGAGGAATTATTTGCCAACCTCAGTGGCGGTGATAAATATACTAAGATTGACCTTCGACATGCGTATGAACAATGTCTTATTGCGGAAGAATCTCGACGTTATACAGCTATTACTACGCATATTGGCACCTTCGCTTATCGTCGTACTCCATATGGTTTATCTTGTATACCTGAAAAATTCCAAAAACTCATGGAAGAGACGTTGCGGGGAGTTCCGGGATGTGTAGTATTTTTGGATGACATCTGTGTCACGGGGGCAAATGAACGGGATCATTTGAGCAATTTGAGGGCGGTATTTGAAAGGTTGCGTACTATGGGACTTACTATTAAATTAAGCAAATGTAATTTTTTTCAGGAAAATGTAAAATATCTTGGTTTCATTATAAACAAAGAGGGTTTGCGTCCTGATCCTAGTAAATTAGAAGCAATCTCTAATGCACCTACTCCAAAAACCGTGTCGCAATTGAAGAGTTTTTTAGGGATGTTAAATTATTATGGAAAATTTATCCCTAATTTAAGTACTTTGCTTCATCCTTTGCATAACTTGTTAAAAAAAGATGTTAACTGGAATTGGAACGAAGAGTGTGAGCGAGCGTTCTGTAAAGCAAAGTGTGTCCTCTTGAGCGAGCGGGTGCTAGCGCACTATGAGGAGGGGCGGCCGCTGGTGCTGGCGGTGGACAGCAGCGCGTACGGGCTGGGTGCCGTGCTCGCACACCGCTACGCGGACGGCAGCGAGCGCCCCGTCTCGTGCGTCTCAAGGACACTTTCGTCGTCCGAGCGCAACTACAGTCAGCTAGATAAGGAAGCGCTTGCGATATTGTTTGGGGTAACGAAACACCATCAATACTTATTTGGGAGACATTTTGTGTTACGCACTGACCATCAACCTCTGACACATATTTTTGGAGCTAAGGGTGGGATTCCACAGACCGCCGCGAGTAGATTGCAGAGGTGGGCGGCGCGACTGGCTGCTTATGATTTTAGTATAGAATACGTGCGTTCAGCGGACAATGGACCCGCCGACGCGTTATCACGATTGCCATTAGCTCAGGAGGGTCACTTAGCAAAAACAGTAGATTATGTCAATTTGGTAGAGGAATCGATGCCGGTAAATTTTAAAGATATTGCTAATGAGACAGAGCGTGATACACTGTTGTGTAAAATTAAAGGGTATATTCAGTTTGGCTGGCCATTGCACGTGAGCTGCGATGATGAAAAATCGTATTTTGTGAGGAAACAAGACCTAGTGTTAGAATTAGGATGCATAATTTATAAGTATCGATTAGTCATTCCTTCAGTACTAAGAAAACACATTTTAGTAGAGTTACATGAGGGGCATTTAGGAGTCAACAAAATGAAAACATTATCCCGCAGCTATGTCTATTGGCCAACCCTAGATAAAGAGTTGGAAGAGTTGTGTCGAAGCTGCGAGGCGTGCAGAGCAGTGCGGGACGCGCCGCCGCATGCACAGTTACATCCCTGGGAGTTTCCGCTTCATCCCTGGCAGCGGGTGCATGCAGACTTTGCTGAGTGTGTAGGAAAGCATTATTTGATTATTGTGGATGCACATTCCAAATGGATCGAAGCGGTGGAAATGCGTAGTACTAATGCGAGCTTTACCATTGCGGCGTTTAGAAGTATTTTTGCGCGTTTTGGTTTGCCATCGCAACTCGTAACCGACAATGGCCCGCCATTCTTTTCACAGGAGTTCAAAATATTTTGTAAAAATAATTGCATTAAACATGTAACTTCAGCACCTTATCGACCGCAAGGCAACGGGGCGGCCGAAAATGCCGTCAAGACTGTAAAGAAAGCAATAAAAAGAGCAATACATGAGGGTGAGAATGTCACGACCGCTCTAAGTAAATTTTTATTGCAATATAGAAATTGTGTTCACGCTACTACGGGTGTATCTCCGGCAGTGGCTTTACAGGGTCGCAGGCTCCGAAGCCGTTTAGACGCGGTGCGGCCGGACGTGGCGGCGACGGTGCGCGCCGCACAGGAACGACAGGTGCGAGCCGCCGGCGGCACGGCACGCTCCGTCGCCGTCGGAGACCTCGTGCTAGCAAGGGACTATTCTAAGGGCGGAAAAAGGTGGTCTGAGGGCAAGGTAGTTAAACAAACTGGTCCAGTTTCATATAATGTTGATATGGGCCGCGGCGTTCTATGGCGTAGGCACGCTGATCAAATTGTTAAAAATAAAAATAGATACTCTCTATCGCGGGCATCTATCCAACCAGGGGCGGAGGAGGTTAAGTCAAATAACATTCCATCTCCTAAGTCCGCGGGGGAAAGAGTTACTGATGACTCATTTGAAGACGCTTCTGATGGCGCTGAAGGTTCGAGTCAGGAGCCAGACAATCCGGCCACTGATGTTGACCCGGTCAGTGGTACTCGGTCTCCATCACCACCGCCGCCATCAGGTGCGTCTGCACGAGCACTGCGTGCGTACAATCGTGCTAAACGGACCGAGGTTTTACCCAAATGATTTGCTGGAGATTTGAATACATTGTAGGTTTAGCATAAGTGCTTTCTAATGATTTGTTTAGTTTTTAGTTATGCAGTTGTTGTTTTGTAGGGGAGAAAATGTGACGTTTGTTTGTACTGTTATATTTTAAGGTGGTGGGTAATTTGCGTTTTCTATAATAAACCAGTCAGCAGCTAGCTCTCGCCTTTTATTGACGTTGCAATGCGAAAACATCTTTTGCCACAGAAATCTGCAACAGCCATCCAAGCGCAGATGCACAACACGAGGCAGAATGAAAAATCAGTGGAGGACTTTGGTAAGGAGTTATCTGAATTGTTCGTTAATCTTACGGTTTCGCAAGCACAAGGCAACACAGAAGCGTATAAAATTTTGAGACCATTAAATGAAAAAGCCGCTATAAAGCGCTTTGCCGACGGGTTGCGAAATCGTAGGCTTAGCACTATAATTACAGCACGGGATTTTTCTTCGCTAAAAGACGCGATCCAAGCCGCCAAGGAAGAAGATAGCGTATCGTCGCCAGGGACAGCTGACGTCATGGGGATGAATCGGCAACAAAGTCGAGGTAACTTCTTCCCTAACAGGTTTCGCGGACGGTACAATCTATACCGAGGTCATCGTGGGAGTTACGGTTCAATACGTGGTAGGGGTTACTACCAGAGAAATCAGGTACAAACTTTTAACCGCAATTTCTATCCCCCAAGCCACCCTCAACCACGGCCTCAGATGTCAAACCGTAGAAATGTTTCACGAGGTAGGTATGGTAATTTTCCACGCAAGAATTCTAATTATAGAAATGTGCATTTTATGTCAAACGATGCGGAACGTGACACGGTTCCATCAGAAAATGACGAAACACCGGAGCTGACTCATTTTTTTCGAGCGTAAATACATAAACATTTGTAATTGCTTGAACAAAGTGTCACTTTACTTAGGAAAATACAAACATGATTGGCTAATAGATACAGGGGCTTCCATTTCGGTAATAAAACTAGATGCAATACAAAATTATCAATCACAAATTCATAAACAAACCCTTATTGTAAACGGAATAGGAGGAAAGGTCTGTTCGGAAGGATTTGTTTATTTAACATTAACTTACAACGGAGAAGAATTTGAATATAAATTTTATGTATTTAAATATTTGCCATGTAGAACAGACGGAATATTAGGACAGGACTTTTTCACTAAATACCGAGCAAAATTAGATTTTGAAGTAAACACTTTGGATTTAGCTACAAAAAATGGAAATTTCATGAGGATACATTTTGATTATTTTTTAAAAAACAGTTCTCATTATTTAAATGTACCAGCTCGCTGTGAATCTATACATTATTTGAGTACAAGCATTGATTATGACTGTGTTATAAACGCACAAGAGTTGTGTGAAGGGGTTTTCGTAGCTAGTGCAATAGCTAGCCCAAAAAATGAAAAAATACCAGTCAAAATTATGAACACGCGAGAAAGAGACGTAGATTTGAATTATTTTAGTTTGAACATAACCAAGTTGAACGATTACGATGTATGTAAGTTTGAAAGACCCTATATGAATGCGGAAAGAGTGAAACAGCTATTGAAATTGTTGCAATTAAATTATATGAGTGAAGAGGAGAGAATGTCTATTGAAAGTATTTGTGCTAAGTTCCCTGACGTTTTCCATCTTCCAGGAGACAAATTAGGTACCACATCGCTTTATGAGCAGTCAATCGAATTAAAACCGCACACCAGTCCAGTTTATGTTAAACCGTTTCGTTTGCCGCATAGTCAAAAAGCCGAGATAGATAAACAAATAGAACAGATGTTAGCAGACGGCATAATAGAGGAAACACGGAGTGCTTGGTCAAGTCCTCTATTACTGGTGCCCAAGAAGTTAGATAAAGCTGGTGTTAAAAAGTGGCGAATCGTAATAGATTATCGAAAATTAAACGAGCATATTCAGGATGACAAATTCCCTTTACCGAACATCACAGATATATTAGACTCACTTTCAGGAGCAGTATATTTTTCACATTTAGATTTGTTTCAAGGATTTTATCAGATCAATTTACATAAAGATAGTAGACCATACACAGCATTTACCACTAGTAAAAATCAGTATCAGATGACACGACTACCGATGGGCCTGAAAACGAGTCCTAATGCATTTTCTAGGATGATAACTGTTGCAATGTCCGGTCTAAATTATGAACAATGTTTAGTTTATCAAGATGATTTGGTTTGTTTTGGTCGAAATTTAGCGTCACACAATCAAAATTTAATGGATATATTTTTAAGACTTCGTCAGGTTAATCTCAAGTTAAACCCAGCTAAATGTACTTTTCTAAAAAAACAAATTTTATATCTCGGACATGTGGTGTCGGAAAAAGGAATTTTGCCAGACCCGGAAAAAACAAAAGTTTTGGAAAACTATCCAAGACCACAAGATTCTGATGACGTAAAACGATTCGTTGCATTCGCCAATTATTATCGCAAGTTTGTATCTAACTTTGCAGAAAAAGCATACTCACTCAATAGATTATGTTGCAAAAACGCGTCATTTGTTTGGACAGAAGATTGCGAAAATTCATTTCAACAATTAAAAACAGCATTAATACAACCGCCTGTTTTGCAATATCCGAATTTTGTAGCAGACAATAATTTTATTTTGCAAACTGATGCGTCTGGAATAGCGATAGGATCCGTATTATGTAACAGCAACGGTCTACCTATTGCATACGCTAGTCGAGGTTTAAATAAGGCCGAATTGAATTATCCAACTATTGAAAAGGAACTCTTAGCAATAGTATGGAGCGTTAAATACTTTCGACCTTATTTGTACGGTAGAAAATTCAAAATTCAGACAGATCACCGACCTTTGGTTTACTTATTTGGCATGCGTGACCCATCAAGCAGATTGTTGAAGTTTAGATTGCAGTTAGAAGAATATAATTACGAAATTGAATATTTAAAAGGAAGCGCAAACTCAGCAGCAGACGCGCTGTCTCGCATTCGGATGACGTCAGAGGACTTGAAACAATTGAATGAACGTGTAGTAAATATAATGACGAGAGCTCAAGCGAGAAAGATGCAAGCATGTAATTCGAGTGATAGTGCAAATTCTACGTTCGATAATAATATTTACCAAAACTCAAGGCCTGATCAACCTCGAGTAGTGGATATTATTAAAAAACCGAAGAATTTGGTGGAATTGGTTTTGATTGATGATAAGAAAGTGATGAGTAAGTTGGAAAAAGACGGATGTGTTGTAGATAAATATAAAAGTTATAGTTATGTTCCAAGTAGATTCTGCATTTACTTAGATAACCAATCTCGATCGTCAACTACGCGAGACGTGTTGGTGAGAGATTTGTCGATGTTTTGCCAGAAGTTAAAGTTAAATGAAATATGCATAATAAGGAACGAAAATAACAAAGGTTTTATTGCACAAATAGTAGGAGAGATAAATAAATATAAAGATTGGTCCGGACCACGAATATGTGTTTTAAGAGATATACAAAGGATAAATAACATTGATGACAGACGTGTTATTATTAACGACTTTCACCTTTTACCCACAAGTGGCCACGCGGGTATCAGGCGAATGTTGAATAATATTAAAAAGTTTTATTTTTGGTCAAGTATGGAGAAGGATGTGAAAAACTATGTTTCAAAATGTGACCTTTGCCAAAAACAAAAATATTCGGTTCAAACTAAACAGCCAATGGAAATAACAACTACTGCCAATTATGCTTTTGAAAAAATATATTTAGACATAGTTGGACCCTTGCCTACAGACAATAGTAATTACAACTACATTCTCACATTACAATGTGAACTTTCAAAATTTGTAGAGGCGTACCCATTGCAGTCGAATGATTCGGTAAGTGTAGCTCGAGCATTTGTGGACAACTTCGTTTTAAGGTACGGAATTCCTCGTGAAATCGCTACAGATCGAGGAAAGGAGTTTATTTCTAGTACCATGAAGCAAGTATGTGAACTACTCAAGATCAACCAGTTAACTTCTACAGCCTACCATCACGAATCGATCGGAGCATTGGAAAACAGCCACAAGACTATGGGTGCGTATTTAAGAATTAATTGCCAGAATCAAACAGACAGCTGGAGTAGTTGGCTTCCCTATTGGTCGTTTGCGTATAACAACACGGTGCACAGCGAAACGCAGTACACGCCGCACGAACTTGTTTTTGGTAAGACCTGTTTAATGCCTAATAACTTAAACTCTGATTTCGTAGATCCTCTGTACAACTACGACAGTTACCCATTAGAGTTAAAATACAGGCTACAGTTAGCCCACAAGGATGCTCAAAACAATTTAAAGATGAGTAAGCAAAAGAGAAAGAACAGGTATGATACTTATGTTAACCCGGTTACTTATAAAGAAAATGATTATTTACTTGTTAAGAATGAAACTGGGAATAAATTAGACAACTTATATTTAGGACCATATTTAGTTTTAAAAGATTTGGGTTGTAATGTTAAGATTTTGAAAAATGGTAAAGAAGAAGTGGTGCATAAGAACCGCACTAAACCATTTATAGCGTAATTTTAAACACGATTTATATTTGAAAATCGGTGTTTTTTTTTTTAATTAGATACTGAGATTGGGATTATATTATTATTATTTTTTTAAATTTCATATACTTAGATAAGAAAATAAAATAAAATTGTACAATTTATTTTATTTTAACCCTTCGGGGGAGGTGTAGTGTAGGTATAATAGCGAGTAAGCGTTTTTACTTTACCTATACTGTAACAATATATGCGCACGTATTGTCAATAAATATTTAGTATTAATTCAGCATTTGGTTGTTTCATTACTCTCCAATTAGGCCCATCTACACACTGGCCTACCTAAAGTTGCAAGTACATAAAAAATATGATTTTGGTGTACATGTATAAAACATATGCCAATCGACAGATAAAATTGCAATTGCATTTGCTTCTCTGGATACGGATAGGTCACCAAGAGACAAGCTTCCTACTTCCGGTCGTCAGTTCTAAAACTAATGTTCCCCCCCCCCATCCACTGCCACACCTTGGTCATTTCATACAAACACCGCGTCACACCGCGTTCCAAATGCCTACTTCTCGATTTACTAGCAAAACGCGTGCGATGCTACTAGGGTTATCGACGCGCGGCCACGAATCACGATGCTAAGTACTATAGCCCAACGTTGGGCTGTTATAAAAATAGAAAAATATCTTTAGCTGAAATAAAACTTTTAAGGGTCAGGCCACACTTATCGACGGCGATCGACGGTTTGCCTATACAAAACGCGGGCAAAGTCAAAGTAAAAAAATATTTATTTCCATAAGATGTTATTACATTACTTAGATGCGTCATTACATTTTTTTTGGGTGAGTTCACTAACACAATGGCGGAATCTGTAGAGAAGAGCTCACCGAAGAAATTAAACAGTCGTCGCATCTGTTGCGTTTCCTTTTTAAAAAAATATATTGTCAATTACATAATTAATGCTTATTATATATCGAAAAAGCCTGCTATTCAAACAATCTATTCCCACGGACATCTGTCCTCTAAGTAATCAGATATAATATAGTAACCTTTTTTAATTATGTATCTCTTTGGCAAATGAAATAAAGTTTTTTTTTATATACAATTTATGTTATATAATTATTTTAAACTTGTCTAAAGGCAAGTTTTTAATATCAGTAGATCTTTTTGTATAGGCAAACTGTCGATCGCCGTCGATAAGGGTGGCCCGACCCTAATTGCACAAATAGGGAAAGATGTGGCTTCTACAAACTTGATAAATAACTAATTATAATGCTTATTTGAAAACTGGCCGCACACTACGGCAGTCGGGACAACTCTGTGTCAAACTCCCCGGCAGAGACCGTGTGAAGTTTATTTGCTCTTTTTCAAATAGGTATTTGAAAAGAGACATTAATTTTGTGCCACTGCCGTTAATTTTTGTAATTTTTTGGGCTATATATTATATAAGCCGTGTGGTAACGGCTGAGTAGAATACATTTGTCACCAACCCCTACTCTTCCCGTGGGTGTCGTAAGAGGCGACTTAGGGACTACACATTGAACAGGGAACGGGCAGCAGCGCTCTCTGATACAGTAACCTTTTAATCGATCTCCAACCCGCCTGCCAAGCGTGGAGATTATGGCAAAACCCTCCACTTAAGTGGAAGAGGCTCATAGTCCAGCAGTGGACTGTAACGGGCCGTTGACAAGTTGGTTGCTTATGTCAGCCGACTACATAAAATTAGTAATTCTTTTAAAGGTAATTGTATACGCTATTACAATAAGGTCCCTACTGATATTAAAAACTTGCCTTTAGACAAGTTTAAAATAATTATAAAACAGAAATTGTATAAAAAAGGTTACTATAGGATATCTGATTACTTAGAGGACAGATGTCCATGGGAATAGATTGCTTGAGTGGCAGGTCTTTTCGATATTTAATCAGCATTAATTTTGTAATATTTTAATTATTTATTTAAAAAAGGAAACGCATAAGATGCGACGACCGTGGAGTTTCTTCGGTGAGCTCTTCTCCACAGATTACGCCATTGTGTTAGTGAACTCACCCAAAAAAATGTAATGACGGATCTAAATGATGTAATAACATCCTATGGAAATAAATAATTTTGACTTTTGATGTTGATGTTTGGGCTATATCACTAGACTTACCAAGGCGTAATCTTCAGCTGCATCATCAGCTGTGTCGTACAAAATATGGCGATCACGGGCGATTCTTCAAACAGTAAAGCGAGGTGCCTGCCGGAGGGGTCCCAACTCATGTCAAGGATCGGGCCACCTACTATATCACCCGAAGGCAGCTCGATCTTCGTCACGTCCAGCACTGGTTGAGCTTTTGTAGTTTGTGACCCTGAGAAAAGGTATGATGAGAAGCCATTATTATTTAGACACTAGCTGCCCACCTGAGGCTACGCTCACGTTATGTAAGATTTTCCCGTGGGAATAAGTTTTTTCCCCGTAAAAAGTATCCTATATGTTAATTCAGGGTACAAACTATCTTCATTCCAAATTTCATCCAAATCCGTTCAGTAGTTAAGGCGTAAAAGCGGAACAAACACCTAAATATATTTTCACATTTATATTTATAAAATAAAAAAATAAATAATAATAGTGTGAATTTTTTTTTCATACTATTATGGATACTAGCAGTGGACTGCAATAGATAGGCTGGTTGATTGATTGACAGTTACCTATTAGTTTAACAGGGGTCAAAGTAAGATGAGTTCTGTCCCAAAATAAACTTTAATAAAAAACCCCTCTTAACTAGCTTCGAAGTAAAAGTAAATGTAAAGTTAACTTCTTAAATTCATCTAAGGTCTAACTCGTATCGATCATGTTACTAAAAAGCCACATAATGTATAGGAGTACAAAGGCATACATGCGAGAGTATTGTAGAAGGGCTATAGAAATGGTTGAAAATGGTACAACAAATGTAAATATTGGCCCTGGCTTGCCATATTCGGGTCAAATATTTGGTAATGTCAATGATTTTAAGAGCTATCACTGCATTTTTCTTTTTTTTTGTGTCTTCTGCTACATGGCAAGCTGTATAGGATACAATAAGCCAATCTGTGTCTGGTTTAACTCTGAATGTGTCATCACTAGAAGATAAAAGTCCATTGACTTCCTCCTCATACTTTGTCGAATCTATTCGTTAGATTTGGTACACTGTGTCTTTTTAAACATGCATATTCCAGACTGCCTCTTCCTTGAAGTTGCACAGCATATTTATTAACATGCTCTGCGAGTCTCATTTGGTATCTACGACTACATTCGACGATTTCCTCTTTGACTGTTCTGGTTTTTAAGTCCATATGTATGTATCTGTTTGGTATGAACTGGGGTATGTGGAGCATGTTCCTGAAAGCCTTATGCTGGAAGCGTTCTAGGATTTCGATGTTATTGTGACTTGCTGTGCCCCAGAGCTGTATGCCATAGGCTATCACTGCATGGTGTTTTCAGAAGTTCAAAACAATATTTATGGCTGCCTGAAACGTGAAGAGCTTACCGCTCATCAAGCCGGCGTTGGTAAGGGAGTAGACCATGGGCTCCCCTTTGGCTGCAAACAGCACTGTGTCTTCGGGCCCCCAACATGCGGCCACGACGCGACAACCGCGTGCGCACCATCGCTCTGGAGTCCACTTCTTTGTTTCCCACACCCTGAAATAATAAGATGTTTACAAAAGAATAAAAAAAAAATTCTAGCCATCCGCCTGCTGTTACACTCGCATTGAGTATGATTTTTCCTTTGGGAATAAGTTTTTCCCTTAAAAAGTATCTTATATGTTAATCCCAGGTACAAACTTTAAAATTTAATCCAAACGCGTTTAGTAGTTTAGGCGGAACAAACATTCAAACATAATTTCACATATTTTATAATTGACCGACCACATGATTGGAAGGAGTCTCCTCTGTGCACTCATTGTGGCGTTACAGAGGACATACTTCACTTGTTGGTGGAATGTGAACGGAATCGTGACCTCAGAGACAGAATGTTTCCTAAGGGTTTGCATGGGGGGCAAAGGGTTGTGGGGTGGTCGCCTCCAAGTGTGGGAGTGGGATGATAATCCGTGCGGACACATGTATCCAATCGGAGTAGCATCCTTCCCCCCGGCACATCCCGGGCAACACGGCTAGAGACTGGAGAGGCATCACCAATCCTCTCTCTAACCGTGGCTAAGAACTACCAAATGTGTTCCTTCCCTACTATTCCCGTGGTTCCTCTATCCAAACTAAATCCCTCCTTCTCCCTCCTGCCTCCCATCTTGTCCTGGAGGAGTAAACCTTGACCCCAAAAATCCCAAATAATCTGCCATCTTAGACTCCTATGCATAAAGCATGGGGGGCTAAGATGCCGGTCCCTAGCCCGGATAAAAGAGGAGGGCACCAGGGGCGCACAGTAATTCAAAAAGAAGCAGGACGAACGGTATGCTAGAATTGCTGTGTGACTCAAATATAAACCCGTGATACACTCGCAGTGGTGGGTGTATCACAAACTTGACCCCCTTTTTTCTTTGACCCGGATTCCGATAAAGCAAATATGAAGATAGCGTTTTTAAAAGAAACTACCCAGGAGGGTCCCAACGTCACTGTTGGGGAATCCCTCCCTGAGGGTGCGGCATCGGCGGTTCCCGCGGATTTCGCATCCTCAGGCGGTCCCCATTCATATTCTGGGGGGGACCAAAAAACGCGCTTAACGCCCGAAAGGGACTTCGATGGAGTGATGAGAGGAATAGAAGACCTGCTGAACTCACCCCAGCCCCAACCCTCGGGAAGTGGTCAGGGTGATGTGAGGGTGCGAAGTACGGTTCCTTCGAAGGAAGGCGATCGGAACGCTAACCCGAAGTCGTCGACGTCGCAACCCAACGGAAGTGACGAAGACGGATTCAGCACGGCGATGACGAAATCAATGAAGAAGAGGTTAAAGAAGCGCAGACAACAGGCTGCCAGGAAGGTAGAGTGTGCACAAGCGTCGGGGAGTGGAGAGGGACCGACGTTTACTAGACGCGCCAAAACGAAGAGACAGAACACAGATCCGGATGAGAAATCGCAGCAGCGACCGGCTAAACGACCATTCCTGGGGACGGAGGGACCGCGAAACTCCGCTAAGGAGCAGAGCGATCTCGCCTTAATGATCTTCAGGAAGGATGGGGAGCCGGTCGACGAAATATTCGCTGCGACCATCCGGAAGAAATTCAGAGAGCTTCTCGTTGTTGGGGCCAAGGCTGGGATCGGAGGGGAGTGCTTGTCCTTTGCTACGTCGGGGTTGGTGTCGGAAGGATTTTTCCTGCTTACACCAATGTCGGTCAAGGCGAGGGAATGAGCGCTCTCTCAAGACTTCGGCGAGCACAACGGGGTAGAGATAGGTATTAGGAATTTAGACAGGGACAGGGTCTCCATATGGGTTCCGGGTAAGAAAGAGGATCACTTCGACCAAGAATTGATGATGATGATGATCCAAGCCCAGAACTCACATAGATTCGAGCTCAGAGTTAAAGAGTGGGTCCTGCTATCCAGAACGGCCTTCCCGCTGGGAGAAAGACTGGTAGTAGGCATACCGCAGGGTATTCTTGCTGAGGACAAAGATCATGTCTGGATCAGCTTAGAGGGCACGCAGGTCCAGGCAAGACTCATCAAGTACAAGAACACCACACGAGTACCCAAACAGGACACGGAAGGAGCGGTGGACAAAAGCGCCAAACCCGACGTTCATACACAGTGCGCATCGCCTTATGTCGATGTGCAGGTTATGTCGTCGGATGAGGAGCTGGAGGACACTGCCTCTACAAGCGCACCACAGCACACTGGCAACGGGACAGACCCGACCGCCACCATTCGCGCCTCGGTAAGCGTGGGCAACCGCGGGGACCCGAGGAACGTTGGAGACGGAAGGGGTACGACTCAGCGCCATGATGTGTAGACACACACAAAGCACACACACACATACACATATAACACTACAATGGCTACACAAACAAATACACTACACAAAAACACACAAACACTCAAGATACTTCAGTTAAACATGCAACACTGCAAATTGGCTACTGCTGAACTATGCAGAACTGTTGCTGCAAATAAGATAGACCTTGCCCTATTGCAAGAACCATACGTCTTCAACAAACGTGTGGCGGGGCTGGGATGCCTGGGAGGAGAAATACTCTATCACCACGGTGAGGATGATCCCCGAACATGCATCTTTGTCAGCAAAAGGGCAAGGAATCTAGGACTAATCGAGTGTGAATGTTACAGAGATCTCATGGTGATACAGATAATGCTACCCATGGAAGACGGCACCAAGAGGAAAGTTGTGTTCATGTCTGCATACATCCCCAGCGAGACAACATTTGAACCACCTACAAAAGAACTCGAAGAAGCCACTGCAAAATACAATGGTAAGAATATTCCTTTAGTCATTGGCTGCGATGCTAACTCACACCACGAAGCGTGGGGTAGCACCGACTGCAATAAAAAGGGTGAGTTATTTCTAGAATATATAATCAGCAATAATCTGGTAATCACGAATGTAGGAGACACACCCACGTTCATCACTAGAACTAGGAGAGAGGTACTTGATGTCACTCTGGCCTCAAGCGACATCAACAACCACATTAGCGACTGGATGGTGCACACTGCAGACTCCTTCTCGGACCACCGCAGGATCACTTTTCAAATAAACAGTGCAATAGGCAAGACTAGTATAAGAAACATCCGTAAAACGGACTGGACACTCTTCGATAACATCATGAAGACGTACAGTCCATCCGGTAACGGGACCCCAAGCAACGCGAAGGAAATCGAAGAAAGAGCGTCAAACCTGGAAAAATCTTTGGTTAATGCACTAGATCAGGCATGCCCCACCAGAGAAATAACCAGTGGCAGAGGACAAGCATGGTGGAATAAAACACTAAGAAAAGACAGGAAAAAGGCGCGCCGAGCCCTCAGGGTCGCCCTAAAAAAGGGTGATCAAGACAGCTGGGACACCTACAGAGCTAACAGGAACAACCTGCGCAATAAATGTCGCAAGGAAAGCAAGAAAAGTTGGAGAACGTACTGCGACAGCATAACCGACTATCCGGAAACTGCGAGACTAGCAAGAGCGCTCACCAATGATAAGGCAAGTAAGTTAGGATGTCTAAAGATGACATCATAAACGAGCCAGAGGAAATCCTGGAACTTATGATGGAAACGCACTTCCCGGGGTGCTCGAAGGATGAAACAGAAAGCGAAACAATGGAAGCACCGTCAATGGCTGATGGTGTGGACAACATTGTTAACGAAGATGTAGTTAGGTGGAGCATATTCTCATTTGCACCGTTTAAAGCTGCAGGACCAGATGGCATATTTCCTAAAATGCTACAACAAGCATTCAGGTATATCAAGGAAGAGCTTATTGAACTCTACAGAGGATCAATACTATCAGGTTATATCCCTAAAAGCTGGAGAAGGGTCAGAGCTGTGTTCATCCCCAAACCAGGGAAGAAGACATATCAAAATCCCAAATCCTTTAGATGCATCAGTCTCTCGACATTTATGTTAAAAGGTCAAGAAAAACTGATAGATAGACATATTAGACTTTGCATAGAAACAGGTACCAGGCCACTACATGCCAATCAACATGCCTACATGGAGAATAAATCAACCGAAACGGCTCTCCACAATCTGGTAACCAAAATAGAAAACACGTTAGATAAGAAAGAAT
Source organism: Carpatolechia fugitivella (assembly GCA_951230895.1). Lineage (NCBI taxonomy): Eukaryota > Metazoa > Arthropoda > Insecta > Lepidoptera > Gelechiidae > Carpatolechia > Carpatolechia fugitivella. Next base: position 13,205,304 of record OX579663.1, read on the forward strand.
CAGCAATTGGGTGCTTCTTTGACATCGAAGGAGCGTTCGATAAAGCTACTAGCACATCAATCAAGACATCGCTAACAAGAGAAGGCATTGCACCCCAGGTTAGCAACTGGATAATGAACATGCTAAAACACAGATCGATAACAGCAGAACTAGGGGGAAAGACTTACACAATAAGAGCTAACAGAGGCTTCCCACAGGGGGGCTGTCTGTCTCCGCTGATGTGGTGTCTACTTCTAGATGATCTGATCAGGGTAATTACTCGCAAAGTCATATACATGCAAGCGTATTCTGATGATGGAGTAATATTAGTGACAGGCAAGGACTTGAATATGATGAGGAACATCGTTAATATGGGCCTTAAAACTGCACTAAAATGGTGCAGAGAGAAAGGACTAAATCTCAACCCTGAGAAAACAAAAATCATCATATTCACAAATAAGAGGAAAGACACAATGACCAACCCAATCACAATAGATGGGACGGCTCTGGAAACAGTTAAGGAAATTAAATATCTAGGAGTGCTTCTTGATAGCAAACTGCAATTCAACTCGCACATAAAGACACAATGCACAAGGGCTAAGATAGCCATGATGCAGTGCTGCAGAGCTATAGGGAGGACTTGGGGTCTGAAGCCACGTATATCACAGTGGATATACAAGGCCATTATTCTCCCGAGGCTTCTCTATGGGTCTATAGTATGGTGGCATAGAGCAAGCATCAAGCAAAACTACAAAGAGCTTGCCCAAGTTCAGAGATTAGCAGGGCTAATGACAACAGGGGCAATTAGGACCACTCCGACAGCAGCGCTGGATATGATACTCGATCACAATCCGCTTGATCTGGAAGCAAAAAAGAGAGCACAAGAACAATACTACAGACTAAAATCCCACGGAATGTGGTGTCTTAAGACCAATGACACAGGACATTCTGTGGTGGCTAAAGAATTTGAGGGAAACATGTCGATGATTCTAGCTAATAATGATCTGATCAGGAAGCAAAGAATATTCGACAAAAAATACAGAATACACATAGGACCAAGAACATCATGGGAAGTAAAGCATAATGACAACGCGTTGATATGTTTTACGGATGGGTCAAGGAAAGAATCAACAGGACTCTCAGGGGCAGGCATCCTCGTCACTGGGCCTGAGCGGTCCTTAAAGACTTCAATAGAACTAGGAAAGTACGCGAGCATCTTTCAGGCGGAAATCTTCGCTATACTAGAATGTGCTCATCAGATCAAAAATATGGGAGATCTACAGACTGACACCGTAGTAATATACAGTGACAGTCAAGAAGCTCTTAGGGCATTAGATAAACCAGTGACAACATCGGCACTGGTTAAAGAATGCAAGTCAGCACTTAACCTACTTGCAAATAAAAGTAGCGTTACTATCGCCTGGGTGCCTGGACACCAAGGCACCGAGGGGAACGAAACTGCAGATGAATTGGCCAGAAAGGGAGCGGATAGTACCTTCACAGGTCCTGAGCCCCGCCTACCAATACCACAAAGAATTACAAAAGGAGTTATTGAGAAGAAAACAAGAGTAGAAACCAATGCCAGATGGGAGAAGGCCACCGGATACCGGCAGTCTAAACTTTTCATCAGGACAATTGATCGCAGACGAACTAAGCACCTACTTCAACACAAGAAAAAAGACGTCAGAGTCATCACTGGTATAGTGACAGGACACTGCACGCTACAGAGACATCTCAGCATCATGAAGAGAGCAGAGAGCCCCTCATGTCCAGAGTGCGGCGAAGATGAAACAAGCTTACACTTCCTGGCAGAATGTCCGATGTACTCACTGCCGAGATGGGAAATACTAGGAACAGACAGCATCGAAAAGGAAGAACTGAGCAATCTGTCATTCAAGGACATACTGAGATACTGCAAAGCAACAGGCAGATTTGAGGGGGCCATCACGGAGGAGCTACAGTAAAACCAGTACTCCTTCGATGGGTGCTCCGAGGGTGGGCGATGGCAGGCCCGGCCGATTGCGATCTCACGGGGGGAGAACAATCGTGTGGGGGAACTCGGTATTCTCGAAGCTTAAGGCGTGGGGGGCACCGGGGCTCACGCGGCGCTCGGGGGGGTTGGCTGGTAGTAGCAATAGCCGTTGCCAAGCTGGCTCTCCTTGAGTAGTCGCTGGGGCCACTGGGTCACCCCATGCCAGAAGCGGAGAGAACAAGGGATAGACCTAACACTACTCACCTACCACGAGTATCACGCGATACGGCTGAGCTGATGCGGCGCTATCATGAAAGGAGCATCCATCAAAACTGGGATTAAGGGTGAAATAGTTCCTGTATATGGAGCAGGTCACCCGTCTGCGCTCCTCGCAGACGTCCCCCTTATACATACATACATGGGGGGCAAATAAATGTAATATTGGCATCGCTTTTATCCAAAGACGCGGCATTACTGTATAAATTGTACAACTCATAGATAAAGGGTCGATGATAAATTATATGGATAAATAACTTGTCTAAAACTATAAGGCTGGCATAGTCGCCAAGAGCGATTAAAGCCTCGTCAAAAATTTGATATATAAAAAAAAAATTGACCGAGCGAGCGAAGCGTCTCCGTTTCAGCTTGGCCAAAATTGCTTTTGTATGTCTGTCCATCTGTCTGTTTGTTCCACTCTACAGGTCGCGTTTCTCAACTGATTCTCGTGAAATTTTGGTTTAAAATACAATAAAATAATTAAATTAAATAAAAATAATAAAATTACAAATATTTGAGATAAATAAATTTCAAGGGGTCGGGGATGTTTGTGGAGAAAAAATAAAAATAAATATAAAGAGATAATAATAATAAAGAGTAAATAATATTGTTGTTTTAGTGTGGTGAACTGTGGTGTAATTTTTATATTATAGTTTTCTTCTTTTCCGTGTCCAGGGGGGTTAAACTAGTCAAACTAGTTAAACTAGGAAAATATATTAGAATTACAGATGTGGTACTCCTACATTAAATATACTTCTCACCAAAAAACCTTGCAAGTTTATTTACATTTTAACAGAAAAATGTGTTTGTATTGTATTGTTGAAAAGTGTGTATATTGTGTGTGTGTATTCTTAAATATAAGAAGGTGTTTCGATTTTTTTGATGAGAAGTATATTTTTAGAGCAATCACTAAATGTTTTTTTTTCTCCCCTTGTATGTTCTTGCCATGTCTCTTCTAGGAATACCATTTTTCTATCCTTTTATTTTGGTCCTATATCTTTTAAATAAGACATTATCCACTATTAAATAATAGTACCTAAATATTATTTTATTTGAATAATGTTTGATTCATACACAACAATGAAGAACATAATCTTTCCTCCTTTTGATTTAGTCTACTTTACCTTACATGTAAGATAAGACTATTCTTAAAATTTTATTACAAACCTGAATATAATTGAAGATGTGGCCGCAAACACTTTACTAGCGTCAAGAGACCACCTTGCGAAGACTATTCCACCTCCAGCGACTCTCCTCAAAGGTATAGCAGTCTCCATGCTGACGTCCCACACCAGCATCGAGGGGTCGGCGCCAGAGCAGCTAATGAGCAGATCACCATTCGGAGACCAGCTCACGTCAGTTACTGGGCTATGGCCAGGTCTGTAATGAAGGCATATAAAGAGTGAGAATGGGATATTTGACGAAATCATGATCAATAATAAAAATATGCTTGTTTATTCATACCTTTTCAAAACCACAGCATTACTCGAAGATGGTTTGGTAAACATTGAGTTAGGATCTACAGACCAGATTATCACACCCTGTTCACATCCCACTGCAATTTCTGACGCTGAATACGGTCTCCAACTTAGAGATGAAACATGGCCTTGAACCTTGCATTTCAGCGTAGATACAAAAGAAACTTCATTACAGTACACTCTGACATTATCATCGGTTGTTGCTATAGCTATTTTAGTTGTGTGTGGATGCCAGGCTAGGCATTTTATAGGTGTATTACTCCAGTTTCTCGTCCTAGAATATTTCGCAACTATTTTCGGTCCTATATCTTTTAGATGTGGTTGCATGAAATATTTAAATGCTGTGATGATGTTTGCTACTTTTAACAAGTATGAAGCAGTTACAGAAAGCACGTGGCTCTCTCGATTGACTGTCGGGTCAGCGGCAACGCTCAGAGCTTCAATGAAACCCTGTTTGTACCATACACTGGTAACCTTCTTGAGCAAATTGTCCTCGACATCTATGTACATGGAAATGTTCTCATCGGACACTCTGTGATGATGTAAGTCCCTTGTTATGTTGACCTTAGGATGGTTTCGGGTCTGAAAGCGCAAATACTCTGTTAGACATAAATAAATATGAATAATTAAATAAAATAAGAACATAACCTTACCGCGTTAGTAAATGTGGCAATACTCCCATATTGAGCACTTCCACAGCAATATATTTCATTTAATTTACAAAACGGAATCTCATCGGTACCCGGCAATTCCGGAAACCCGTGAAAGCCAGACATTTTCTCGTGAAAATAGAAAGTTTCGCACAAAACAATCTGCCGGCCGACAGCGGACAGTCACCAGTATAATTTTTAAACTTGACATATATACAGTGTTGCCAGTAAGTGATAGTCAAATGTAACATGAAACAGCTTAAAAAGTAACATTTACACAGGAAAAGAAACATTAATTTCCCAATTTTCTAGTGGAAAATAACTACTGTAATAAGGCACTTTATTACATTAAAAAAAAATCTGCTTTCCCTTTTGTCAAACTTTATAATTTATTGACTGACCGGATCCTTTACGGCAGCGTACGAAACCGCAGCGCCGCCGGTTTGCAACTAGTTAAGGTAAAAGAAAATTTCTGCTTTGTTAGAAATTAATAGTTACTAGGGATTACGTTTTTTTCCTTAATCATAGTGCACTAACTAAGCATATAAATATGTATCTCTAAATACATATATTTTACTCTCTCTATACAAAATTACAAAACACTAAACTACAAATTTTATAAAGAAAGATAAACTGTCCTGAAAGGGCTGAAAGTAACATAAAAGTAACATATTGAGTCATGTAACGTGGAGGTAACATGAGAGGGTCAAAAGTTACGTAAAATGTTACAAAAGTAACATTCTGGCAACGCTGCATATATATGTCAAATATTCAATGCTGCCAACATTGACCTGTAAAAAAATTGGCTGCGTTCGTAGAATTTACATTTTGAACTTTTAATTTATTGTACTGACTACTAGTATTATAAGTAAATTTTTCATTATTTTTGATAGAAAATAAAAACCACAAAAATCTATCTCTATTTAGATGGTCGCCTAACGTGGTAAGTGCGTGCTCCTTTTGCCCAAAATCCGAGAAAAATACTAAACAATAAGATTATCACCCAATATTAACTTTGCTAGAAGAGATCTCTTGAATCCGCATCTTTTTAAGTGTACAATAAAAAAGTAGGGATTTTCGACTAGTTGAAAGAGTGTTAACCCCTTCGTCTGGCAAATTCCCGCAGCGGGAATAAAAAATATATCCTTAAATGGCAGCTGCCATTTTGCTAAAATTTTGACATCTGGCAGGGGCAGAAATGGGCTACCTCAATGTAAATTAAGTTTTTAGAAAAACTGCAATAAACTGGTTATTGTATAAAAGCTATGCATATGAGATATATTTTTTTAAATCATATTAAAATAAATCTATCAGATTCTATACAGATAATTTGTTAATTGTGAAGAAATAAAGTAATATTCCACGTCAAATACTGACAGTATTCAAATTCACTTGTTCAGTATTTAAACTTCCAGAATTATTAAATAAAACAAGTTTGCGTTTATATTTTTGTTTGATTTACAAAATGTTTTACTAATAAAAAACTTGGAATGTAAAAACACCTCACTTTATACAAGTTATTAGCAGCAGAACCACAGATAATAAATCCAAACACACGCAACCGCTCAAGTGCAAACGGAAGAATGACGTTTCTATGAAAAAAACTTTATTGACACTTGGCAAAAGGTATTTAAGTCTGTCTTTGTTCTATGGTCTTGAATCTTTACGTGTTAGAGCAGTCCAAAACCAATTTTATGCGCCCAGCTTCGCAGGAAAACAGAGCGCCTATGAATCGTCCCGCAGCGGGAGGCTGCCAGACAAGCAATTTTTTTTTTGCTGCCGCAGCGGGAATTTGCCATACTAGGAGAAATGCGAAAAATGGCGGCGCCACGCGATGGGTAATATAATTTTTTCTCAGCATATCTACGTAAAATTGTTAAAATATGGCGCAAATTGTTAACAACTAAACGACGTTTTATTCAATATCTTGTCTGTTTTCGTAAACTCGTGCAAAAAAAGATCTGAGCATCAGGATTCCTTCTGATTCACTCACTTCAAGCGCCTAGAGAGAATAACGTCTATAAAAAGGATTTATTCGATCTTTAACAATCTACACAATAAGAAGTATTGTAGAACTTTTCCGTTCAAAACAAAAAAGTTCTAAGTAAGTACTTAGTATCTGGAGCGGAGGCGCATATTTTAGTTTAGGGCCTCCGATCTTATCCCTAAAGCAAACAAATTGGAATTTTGCGGTTCTCAATAATGTTTGTGGCGTCCATGTCCATGGGAAAGATCGTAAACAATGATTTGTACTCTGTGATTGAGGTAAAAACAAAAGTATTTCTAACAAAGCAAAAATGTTCTTATACCGTAACTAGTTACAAAACAAACCTGAGGCTTCGTACGCTGCCGGAGATTCAATTTTACAAAAGAGAAAGAATAATTTTTATTTATATTAATAAAGTGCCTTATTTATTACAGTATTAAAGTAATTTTCCATTTAAAAAAAAGAAAAATGTTGCTTTTTTCACATTTGTGTATGAAGGCTGGCCTACTAAAGTTGCAAGTACATAAAAAGTTGCATTTTGGTGTACACTGTATGTAATGTATAAAATATATATACCACTGTACAGATAAAATTATTATAAACAACAAATACTCTTGGACAAAATTGATATACTTTCAGAGTTATTTCAGTTTCTTTTTTAAATGTCAAAAAGAGTATAAAGCAAGTGGGTACTGAATTCACCCGAGCTCAAGTAACGTACCTATTTAAAGTAAGGATAGGCAGAGTAATTAGAGTTTCCATTGTAAGCTGCGTGAAAAGGTGGACGATTTGCAGCAGCATTTACTTATTTACTGGCTTTACGAAAAGATGAGGTGAAATAAAAATGCAATCTTCGAATTTACGACTTCAAATTCAATTACTATAACGGCGTACTTATTGCTAAAGTGCTATTTCTGCAGAATACCAAATCTGTTCGCTCTAAGTAGGCCATAACTCACAAGCTAGCAACAGTCAACGGGACAAAGATAAAAGACTTTTCCATCGTATGCAGAGTAGAATAAGGTGGAAAGATTTAGTACGACATATGGAAGATTTAGAAACCTACTTTAAATACGTATCAAAAACGAGCGATTCGAACAATAGTGCGTCTTGCACCTTGGGAATCATGTAGAGAAGTTTAAAAAAAATACAAGGCATTAACAGTTTTGGGCCGGTCATGTATCCAGAATGCACCCGAAAAGGTGGGCCAAAGTCGCCACGGAGTGGTTGCCACAAGAACCCAGGCATAGAGGAAGCTCCAGAAAGAGGTGGCGAGATGACCTGTTCGACTTCGACGCGGACTAGTCGAACACAGCTACAAACCGGGAAGTCTGGAAAAAGAAAGGGGAGGCCTTTGCCCTGCAGTAGGATACAATAGGCTCATAATAATTAACAGTCTCTTGTTTGTATGTGATGGTGCTCCTCAATTATTTTATTAAACTTAGAAACTTATACGAGTCCGAACATGAAATGGAGACACGTCTGGCCACTAGAAGAAAGGATTTTGTTGCTCTAACGTTTCTTCCGAGCCTTAGCATCTGCCCAAAGTATCAGGCTGTAGAAAATGATTTGTGCCTGCGGTATTTTTTTTTTAAATTGCAGACAACGCGGGCAGAGGCGGACTGCTAGATAGATTTCCCACAAAAGATATCAACGCGTTTAAACCCTGATTTTTAATTAGATGGACTAAACTGACGTTTGGAGTGTTAACATAAAAAATAGTGATGTAGCCTGAGTGATCCAAAGACCAAGAGTAAGTGACTTGTAACAGTATGATAAATATATTTTTAATAACTTAACAACATGTAACAACGAAAGTCGGCGTTGAAAGCGCAAGGAATATTGGTACGACCAATCGCGAGCGAAGTGGAGAGACGAATGACGCACGCGCCGCCGGTTGGAGAGCATGATCTATCTACCCTTCGTTCAAAAATTTATTAATCATTTTTTGCTTCTATTAGATATTCTATGAATTAGTTCATAAACGATTCGTTGACTGTCACACTCCAAGTTTCTAAACACGATTAAATTTTTCGATAGACTAAGCTATAGATTTTTATTTTTATTAACGTTTATTCTATACATTCCGCGGGTAATTGTACTATTCGGCTAATTCAATAGTATTAGGTGTTCTCACACAGGAGTTATATATATGTCGCAATAATATTTTTTTATAACTTTTTTTAATATAACTCATAAATATTTGTTACAGAAGTTTTCTTTATCAGTTCATTTATTTTATTATTAACTATTTACTTAACATGTGAAAAGTTATAAAACACATTACGTTTTTAATTTATCTACCTATATTTGTATTACAACCATAAGTACATTTAAATCCACTGTCTTGTTGCAACGATACAACGAATCAGCTCAATGAGTCAGTTCAATGAGTCATGTCAGATCCCTTTAAATCTGAGCTTGCAATTAAAAAAAAAAAAACTACCTTTGCAGCTGTTACTTTAGTCCATCTAATTAAAAATCTGAGTTTAGGTAGGTATATTTTAGCTATGTGAAGTTAGCCGAATAAGTTAGACGAATATGGTAACCCGATCAAATTAAGAAGATCATGATTTCGAAATACTAAATTATGCTCTAAATCGACTGGAAACGTCCTTAAAACAACAAATAAAGACATAAACAATCACGAAAATAGGCAAAAACTTTTACCTAACAAATATAAATTTTGTATTATTAAGATTGCTCTAATTTAGAGTTTAGGTAGAGTTTTCAGTAGAGATAGGGAAAGTTGTGACGAAAACAAAAAGAAAGGCTAATTTGTAATCCAATTGACGACGTTCATTACAAAACGAATCAATTTGTATGGTCAATTAAAAATATTATTGTCTGTGTATTTGTAGTCATGTCATGGTGGAAAATCATCCACGAATTCTAAAATTAGTTTAATCATATCTGAGATGATTTGTGTTTTGTGTAAGTATAAGTACTTGGCCATACATAGGTAATTATTAATATTTTGTAAACTCGTAGTTGTGGGTAAGATTGTTTTCCAGCCGGCAGGTTTTTGAACCGGTTCTTTCAGATCAGAATGAAGAATCTTCTGACTGCTGCTGGGGCAGAAAAGTTCTCGAGTGGTGACCTGACCATGTACCGGAAAACGCAGAATGGGCAGAATCCCACTAGCAGCTAGTGGGATTCTGCGTTTTCTGCCATTTTGCCATTGCTGCCAGTCTAGCTAGACTGGTAATCTGGACGCCATTTGTCCATTAGGAAACTTCTAGTACGTTTATTCGACGCTCTTACGGCGAAGGAAAACATCGTGATGAAACCTGCACACTCCTGCGAAGAAATTCAAAGGTTGTGTGTGTAGTCGACCAACCCGCACTGGGCCAGCGTGGTCGACTAACGCCTAGTCGCCCTAATTCAGGGTAGGCTCGAGCCCCTCGGTGGGGACGTATAAGATCTGTTGATGAAACTTCTAGATGCTGAAATGACGAAGTCTCCTTTTTACCTCGTAGGCACTTGCCGCATTTTAACCTAAATATTTCTTGCTCTAGGTACAACAATTATACTCGCGGTATGTCACCTCTCGTATTGTTTAGAAAACCAGCAAACCAGCTTGTATGTAAACCCAAGACCTGCTCCCCAAAAGCCACAATCCAGTTATACAAAGAGGTTTGAAGAACCACAACCCTCATACGTAAAAAAGCAAAGCAATATAGTAAATTCTAATCAAGACACCCCAAGAAGGAACCGACATTATCCGTCTTATTCTTCTGATGTTCCAAAATACAAAGAGAAGATGTGGCGTTTCGATTTGGATGTGCCAGAAGTTTTAGATACACTCAAGAAGTACACAGGACTGTCAATCACTGACGCCAGTAACCCTGGGAATCTCAGAGCCAAAGAGGATGGTTTTTTGGGACAGAAGTTAAGATTTGAGGTAACTTAACAATTTACTTTCTTTCTGGTTAGGTAGGATGACTTGTAACTACAACTTGAAGAACGTCTGGTAATTATGTTAAAGCGAGGTAGTTGGTGAAGTTTTCATCACATCACACTAACTTTATAAATGTGAAAATATATTTGGATGTGTGGACGTTTAGATGTTTGGATGTTTGTTCCGCTATCACGCCTTAACTACTGAACAGATTTGGATGAAAATTGGAATGCAGATAGTTTGTACCCTGGATTAACACATAGGATACTTTTTACGGGGAAATGTCTTATTACCAAGGGAAAAATCCTACACAACGCGAGCGTAGCCGCGGGCGGACTGCTAGTATTACCTATATATAGCGATTTCGAAGCCCCTATTTCTGCAAAGTTCTTCAGTAATCAAATACATTTCTCCCTTTTCCACCTCAAAGGTAAAACCACCGAACATAGCGGCCATCATGGGTTACCTGAGCGACCTCATCAATATCCAGTCTGCCAGGCGTTTCAACCGGGTCTACCAGGGTTACGTGGAAGAGGGACCAGGGACTATCAAGTCACTATCGTTCGACTATCCTCCGAAGTACCAGGAAGGGAGACTAAAGACCCTCTTGAGGATCAAGAAGAGGAGAGAAGGATAAACTCGTGTATTATATTTAACGTGTTAATCGTTTGTGTTGTGTTTTTTTACAGAGGTAGTGTTGTGAAATTATCGATAGTTTTCATTTCATCTGAAATACTACGGTGTGCAGTACCGATCGTAATGCTTGCTCGGTCTTTGATAGAATTTAGATAGATAGATAGATAAAAAGTTTATTTATCAATCAATGCAGTACAAACTCATAAAATGAATAACAAAATAAGGTACGATACTATTGGTATTTCGATACCATTGATTGTTATGGACTATCGAATTTACGGCAACACTGTTGATAGTATCGAAAATAGTGTCGATAATACAAAATAAATAATCAATAATTTCAAATCAATAGTCCTGCTATCCGTTGTTGTCAATGTTGACTATTTGATAAGTCATCAAAAAACAACAGTCTCAATTTAAAGTTCATATCGGAGTGCCTCTCCACCTAGAGGCTCCAGCCTACCCTGAATTAGGGCTTAGTGGGCAATGCTTGCCGCAGTGCAGCTTATGTGTTACCACCTTTGAATTTCTTGGCGATGTATCCTTTCACCGTAAGAACGTAAAAAAGAACTTACATTTTTTTATTCGAAATTCGAAAACACATTGATACGTGGTGGGGATCGAACCTGAGTGTCTGCGTGTCGAAAGGTAGGCAGCAGTCATTACACCTGTGGGGAATTGTGCAGTGAAGTGTACCTATATCTCGTCCTAAGAGTCTGCGATATAATAAGCTCCCAGGAAGTTGGTACACTCAAACGACGGCTTTTTAAAGCACATTTTTCCTGACGTAAATCAAGTCACACAATAAAATAAAAGAACAAAAAAAGATTTAATAAAAACTATACAATACAAGCAAAAATATCACAACATCACCACAGACTCTTTTAACAATAGCATAATGCATTGCTTTGATTATCTCTAATCATTTCCATATTTAACAAGTCCGCCACTAATCCATTTGACTACAACAAAAAATGCGGCAGATAAATTAAAATTTAACAACATCAACTCTGTACAAAGATTTTGAGCCAAATCTGCATTTTGTTCGCGATAATTTCCAGCACAACTTGCAGCGCTAAAAGCGCTGTAGGGTGTCCAAACATTGAGAAAAAGATAAAAAGCAGTGAAAATAAAAGTAAAAGTAATTTACAATTTAAATTCCACTCCTTATTGTTTTACGGTTGGTATTTCAACCGCAAGATGGTAGTTCAGTCAGAGTACAGTTGAGATAATTGAACAAAGAGATGATTGATGATTGATTGATTGAGTTGATTTACATTGGATCTGCATCCAAGCAGTCTATAAAAAATACTTGTAATCAACGTACAAGTTTTTGAGGCTACGTATATACTAGACGATAGTGAGACGACGAGGCGCGGCGATGATAGTGAGAAGGTAAGCAATTAAAACTAAACTTTATTAAGGCCGGGTTATGGTAAAAATCAGCAACTCAACGCGCTTTAGTTGAAAGTTCAACCGACGCACTACTCAAATAACGTTCATATTAGCGTGCGATGCTTCACGGTAGTTACGTCCGATAGTTCGCAGGAATCGTGCGAAAACCTAGATTTTCTTGAACTATTTTGCTTATTAACAGAAAACGGCAGAGTTTATAAAAAATGTAATCCATTTAAAATCTAAGTCAATAATAGGCAAGTTATATTAACGAAAAAAAAACTATGCTTATCGCTTTAAGTTACGAGATCAAGGACGTCAAAAAATATTTTTGCTGCTTTTTTTAAAAATCTTGCTCTTCTTATTTCTAAATTATTATAATGTATTTTAAAATTCTACTCGATTTAAAATTTAATTAAGGATATATTCTGTTAGAAGTGCTAGTATTTGATCGTCAAAGTAGCGACTATATGGGCGGTATTTCCACATAACCCCGCCTTAACTACAAAACATGGTTGTAAATATTGCGACACCAAGTGGCGAGCTATAGTTATATATAATTATTATTTATAACTCAATATCGCCTAATTGACGGATCAGTAATTATGCCATGAAAATGTTTTCGTATCTGGTGCTGGCTGTTCTCTTCTACAGGTCGCATTTCTGAAACGATTCTCATGAAATTTTGTGGACAGGTTTGGTTATAACAGACATTTTTTGTCGATTATTTTTTCGATTTTTTTCAAAATGTATCTCCATACGGGGGTAGAAAAAACATATTTCAACCGTTCCGTACACAAAATAAACTCGTGAGGTCTACATCCCACAGAGCCACTAGTTTTCAGTGATTAGCTTCTGAGTATCTTCGTCGGTGAACGCTGGCTCTTCAAGCCTTATACAGGGTGGCCCATTTAGATGGCTTAGTCTATTCTAAGGAACCATGACATCGATTTTAATGACAAGAAAAACTGCATTCATAGATGAGAAAAAAACCTGAACCAGTGAACCTGGTCAAATCGAAAAAAAAAAAAACATTATTTCTACACTCACCGGCACATCTAACCGCCCACCCTTCATTTCAGGGAATACTCGTGATTCTTTATATTTCTATTAGTTACAGCTGATGTTAGTTAAAAAGTAGTTAATTTAATGTTTATTTAAGTGTGTTTAATTTATCGTAAAATTTTCAATAGTTAAATTGTAATGTATAACAATAAGCGTAATTTTAAATTAACCCGAAATACAAGAGTGGGCGGTTAGATGTGCCGGTGAGTATATTAAATTTCGATATCAATTTATGTATAAGTGTCATAAACAGAAACGATTAAAAGGTAGGCTCGAGTCTGTGAGCTGTAGGGCGCATTCCGAATCAGACTTTCAGCGCTGTCAGCGATCAGAAAAGCAAAAAAACGTATGAGTTTTGCATGCTGACAGTAGTGGAACGCGATTACGGGTGCTTTAATCGATTTCAGCGCGTCTCGGAACGCAGGGTGAGTTGATGTGCATAAACCTATGGTCACCCTACAATATGAAGGCAGGTGTCATAGTAAGAGCATCGCTAATGTGATAAGAGCTAGCGCTGTGTCTTCAAAGAGTAGCAAACTAAAGTGCTCTTATACACGGATTAAATACTCTTAAAGTCAAAAGTCAAAGTCAAAATTATTTATTTCCATAGGATGTTATTACATCACTTCGATCCGTCATTACATTTTTTTGGGTGAGTTCACTAACACAATGGCGGAATCTGTGGAGAAGAGCTCACTGAAGAAACTCCACAGTCGTCGCAACTTTCGCGTTTCCTTTTTTAAAATATTACAAAATTAATGCTAATTAAATATCGAAAAGGCCTGCCACTCAAGCAATCTATTCCCATGGACATTCTTTCCTCTAAATAATCAGATATCCTATAGTAACTTTTTAAATACAATTTCTGTTTTATAATTATTTAAAACTTGTCTAAGGCAAGTTTTTAATATCAGTAGGGACCTTATTGTAATAGCGTATACAATTACCTTTAAAAGAATTACAAATTTTATGTAGTCGGCTGACAGAGATAAGTATTGTAGTAAGAGTTTTATAGGGTTTAGATATTTAATTCTTTGTCTGGCCCTGTACAGGATTTTGGTAGTGCAGCGGCTGGATTTATTACCTATTGAACAAGAGGTTGTGGTTTGAACTCCACTACGTTTGTGTTAGGCGAATGTTATTGTATCATTCAGCATAGGCTCGAGCCTTGATATTCCTAATTTTCGGTATTTAGCGTCGTTGAATTAAGTAACCAGGTACTTGCGATCCATGAAACTGAAATAGTTTAGTTCTAGAACATTATCATATTCTGTTTTTCTTGTGTGCACCGTCCCACAGTTCCAATGTAGCTTTCTTGTACCCTAAGGTTGCCTGGAAGAAATTGTTACCTTAGCAATAAGGCCGCCTATCTGTACACCCCTTCATTTATCTTTTGTACTATCAAGCTGTATCCTTGTGTGCAATAAAGTATATTCTATTCTATTATAACTTTTCAGAAATCTCATAAAAATGGATTACTTTTTCAACTTTACGCAGTTTCATAAGCTGGACAACCACTGGAGTGATTTTATATTATATTTATACTAGCTGACCCGACAGACGTTGGCCCCGATTCACACTGGTGTCGATTCGGCATACGCCCAACTAGACTAAACTAAAAATTTGTCGTGTCACTTTCTATCATTTTTAATTGAAAAGGGACCGAAGATCATCGGTTTTGGTTTTGTCTTTGACTTCACGACTAACTGTCAATTTTAGTGGCTTTTTATTCGTCATGGTGGTAGGTAGGCACTAAAACAAGACTAAATTTGTCAGTTAGTCGTGAAGTCATAGACAAAAACAAAACCGATGATCTTCGGTCCCTTTTCAATAAAAAATGATAGGAAGTGACAGGACTAATTTTAAGTTTAGTTTAGTTGGGCGTATGCCGAATCGACATCACTGTCACGCTCTAACCCTTAATTTAAGTTAGTCTGTCCTTTTTACTTTTTAAAGATTGAAAAGGGACAGGAGATGGCGATTCTAATATTAGAGCTGTCAATCATCGAATTTGAACCTTATGGCCGTGTCAATTGCACAATTTTAGAGATCACCATGCGACTTAAAAATCTCTTAAACTGACAGCTATGCCCTTATTTTAGGTTATCATTCTTTCATCACCTCTCTTTCATTGGTCATAAAAACGAAAAGGAGAGCTGGATTTTAAAATCAGAATTAGAGCATGAGATCCCGAATCGAGACCATTGTCTTGCCATTTTTCCTACCTCTACCCTACTCTACACCTACCCTACCCTACCTACACCTACCCTACACATACCAAAGCAGCCAAAGCAGCGCCATCTACCGGGTCCAATTGTGTTTTCAAACCATCCAGGAATCCATTGAAATATACACACAAAATTTCATCCAAATCGGTCCAACCGTTTAGGAGGAGTTAGGTGACAAACACACGTACAGAAGAATTATATAGTAATTAAGATTAAGAGACTTATGAAGACCTTAAATGTTGCCTTATTTCCTTTTCTGCCAGCAAATGTAAAAAAAAAGCACATCACATGTATTTTGCAATGACTGGGAACCGTCGCGGTCGGATGCGCCCGCGCCGCCACCGCGCAGTTAGTTATATGTCAATTTAGTCCAATAAGATCCCACGGAGAGCGGTCATAGATTAGATGGCATGAACATAGAGGAGACTGGGCTTTGGTAGGGGTATAGTTCGCACGCCTCACATCACAGCCTTCGTGGCCGAGTGGTCGAGATTTTGCCACTCTAATGAGGATCAGGGTTCGAATCCGGATGCGCCCGCGCCGCCGCCGTAAGAGATTTTTACACCGCCACTGTCAAGCAAAAATCTCTCTTTGAAACTTTCCCTAGTTTTTAGGACATTACAGGTCAATCACCTAATTGTCCGAAGAGAAAGATTATTTTTTGCTTCAGAAAGCACATTAAGCCGTGTTGGTCCTGGCTACTATCTTTTCGTTACACGAGTCATGTCAGTGGTCTTTCACGGCTTTATTGAGTATCGCCTGCTTGTTTGTGGAGTGAAAAAAAAATAAAGACAATTATTACAACTGACACCAGGGTTTGTGAGGTCGGTTGTCGACCTTACAAGAAAGAAAAAAAAAACGGAAAAATAAAGTTCGCACGCGATCTGACTGCAGCTCTAATGTACTTGTGTGTAATGTAAAAACTATGGCCATAGGCTATGGGTTATACTGTTCAGACCTCCTTATCTCTCGTAGTCCTACTAATAATAATAATAATAAAGCCCGTGGGAGTGTGTTTTACCCCGTTTACGGGAGAAAAAAGTTTTAAAATATACATAATAATATTTATAACAGTATACGACACCTCTGACTCCCAAACTAGTATGAACTGTATCTTGGGAGCCAGTCTCTTCCTATGCGTCAATAATTACAAAAAAATAAAAATCTAGAAGAAAAAAAAAGTAAAATAAAACAAAACAAAAGCATTAAAAACAATTACAGCTTAAAAGCTTATTTGGTGTGCCATTATGTAGTGTGGTGGTGTGTATTACAGTGTGTTTGTTTATGTTTAAATGTGTCTAGAGATGTGGTTACGTGTGTGCTTCCCAAATTTCAGTAAATTATTAAGTAGTAATCCTTACTATACTATAAACGCGAAAGTTTGTATGTGTAGATCTTTCACGCTAAAACTACTGAACGGATTGGGATGAAATTTCGAATATAGACAACTTGATTACTGATTTGTATTATTAGAAGGATCAAGAGGTAGACCTATTTTGGTTTGTCCTACTGTTTTTAGATGAGTAGGAAGTACTTAGCATTGCGTAGGCCGAATATAGTATAGGTATAGAAATTGAACCTTCTTAACAGCGTTATATGAATGCAGCTTTGATGTAAGTTAAATATGTGATTACTATGACAACAAATGCATTAACATCGCGCGCAGTAAGTACTAAACTAGTGAGGAAGGTATGATAGCAAAATGTTTAGCCTAAAAAACAGCCTCCGCGGCCGAGGGGTCGAGATTTCGACGCTCATTACATAGGTTCCGGGTTCGATTCCCGGTGGGGACCTGGCAAGCAAAAATCTCATTGTGAATTTTTCCCCAGTTTGGTTAGGTCATTGCAGGCTGAATCACCTGATTGTGAATCAGGCTGAATCATCCGAAAAGAAAGATGATTTCGTGCTTCGGAAGGCACGTTAAGCCGTTGGTCCCGGCTACTATCTAGTCGTTACACGAGCCATGTCAGTGGCCTTTGGCGGCTCTATTGACACTTGGGTTTGTGGGGTCGGTTGTCATCTTTACAACCCACACGATGAAGAAGAAGCCAAAAAGAGTAGATATAAAAAAGAGTTAGATATAAAATGCAACACTACTGTAATAATTAATTATTTTCCTTACAAAAAATATTCAGTTAAAATAATACATTTGTTTCTAATGAATGAAACAATGACTAATATATCATCAACAGCTCATATACGTCCCCACCGAGGGGCCCGAGCCTACCCTGAATTAGAGCGATTAGGCCTTAGTCGACTACGCTGGCCCAGTGCGGGTTGGTCGACTTCACAAACAACCTTTGATTTTTTTCGCAGGAGTGTGCAGGTTTCATCACGATGTTTTCCTTCACCGTAAGAGCGTCGAATAAACGTTACATATGAGGGCTGATTGATAAGTTTCCGAAACGACAAAGAAAAACTTTAAAAATCTATTTAAAATAAATTTATTTCTCAACGTAGTTTCCTTCTACCTCGATGCATTTAGTCCAGCGCTTCTCCAATGCCGTTACACCAGTTTGATAAAATGTTTTCTCCAACCCCTCAAAATACTCGTCCACGGCAACAATGACTTCTTCATTTGATGAAAATCTCTGGCCACCTAACCATTTCTTCAGGTTTGGGAATAAGTGGAAGTCACACGGGGCCAGATCCGGGGAATAGGGTGGATGCGGTAGCAATTCGAACCGCAATTCATGGAGTTTGGCGACTGCAACCATTGACGTGTGTGCAGGTGCGTTGTCATGGTGGAACAAAACTTTTTTCTTGGCCAAATGTAGTCGTTTTTTCTGGATTTCTTCACTTAATTTTTGCAGCAAGCTTGCGTAGTACTCTCCATTTATTGTTTTTCCTTTTTGCAGATAATCCACTAAAATAATCCCTCGAGCATCCCAAAAAACAGTCGCCATCACTTTGTCGGCCGACAAAACCGTTTTTGCTTTCTTCGGCGCAGGTCTTCCGCTCTCAGTCCACTGCTTAGATTGTTCTTTTGTCTCGGGAGTATAATGATGTATCCAGGTTTCATCGACTGTTACATAACGCCGCGAAAACTCGTTAGGATCTCGGTAAACAGCGCCAAACACTCCGATGAATCGTCCACTCGACGTTGCTTTTGGTCAACAGTGAGCAAACGCGGCACCCATCGCGCGCAAAGCTTTTTCATTCCCAAATGTTGGTGCAAAATATTAAAAACGCGTTCAGATGAAATACTCACCATCTCTGCTATCTCTCGCAACTTCAAGCGCCGATCATTGAATACAATTTTGTGAATTTTTTTGATCATGTCCGGATTCGTGACTACATTTGGACGGCCAGACCTGTGGGCGTCTTCGCAGCTCTGTCTTCCACGTTTAAAATCAGTTACCCAGGTGTGAATTGTACTCAATGCAGGAGCAGAATTACCTAAAACACTGTCTAGCTTGGTTTTAATCTGGGTTGCTGTTTTCTGTTTTAAAACGTAAAACTTTATCACCGCACGAATTTCGTTTCTTTCCATTGTTAAGAAAATTTACGACAGAGAAAGTTCTACGTCCTATCAAACAAATTCCACCAGTTCGATTAAATCCAAATTTGGCGTTCTATTTTCAAAAAGATGCCAAAATATAATGTAATATTTTTTTTTGCGTATCAACTTTTTAAGTTCGTCGTTTCGGCCAGTTATCAATCAGCCCAGGTATGAATTCGAAATTCGAAAACACATCAGTACTTACGTGGTGGGGATCGAACCCGCCTCTCGCACCACCAAGGGCCCGAAATGTCCCGCACGGGTGGCAGCGGCCCTAACTACTAGACCACCGACGCTCTTTAAAACAATAAAACAAACAGTTTAAAGTCAGATTAAAAGCTATAACTAATATAATAAGAGAATATACAAAAAAGTTCATAAATACTCGTATTAGTTTATTTTAATCATTTCACATTTCTATTGAATTATGTTCCATCTTTCTATACAGCCCCTCAATTACAGCGCAATGATAAATTCAAATAACATAAAGTTAAGTATTAAAAAGAATATTATAATTGACTTTCTCATATTTCTATTAAATATATATTATAATATATTTCTTTAAAATATATAGATTTGGGCAAATATATAGATTTGGGAAAAATAATAGCTCAAAAGCTGGCTGGCTCAGTCGCAGAAAAAAAAAATAGGCGGGAAAGCAGTGTTTATCATTTGTTACTCGAGTTGTAGGGTTTTGTTTAAATAGTTCATCTGATTCAGATATGGAAGTCAGTTCCGCCATTCTGCCATTGTGTTAGTGAACTCACCCAAAAAAAATGTAATGACGGATCTAAGTGATGTAATAACATCCTATGGAAATAAATTATTTTGACTTTGACTTTGACTTTGACTCATTTTTTCTTTTGCTGATTCGTGTTTTTATTTTTACTTTCCATCCACCGATTTTTTTAATTTTAAAAATGTGCAATGTATATTATGTGCTGATCGAGTTTCGTTTATAAACAATTTGAAGGTTTTATTAAATGAAGCCCCGTTTTGTCAGTTCTATAGGATGTTTATGATTTGAGTGAGACATAATAATAATCTAGACTTCCAGACTCCCGCATGTGGATAAAAACGGCAAAAACATTACTATAAAGAGTCTCAAAATTCTCAAGAGTCTTAAAACTTTATGCAACTTGGTGAACCACAATAGTATTGTGAATGTGAACTAAGTTACTACTACTTATTAATTAAAAAGTATTTTACGAAACGCACGATAAGATCTTCAGAAATAGTGCAAATATATCATTGACTTCCCAAATAAAAATGCAAGATCTATCAAGTAAATAATACGAACAAATAAAAAAAAATCAAATCAACGGCCCGTTACTGTCCACTGCTGGACTATGAGTGTTTGGTTTTGCCATGATCTTCACGCTTGGCAGGCGGGTTGGAGATCGCAGATTAAAAGGTTACTGTATGCGCTGCTGCCCGTTCCCTGTTCAACAATACGTCCACAAATATGATTTTAAAATCCAATTAATTTTTGAGATTCATAACTAGTATAAATTCACACAAAATTCAGACACTGTATGTATAATTCCCACTTGTTCTCAAAGCATTCAACACGTGTTTACCACATACGCCGCCGACTTTTCTGTTTTGTTTTTCGCTGGACGCTGAGTATAAAACCGTCCCCAGGAGAACCGCTACGTAGTGCTTCTCAGCAGCTTCTAAATAAAGAACGGTCCGCCTAGCGCCCGACCTCGTTCAACATGCGCACACGCAGACTCGAACCACGCTCAATAAAAACCAAACGTAGTACATATTATATTTTTCCAACGAAATCGACATTTCCGATCATTAAATGAATATATAACTGGTGAAATTGTGTAAATACACGCGGAGGTTCATGTATTCTTAAATTATAATGGTGAGTACTAAGTTGTGTCTAAAAATATAACAGTGATCTTGAAAATCAGACCGACGTCTACAATTATTTTAAAATGATCGCGTAACACTCGAAAATACTTTAAACCTGTATTTTAACTAACAGTTCGAACGGTCACAAAAGTTTTATTGGCAATATTTTTGTATTTTTCAGACTGTGAAGTGAATACCAAGTGAAATTGATCGGATTGTGAAGAAAAAATATTCAAAATGAAGTTCACTATCGACGTGTTGGGAATCTTCCTAAAAGTTGTTGTTAAAGTAAGTTAAAAGAATATTTTTTATCATAAAATCATCATAAAATAATAATTCACAATCATAAAAAACTAATATTTTTTACGGACAGTATTTTTAATGATAGTTTCATTTCCTGAAAAAAGAAGCTATTTTCATATCAATATAAAACTAATTATGAATTGGCAAAACAACTAATGTTGTTATTGTTTATTTTTCTTATTTAAGCTTTGAATTAGGTATTGTACTATGTCCCTTGACATAGAGCCAATAAACCCTTTTGTATATTAATCATTCTGATCTCTGTCAATTAGTACCCAATTCTATGAATCTGTTTCAATTTAGGATATTTCAGAAATTAGTTTTTTTTTTATCATGGGGAAACTTCTTCAGTTCACCTTTAAGGGGAATTATTATTTTTATTTAGTTTTTTGGTTTTTTTACTATCTCGGCCTCTCGGAGCCGGTTTCACTAACGTTACCAACGTTAACGTATGACCAGGTGGGCTTATTTATTCTTATTATAATGACTCTTACATGGGGTTGCTACTTTGGACAAGTTAGCAGGAGTAGTCTGCCATTTTTTTAAATACTTCGTTGTAAAAACATACAAATTTTGTGAATAAGTCAACTGTTTTAATCAGTAAACTATGTTTAAAAAAAACCAATTTTTTACTCATACAAAAATATGTGAGGACACAATATGGCGACAAGGTGAATCGTGCTATGTTTTGGTCAAGGTAAAATCTGTTTCCGTAGTAGGCCGACTTGCTTACTAATCAGAATCACAAAGATGACGTCTACACACACATTTAAACACGCAGATTTGGTAAATAGGGGATCGGACTACTTTTTTTATTTTATAAATCCAAACTTCTCAGTTTCTGCCATCGAACACGAAAAGAAGTTTTGCTCTATCTTTAAAATTGACCGAGTTATAAAGGTTTGAATTTCAAGATTAGACAGACACCCACTTGTGACGTCATTTGTTAGTAACGCCATATAATCTCCATACAAAAAATCGTTTTTGAAAGAGACAGACATATTGAAACTAAAAAATCTCTGTTAATTTGTTTTTCAACCGGTTCTGTTTTTTTCTTCGCGAATGGTCTGCTACTAATCTATATTTTAAAATAATTCATAAAATATGGTGAACAGTCCGATCCCCTATTGTTGAAACAAAAACTAATTTCAAAAATGTTACAGTAGGTACAATATCTTAAACTGTACATCATTACCTACTCGTATATACCTAAAATTAAAACAATATCCTAGTATAAATTCCAAGCTATCTTTCAGTACATCAATTTAAAATTACTTAAAGTTAATAAAGTACTTGTATTTATTTAAATCAATAATAATTAGCCATACGCTGGATGAATAATAATAATTCTTTATACGATGGCTCCGTAGCCATATACGATTTACCACGCTGGCCCGGTGCGGGTTGGTCGACTTCACACACAACCTTTGAATTTCTACGCAGGAGTGTGCAGGTTTCATCACGTTGTTTTCCTTCACCATAAGAGCGTCGTATAAACGTACATATAAATTCGAAATTTGAAAACACATTTACGTGGTGGGGATTGAACCCGCGTCTCCCGGACGGAAGGCAGCGGCCCTAGCCACTAGACCACCGACGCTCTTAAAAACAAACAGTTTAAATTCAGATTAAAAGCGAACACGTTAAAGTTGTATAACGACATTGTTTGAATGAAGTATGGCAGAACGCCATGGTTAGCAGTTGCTTCCTGGTTCGTAAAGTGTGGGTAGCTTGTTAATTCTTACATCTGCAAAAACTTTTAGCATCTGGCTGGAAAGGATAAAAGTTTATGATTCAGAGGAAATAAAAGTTAAAAGTAATTTTTTTGTTTTTCACCTTGGCAGTATATCTAATCAGGGCTGCCAGATAAACTACTCATTTAAAGTATTTTGTTTATATTTCTATTTATTTATGGATTTAGTTAACAAGCAAATATTAGTGTGTAACAAGATTTTTTTCAAAATATAACCGACTGGATTTTTGATATACTTATTTTGTTTTCTCAAAGTTATGATTTTTTATTGAAGTAGCGCTAGCGTGCACTGCAGTCAATGGGGGATTTTCCAACAGCCAATAAAAAAAAAATAGTTCATAAAACTTCGGTAGATAGCGTTGACGATTCGTGGATCCGAAGAAATCCGGGCAAGTCACCCAGGGCCATAAAAGGATTAAAAAAAAGATTCCACGAAGTACACCTGGCGCCATCTAACGTCTTAATTTTATTTTTAAAGACCTGACAAAATCCATCATTCAAGCGAGAATTTAACATTTCAACTGATACGCCCTATAGATTGAGCAATATTTTGTCTCTTTCGGGCAAACGAATTATAGTTTCAGGGCCTTATACCACTGCAAACTGGAATTTACGACTAACAACAAGATAACCACTATACACAGACCTTGCTACACAAGCGTTTCCAATGGCTTTGTAGATCAAGTTGGAAATGTGTAACCGGTGCTGTTGCCCGCTGTACCACTATGAGCTTTACTGCAATCGGAGAGACAGCCAGTTGAAACGAGGTTAAAATGTGGGTACATACGGAGTATACCCTGCCTTCTAAACTAAGGGTTGCGGTTCAAACCCTTTGTTTGTACCAAGTAGTTAAACAAAATGTGCAATACTTGGTGCGCAGTGAGAGCGTCGGTGGTGTGGTGGCTAGGGCCGCTGTCACCGTGAGAAGCGGGTTCGATCCCCACGTACCAATGTGTTTTCTAATTTCGAATTCATAATGTACGTTTATTCTACGCTCTTACGGTGGTGAAGGAAAACATCGTGATGAAAGCTGCACACTCCTGCGAAGAAATTCAAAGGTAGTGTGTGAAGTTGACCAACCCCATATACAGTGCAAGTTAAATAAAAGCTTGTAATAAAAAAGTTTAAGATTTGTCAAAATCTTGACAATGGCACAAAGCTTACTGGCCATAAAAAGAAAACGAACGCGTCTTAAAACAAAACACTGTCTCCTATGTTTCCCAGCTGTCAACTGTAGCGTTTACTAGCGAAATATATTGGAGAGAACGGTCCCGATTTCGAGAACATTTCGAGATTCGAGTGTCATTGATACTCGATTCTAACGCTGACTCCCAAAGCCAGTAGCAGAGTCGTTTACACTTCAGCTCGAATTGGTGACAATTCTGTAGGGAAATTTGTAACTTCCAACAGCGGTGTCAGCGGTAACTACGGTAGCTTATTTGAAATTCTATGTAGGTGTAATAGGAAGCATTGTAGAAACGTGTCTCTTCGCTAAATTACCGTTAGCAAAACAATTTGCAAGATAAAAGCGCTGACTGCAGTTCTGTTGTTTAGTTTGGCTTTTAGACTGACGATGACTCGTTAGAATAATTTTTGGCGGGAAATAACAAAACAAGCCTGAGCGAGCAAGTTTAGAATGAATAATCAAACTAACCCATTCAAACATAAAACAAATTATTCTATGCCCTGAATGTTAACAATATCTCCACGTTGCACAGTGGTCCCGTTTATAAAAAATATGGACATCCATCGTATAGCCACAGTATTTTTTTTTATTGTATTGTAGTGACTAATAAGAAAAAGAATATCTTTGTCCTTGCATGACTATTTCTTACAAAAACCATATTTATTAAATTAAAATTCATGCAATAGTGTTTTTTATACATTTGTAATAATTATTTACAATTAAAATCTCATATTTGTCAATTATTTTAGGGTCAACTCCCCTGAAAAGAATAATTTTTTTAGTAAAAAACACACTATATTTCGACGCTTATATTATCTCCAAAGTACGCAAAGATAAGTGACATGTATCTTTGGGTGAAATACTAAGAATCCTTTTCTAACATATATTAATGCAATCTTGACAACTATGAAAGTTTTCGAGAAATTAATAATAATGTAATTACTTTCATAAAAAAAAAAGTTTTTTTTATTTTACACTAAGAAATAGTCATGCTAGGATATTTTCGTTTTCTTACTAGTCACCACAATGTTAACAATTAAAAAATATAGGTACTGTGGCTATACGATGGATGTCCACATTTTTTTAAAACGGGACCACTGTGCGTCGTCGTCGTTGCGTCTTTTTGAAGAGACGGTATTATCAAATGCCAAACTCGAAAGATTTGAAGAAAACATGTTATTGACTGAGATCTCAGAGATACAAAAGAAAGCCGCTCGACGCGCTTCACAAATCTATTATTGAGATATATCGATTAACGGGAGAGTGAGAGAGCTATGTCATTCTGACATCACAATGTCATTTAACTTATAATATCTGGATATTTTAATCGATTTATTTCAGTTATCATAGCACACATATTTTATCTCTAAATTTGCACCCATCTCTGTTGCTTCTGCATTCTTCGAATTCGGCATATATATTTTAGTACGCTGTCGACATTTTCTTTCGAAGTTTCTACTTTGTCTACTTTTGTTTGTCGTTAAGTAAACACAGCCGTGCGGTGACGGCCGTGTAGAATACATTTAACACTCTTCCCGTGGGTGTCGTAAGAGGCGACTTAGGGACTACACATTGAACAGGGAACGGGCAGCAGCGCTCTCTGATACAGCAACCTTTTAATCTGCGAGCTCCAACCCGCCTGCCAAGCGTGGAGATTATGGCAAAACCAAACACTTAAGTGGAGGAGGCTTGTAGTCCAGCAGTGGACTGTAACGGGCCGTTGATGAAAGAAACACAAATAAGAATTCAATTTTGGTGAGCTAACTGACGTTGTTGTCTGTTTTAGCCAGCCTGCTAGATCAAAGCTAGAAACTAGATTTAAATTAGAAGCTAGATCTTAGTGCACGGAAACGCTGCAGTGTTTATTAGTAGATAAAGCTATAGTTGCATTTCAGACTCTATTTGATAAGGTAAATGTCAACTTGTAGAATAGAATAGAATAGAAATTAATAGAATAGAGTATACTTTATTGCACACAAGGATAGCTTGAATGTACAAAAGATAAATGAAGGAGTGTACAGATAGGCGGCCTTATTGCTAAGGTAGCAATTTCTTCCAGGCAACATTGTACTTGTGCTTTGAGAAAAATTGCTAACGAATTATAGAATTAATTAATTTAAAGAAATATACTTCATTAGCGGTTCACCCGCGGCTACGCACGCGTTGTGTAAGGTTTTCCAGTGGGAATAAGACTTTTTCCCGTAAAAAGTATCTTACGTTAACACGTATTAACATCCAGGGTACAAACTATCTCTATTCCAAATTTCATCCCAATTCGTTGAGTAGTTGTAGAAACTTATGAACATGTACTGTACGTAGACATACGTGCTAAAACTTAATTTATGGTACATAAATATTATATATTAGTCTTGATATAAGCTTTCCGCCCGCGGTTTCACCCGCGTTTACTGAGTTTTCCTGTAGGAATGAAGTGTTTTCCCGCAGTAGCAAGTAACCTAGCAAGTTTCTTCTGGCCGTTCTTCTCCACAGAGGGCGTACACTGGTAGTGAACGTGCCATCCATGATAGCTTTGACGTCGAAAAATGATTTGTAAAAATCTTAATTCGAATAAAAAATTTTGACTTTGACTTTGACTTTGACCTATGTCCTATTCCAGGACCTAACCTATATGAGTGCCAAGTTTCATCCCGATCCGTCCAGTGGTTCAAGCGTGATTCGGCAACAAACATCCAAACATCCAAACTTTCGCATTTATAATATTAGTAGGATGATGCTTGAAATGTTAGATTGCAAATTGTATAAGGATAAAACAATGTTTAATCAAAACGAACATAGTATTCATTACGAAATTGTTCTGCAGAAAAGAGTCAAGTCCAATAAGACTTTTATACACAGCGTGTAAAATACAGCTTTATTTGTGCAGACGGCGAGCTTCAGTTGAAAATTTGTTGTGTAGGTAAATCAATTTCATACAGCTGCCGCGATATAACTTGAACCAGCGCAATTTGGGCATTTTTAAGCGTGATTGGATTGAAGAAGTGAGCGTGGGGGATCAGCCATAGCAACTAACGATACACATATCTTGCGTAACCATAGCAACCCTTACTACGATCATCTTCAAGAACAGTGGCGTGTAGAATGTTTTAATTTCTTTTCTCGTAATTTCATTTATCATAATTGTGTTTTTTTTTCGTTGAAAAATAATGCCATTTCTTAATAAACTATTCAAGTTGCGTGCACGATTGTACATGCGCAGTTGACCGCCATCTTGGGTCATGTTATGTCGCGGCAACTGTAACTGAAAAGGATGTTTCCTCTAGTTGATAGAGCGTCGGTGGTCTAGTGGCTAGGGCTCCCGTCTGGGAGACGCGGGTTCGATCCCCACCACGTACCAATGTGTTTTCGAATTTCGAATTCATGTATGTTTATTCGACGCTCTTACGGTGAAGAAAAACATCGTGATGAAACCTCCTGCGAAGAAATTCAAAGGTTGTGTGTGAAGTCGACCAACTCGCAGCGCCAGCGTGGTCGACTAAGGCCTAATCGCCCTAATTCAGGGTGGGCTCGAGCCCCTCGGTGGGGACGTGTATGAGCTTTGATGATATTTATTACGTAGCGTTGGACGTTGGTACTATCTGTACAATTATTAGGTAGTTATTAATTCTCCTTTCAGCCGTGTGTCTGCTTGACTTACAAACTAATAAGCTAGAAAATACTTAATCAATGAATTTTCTTGTTATTAAATTCAAACGGCCAGCTTATATTTTTTATTTTTGAAACTACATGTAGAACAACGAATGAAGAATAATAAATAATTGTGATAAATCAACAGCACTGAAATTTTGTTTTGTTACTGTTAACACAAAAAAGTTACTATAAAACTCAATTATTAGCAGTAGTGACATATTATTATTATTACCATATTTATTTGACTAGGTAACAATAACAAAACTATTATTGATAGTCAAATCCTGTTTTTTACTTAGTTTTATAACCACTTTTTGTAACAAATCATTTTTATCAGTGTACTTGTTACAATAGAGATGTAACAGACATGTAGAAGTAAATTGTTTGTTTGTTCATCAACAGCTCATAATACGTCCCCACCGAGGGACTCGAGCCTGTAATAGAGTATTAGATTGGGCCTTGTCGATCACGCTGGCCCAGTGCGGGTTGGTCGAGTGAACACAACCTTTGAATTTCTTCGCAGGGACGTGCAGGTTTCATCACGATGTTTTCTTACATCGTAAGAGCGTCGAATAAACGTACATATAAATTCGATATTCGAAAACAAATTGGTACTTGGTAGGGATCGAACCCGCGTCTCCCGAACGAAAGACAGTGGCTCTAGCTTGTAACTATTTGTACCTATAATTTCCAGGTCAACAAAACTACATTCGCGCCTCTATTGGTGTCTGCCCTATTCATCCTGCTGACGTCACTGCTGGCCCACTGCGCCAGGCGTCTGGTCCAGAGAACAGTGAAGTCGGAGTTCGCGAGACAACTCCTGGAAGAGACCATCGCAGCAGCTGAGCTGTGCGGATGCTGCTTTGAGCTTATTATCGGTAATAGGCTATTTTTCACTGTTCCTAAATTTACCATATTTCATAAATTAACTTTAAAATATGGATTAATACATAAAAAATATAGATTCACAGATGATTCACGGAGAAGAAAACAAAGTCGGCTGAAAAACCAATTTACAGTGATTTTTTAAAGTTTCAATATGTCTGTCTCTTTCTAAACCACTTTTCTGTATGAAGAATGTATGGCGTTATGAGAACATTATAAAGAATCTGTGTCAGGCGATAGTAAACATTCCTTACACGAATTTCACCCCTCCTCAACAAAATTTACCCCTTCACCCCAAAATAGGCTTCTGGGACAAGCTGGAAGTATAAGCTACATATTTGTTGCTATCAAAGGAAGCCTAGATTGCATTCTGGCTGGAACTGAGCCACAGGTCCGTACTTTGTGGCTTTGAGTCCGGCTAGAGACATTTGCATGTGATATCCCAGTTTGAAATTCCTGAGAATTACATCAACTACTGGTTTGTCTATTGAGAATATTGATTCCAGCTTGAGGTTCCTGGCCATCAACCAATTCCTCGTTATTTTTTTAACGTTACTATTTGGGTCAACCTGTATGTATATATTTTTTTATTCATCATGGATGAATTGGTTGATCTGAGAGTAACAACACCTATTTGAACAAAATGATGCATTTCTGTTTGAAATTATAAACCCTTGAACGTGAAGATGTATTGAGTTTTTTATTTTGCTTGATATTAGCATAAAAATATTAAAATTTCGCTATTAAAAAATATATATACAGGTTGACTCAAATAGTAACGTTAAAAAAATAACGAGGAAAAAACCTCAAATAAAATAAAATTACGTTTATAACTTGCAGACCACAAAATCTCCGAAAACTCTTACATTCATTAAGTGACAAAAAGAAAACAGCTGCTAGAACCATTGAAGTATAATGTACTACTCAATGGCTAGAACATAATTTTTCTTAGACGGAAGAAAAATATCGCTTTATTTAACTTGCTACGATCCATAGAATCCAGATACCTCTTTCACCTATCTATATACCTAATACCTATACCTATATATACAGGGTGTAAATAAATTTGCTGACACTATTTTAAAGGATCAACCTAACCATGAAGCTGAACAACTTTCCCCAAGAAACATAGGCTGTCGGACTAAAAAAAAAAGTTGTCCCTTTCATACAAAACCGCGCGGCCAGCTAATCGATTTACTATGGAAGATGCATATTTTTTTCGTCCGACAGCCCATGTTTTTTGAGGAAAGTTGTTCAGTTTCATGGGTAGGTTGATCCTTTAAAATAGTCTCAGCTAATTTATTTACACTATACATAAAACATATTTTTTCTTCTTTTCAACTATGGGTTGTAATTGTAAGGTTAGTGATAAAAGTCTGTGATAAAAGTTTTTTTTTTAATTTCCAGTTGCGGATAACTTCGGCGTGGGTACGTATGCTGTGTTCCTCTTCGCCCTGACGATCTGGTGGTCCATGAACTGGGGAGAAGCCACCGCCTGCCCGTACACACATCTTGAGGATATTATTGAAGGTAATACATACTGTGTTCTTGTGTATACATACACTGTGCAAAACAGCCTCCGTGGCTGAGTGGTCGAGATTTCGATCGTTTCGGGTTCGATTCCCGGTGGGGACACTGTCAAGCAAAAATATCTTTGTGAGACTTTCCCTAGTTTGGTTAGGACATTGCAGGCTGAATCACCTGATTGTCTGAAAGAAAGATGATTCTGTGCTTCGGAAGGCCCCGGCTACTATCTAGTCAAGTCAGTGGCATTTGGCGGCTCTATAACACTAAAACCAGGGTTCGTAAGGTCGGTTGTCGACCTTACAACCCACACGATGATGATGATGACTGTGCAAAAGTATTGAAATACCTCAAGTCCTATAATCTGCCATAGCTGTATATTTAAGAAAAACTGGTTACTTATAACGTCACACAAACTCTGGAAGCGTTGAAACTGAACTAACTGATCTCTCGTTAATTGATAATATTATTATTATATTTAGCGCACGCTGTCCCACTACTGGGCAAAGACCTCCCCCTCCTAAAATTTAAATAAATGTATTCTTATTTTTATTCTCCTGCTTCTTGTCTTGAGCGAATTCCCACCAGTCGTTGCGCTCCGCACCGTCACGAGGCTCGACGTAACGACCCTGTCGACATGTGGAGTATAATTTGTTGCGATGAGCATACGTCACGAAAACGTTCCTGGGGTGTAGACCCTAAAAAAATAAAAATTTAAACAATATCTAAAGTTGTACGCTGCTGAAACACGATCTGGTCAAGTAGCCAAAGTGTTGTAAGAATGAATCATCATCAACAGCTCATATACGTCCCCTCCGAGGGGCTCGAGCCTACCTTGAATTAGGGCGATTAGGCTAAGGAGCCGACTACGCTGGCCCACTGCGGGTTGGTCGACTTAACATACAACCTTTGAACGGAGTGTCCAGATTTCGTCATGATGTTTCCCTTCACCGTAAGAGCATCGAATAAACGTACATATGAATTCGAAATTCGAAAACACATTGGTACGTGATGGGGATCGAACCCACGTCTCTCGGACGGGAGCCAGCGGCCCTAGCCACTAGACCACCGACGTTCGTAAGGATTAATACAAAAACGAAAATACAAAACACGTATCTACATAGTTTTTTTTATTTCAGGCAAAGGAGACGTACGTAAAGCCCTCTTGAAGACATGGGCGGAACTCACAGGTGGTCTGCTGATCTTCAAGTATGTCCAGATGTACTGGGCGCTGGAAATCTCTGAGACTCACAAAGACAGGGCCTTTGAAGACTGCAAAGCCGATTTGCAGGTTAGACTTTAGGATTCTTATTGCATACGCTAGATTCTAGCGGCTAGAAACATTCTACAATCAGGCGTTCCTGTGTGTTAGTCTTGAATGGTGTGTTATAGCATGAAGATTTACTTACTACGGAACCTTAAAAAAACACAATAAAATATGTAATAACATTTAAAAAAGTATCCACTATACTTTATGACCTTTTGCCATCGTTACTAAATTTAAATTTATCAGTTTTTTTGCCTTTAAATTTATCAGTTTTTTTATAAAGTTAATTCATTCATTCATTCATTCATTCAGTTGACACATAAAATAACTTCCCATAAAACATGTAAGTATGTAATAGTAAGTATAGTATGTTTTTTTGTAACTGTGTTCTGTGAACACTCTCACTTTTTAAGTGTGTACCGCCTTTTTAAAGTCTACACTTATTTCGTAGACCTTTGCTACGCCGTAGCGAACGTAGCAGTCTAAGCGTAGCAGTGCATGGATTTCTTGCTTACGTCGTGTATTTTGAAAGCTTTAATCATATTGGCTTTGTAAGAAAAGTGCTTATTGCACAAAAATATTACCTTGAGCTGATTGTACGACAACATATTAGGTCCTTACATATGAAATTGGCGTTTTGTCGTACTGGCCACTTTGATCACAAATTTCTCCTATTTGGTTAGGAATTCGAAATTCAAATTTATACAGCTATTTCCACATGTAGTTGTGTTTCGTAAACCGTCATTCATTTGTTTTTTTACTTATCTTTTTTCTGTTTGCATCGCTCGATTTACAAAATGGAAAATTTGAAATATCGCGTTATTTACGAGTACGAGTTCCACCGTGGCACCAGTGCTGCGGAAACGGCTCGAAGGGTTAATGATGTGTATGGCGGTTGTGTCGCAAAAGAAAACACAGTGCGTTTTTGGTTCCAACGTTTTCGTTCTGAAAATTTCGACCTGCAAAACAAGCCCCGTGGACGGCCGGAGACCCAAGTTGATAATGAAGCATTGAAGGCTATTGTGGAAGCGGATCCATCGCAAACCACGTCCGAGTTAGCTGCAGGCTTCGGTGTTAGTGATAAAACTGTTTTAATCCACTTGAAGCAAATTGGGAAGATTAAAAAACTTGAAAGGTGGGTTCCTCACGAATTGAGTGAAGCAAACCGGCAAACGCGCGTCAACTGCTGCGTTACATTACTTGACCGGCACAATAACGAAGGGATTTTAAATCGAATCATTACCTGTGATGAAAAGTGGATTCTCTACGATAATCGGAAGCGCTCATCGCAATGGCTGGACCCTGGCAAGCCAGCCAAAGCCTGCTCCAAGCGAAAATTGACCAATAAAAAGTTACTTGTAAGCGTTTGGTGGACTAGCGCCGGTGTCGTTCATTACAGTTTTCTCAAATCTGGCCAGACGATTACGGCAGATGACTATTGTCAGCAATTGCAAACCATGATGGAAAAGCTAGCTGGTAAACAACCGAGGCTGGTCAATCGCTCTACGCCACTGCTGCTTCACGACAACGCTAGACCACACACTGCACAACAGACGGCTAGCAAATTAGAAGAGCTTCAATTGGAATGTCTAAGGCATCCACCGTACTCCCCGGACCTTGCTCCAACAGATTACCATTTTTTTCGAAATTTGGATAACTTCTTGCAAGGGAAAAAATTCAACTCAGATGGGGCAGTCCAAATCGCCTTCAAAGATTTTATTGATTCCCGTCCGAATGGTTTTTTTAGTAAAGGGATCAATGAACTACCTATGAGATGGCAAAAGTGCATAGATTACAATGGCTCATACTTTGATTAAATAAATATACTATATAAAATTTTTTCGACTTTTTGTTCCTCCCATACAAAACGCCAATTTCATATGTAAGGACCTAATATAATATATGCGGCTGTACACTTTGATATTTAGATATTTAAATAGATATTTAAATGTTATTTTTAGGTCTGTTTGGAGGATATAATGTGTGTACCTGAGTGTTATTTAAAATCTAGTTTCAAGTTTCTATCAAATTATCGACAAAGGGAATCCTGTTTAGATTTTGTCTTAGAAACTGCGGAAGGAGTTTTAGGCCTATTCTATATTGGTGCCAATTTATGCTTGTTGTATTATTGTTATGTCACCCAAATATGAAACTGAAACCTAAGAACCGATTTCAAGTCTTTTACACCCAACAGCAGGCCGCTGGAACTTTGATTCCCGGTCTTATATAAAGGGTGGTACATAATGAGCTCCTTTCCAGACAAGGCTGCGTTCAGCGTGAATGGTAGCACTAGAGTCCGTTAGGGCACATGCTTTATACAGAACTAGATATTGGTACGCCGTGTGGTGACGGCAGAGTAGAATACATTTGTCACCAACCTCTACTCTTCCCGTGGGTGTCGTAAGAGGAGACTTAGGGACTACACGTTGAACAGGGAACGGGCAGCAGCGCTCTCTGATACAGTAACCTTTTAATCTGCGTTCTCCAACCCGCCTGCCAAGCGTGGAGATTATGGCAAAACCCTCCACTTAAGTGGAGGAGGCTCATAGTCCAGCAGTGGACTGTAACGGGCTGTTGATGATGTTGATGAGAGATTGGTAGCGATACACACAGTCACGCTTCAGACCTTAATTTAAGTTAGTCAGTCCTTTTCATCTTTAAAAGATTATAAAAAAGGGACCTGTCCCTTTTTCTCCTAATATTAGGGCTGTCAAACAACGAATTTGAACCTTGTGGACGCGTCGATGGAACAATTTTAGAGAGCACGTAAAACATCGGACTTATCTCTTAATCTGACAGCTATGCTCTGTTATCATTAATTTAAAATAATATCATTCGTTCATCTGAATTCATAATCTCTCTTTCATTGGTCGTAAAAAGGAAAAGGATAGC
Source organism: Carpatolechia fugitivella (assembly GCA_951230895.1). NCBI lineage: Eukaryota > Metazoa > Arthropoda > Insecta > Lepidoptera > Gelechiidae > Carpatolechia > Carpatolechia fugitivella. The sequence goes on from OX579663.1 coordinate 13,239,697, forward strand.
TGGATTTTAAAATTAAAATAAGAGCAAGACTTCCCGAATGAGGGATTTTCTGACAGCTCTTTAAAAAATAAAAATAGTAGTTCTAATTAAGACGATAGATGGCGCCAGGTGTACTTCGTGGATTATTTTTTTAAACCCTATCATTCCTTTTGAATTCTTCGGATCCACAAATCGCCAACGCCATCTACCGGAGTTTTATCATTCAATTCAATCCAATTCAATATTTATAAAATTAATCGAGTCCAAGTCGCCGAAGTCAAAATCAAAATCATTTTATTCGAATTAAGATTTTTACAAACCATTTTTCGATCTCAAAGCTGTCGGTTGTCGACTTTACAAACCCCTTGATGTTTCTTAATGTTTGCAGGTACCAGTGTTGTACGGCGCAGTCGTGGAAGGCATAGCCACTTGCATGTGTCGTCTCGCATCCAAGGCCCTGGGTGACCTCAACCCTCGCTTCGCCACCGCCATCGACGCTTTCATTGGAACCTCCCTCGTAGTCGCTGGTAAGCCAAGCTCCTACTTTTTTGCGAGCAGATGGTTAACCTTGAAATTTTCTCAGCCCAATGGACAGTCACCCAACGAGCGTCGTCGGTGGCCTCCTAAAGATCCTGTGTCGTTCAGGTTTTGAGACACGAGAGACAAGTCGACAAGTCGGTCATTTTTGTGGTGTAGGTCCACATGGATATTGGTTACAATCGCTTAAAAATAAAGGCAAGCTTAAACTCATATGTAATTATTTTTTTATGATGTCTTATGCATAAATCTTAACAATATTTTGGGTCCGAGACTTGGTCCGAGAGGTCCGAGAGCGTGTTTAGAAAAAGTCACTCAATAATCGAATGCACTATAGACAACACACTGCAGTTCTAGTGTCATGCGATAAGTAAAAAATATTCTTAAATACGTTTATGGATGAATTAGGCGTATCTTGAAAAGAATATTGTGAATATTGAAAACAATATAATTTGTTGTTGTATTATGATGATGATGATGATGAAATGACCAATCACCTAATTAGAGTTGGTATAACGCGTCATTCACCTTTATTTAGAGACAGTCATTTCGTCCGATTTTGGAGTGAGATGAATGATGAATGAATGAATGAATGAAATATACAAGATGACAAGGATGAGATGCAAGGTATATAAATTCTGTTACCTAAAAAATCTTGTCAAGGAGGGCCACTGCTACAAAAACTGTCACAATTAATAAGTAGTTGTCTTATTAATAAGTAGTTATCTTATTAGTCATTGAAGGCCACATTTTGTTGACAAATCTTCAGTTGAGGTTAATACTTTAATTGGAATCCAACAATAACCAGCAATACTTTTTAAACATCGGATACTAAAGGTACTACTAGTTTACCGACCCAAGTGCTTCACACGAATTTCGTGCGTGTGTAGGTTTTCTCAATATTTAAATTAGTTGTTCAGTTAGACTAAAGCCGTGTCTTCTGTTTTGTCGTACACACTACACAAATACGCATACACAAACATAACTTAATTTTACAACATAATATTAACTAATTTGACAAAATTACCTCCTTCACTCTCATCCACGCGGAAGAAATTATGTAGATGATTTCTTTTGGGCATGGAAAGAACATTTTAAACTAAGCTTCTTTTAACTTTGAAAAAAAAACACCTTGTTTTGTTGAGATCTTTTTGTGTATTGTGTACGGCAAAACATGCGCAGGAGACACGGCTTTAGACATCCTAAAGCTTATCACCAAAGACGTGGGTAGTCCATAAAACACTGGATTTGTCACTGGAATGAGGCCCGTATTATGTTGCAGGGGTCCTCAATAGGCACACTGTATTTGTCTACCGGTATCAGGACACAAGTACCACTGCCGATTTAAGCGTGTCCATCTTTTGCAAAGTCCATTTAGGAAAAGGTACATGCATCCGTACATTTGTATTCGTACACTAACTTGCATTACATGTAGTTAGCGGCTGTTACACGTTTAATATGAAATCGGTTCATCAGTCTACAGTGACGACTTTACAAAACATTGCTAATTTAATATATGCACCATGATATATGACACATAATGGCGATTTGGGCGTAGTGGTTTACATTTTCAAATTGTATTTACACCTTCAGTTATAAGGGCGTCACAGGCATCGACTATTGTCTTATGGAGTTGGACCCTTCATTGCCCATACATTTATATTATGCAGATGTCTCAATGCGTCGGCATTTGCGCAAGAAATTTGGATATTGAAAGACCATTATTTTTTGTATTTTCGATGTTTGTGACTTATATTCTAATTATAAAAAAACATGTTAATGTTTTTATAAGATTGATGGACTGACTTGATAACCTGATTGAACGTGTAACTATCATTCTAAGACTATGTAATATTAATCTAATTCTAGATGTTTTCATTTATTACAAACGCGGATAAAGAGTGATATTATTACTTATTGCCTAGTCTAAAATTGAGTATTTCATTGGCTGTGATTACATTTTATTGCATGATTGGCACGCTTATCGCTCATTTTTGTTCCATTGATCAACTTGAATTTTACATTTCATTTTAGTGTACATAATTCTTACATTTACATGTCATCCATTAATCAATACCAAGTAGCTATGGTAGGTGTTATATTGTTAAAATGTCTGTAGAATAATCACGTACCGGAAGATGTAGCGTGTGCAGGCCCCCTGCAAGATTGACTGATGATTTGGTGAAAATCACAGGAAGCCGTAGGTAGGCCAAGCACACCACTAGATGTTAAAATATTGATAGCAGAACTATCGATAGATTTCATCAAAATAATGGTTCTGGATCGTTAATATCGACGATGGCTCGAAAAATGGCAGTACTGTCAAAAGTATAAGTCAATACTCGACAGCAGAGACCTACCATCGTGTCTGTGAAATGAACGGTGGCGCTAGTAGTAATACAAATTTGCATTTCAACCAATCACGACTCTGCTGCAAGATGCCATTTTCATAGTAATGGCCGTAGTTCCAGTGGTAGGACCACCATTACTATGGAAATGTCAACTTTAAGAACTGTTGTCATTGATTAAAATACCATTTTATATGACTACTAGCGCCGCCTTTCATTTCACAGATAAGTTGGTAGGTCTGTTACGGTCTGTATTATTGCTCATTTTTTTTTAATATATATTTTATGGCTCATAGATAGTAAACTGTCGATAGTGTTTTCTCAGGATTTCGATACTATCGATACTATTGACCGATGTATAACAAAATAATCGACATTATCGATAGTTCTTCTATTGAAAACAATAGACTATCAACACTCGCCTATCAAGTAGCAACACAACATCTGTCCATACCAATTCCCGTTACTCTTTCCAGCATTTGAGTACTCTGGCGGCTACTTCAACCCAGTACTGGCCACGTCTCTAAAAGCTGGATGCGAGGGTCACTCTATGCTGGAACACGCAGTCGTCTACTGGATCGGCGCGTGCGCAGGATCTGTCCTCTCCGTCTACGTCTACAAGCTTCCTGCCATCCAGAGGTTCGTCAAAGGAGGTACTGAAACCGAGGTCAACGGAGACAGCATTTGGGCAGACAAGGAGGACTGAAGATCTCATTTGAATGACTTGTGTGGTTAGGGACGGGTTGAGCTACATAGGTTTTGTGATAGTGGGCTAAACAGATCAGTTAGATTCAAGATGAAGTTGAACAATCTTCTTCTGTTCAGTCGCTAATAAAAAACAATATAAAAAATCGAGACCAAAATATTTGAATGAGGGATTTTCTGACAGCTCTTTAACAAAATAAGACGATAGATGGCGCCAGGTGTACTTCATAGATTCTTTTTTTTTAATCCTTTTATGACCCTGGGTGACTCGCCGGATTTCTTTGGATCCACGAATCGTCAACGCCATCTACCGAAGTTTTATGAACTATTTTTTTTTAATTGGCTGTCAGAAAATCACCTATTGAATTTTTAGCATGCCTCTAATGACTCATTATATGAATTTATTATTTTATAACTCTTGTATGCAAGGGCGAGGTCTCTATTAATCATTGCAAAAAGGTGGTTTTACCTCACACCTTTTTTAATTAGTTTTAAATGTGTTTTTTTACAAAGATATTTCAGCATCCTTGATGACCATGACCCAATTAACCTGTCCCAAATAAATTATGTTCAAAAACCTAAAAAAAAAACTTTCATAAAGTTAATCGATGCTAGTCAATATTTATTTACATTTAAAAATGCTAAATAAAAACATTAGCATTTCTTTTTTATTGAAATTCACTCATTTGGAGCTATTTAAAAAAAATCAAATTGAAAAAATATATATTTATTATGCGTATAAAAAACTTAAACATCTAGCCCCATAAATAAGCTGTAACCATTAGGTAGATTTTTTATCGATTTTTACACCCTTGTTAATGTTATTTTGTCATTAATAACTTCCAGAAATATAATAAGTGCTACGTATTCCTGTTGTAAATAAATATCTTGTTTTATTATTTTATGTTTTATTTCAACGACTTAATCATCATTTAGAACAATCAATCAATCAACGGCCCGTTACAGTCCACAGCTGGACTATGAGCCTCCTCCACTGAAGTGTTTGGTTTTGCCATAATCTCCACGCTTGGCAGACGGGTTGGAGATCGCAGATTAAAAGGTTACTGTATCAGAGAGCGCTGCTGCCCGTTCCCTGTTCAATGGGTAGTCCTTAAGTCGCCTCTTACGACACCCACGGGAAGAGTAGGGGTTGGTGACAAATGTATTCTACTCTGCCGTCACCACACGGCCCATCATTCATTTAGAACAATGTTTAATAATTATTTTATCAAAGAAATACACTTTTGTCATAATACTTCCCTGTTGATGGCTCGAGGATACCCCAAATTAGCCGCAAAGGATCACACTGGCCCTGTCGGGAACTCGAGACCCGTGGGGGAGTGGCAACCTCACACTAGTGTTGTAGACACTAGTTTTTTTTATAATTTTTAGAAGATATTCGATTTTGTGCAGGATGCGCGTAAAAACATAACAGACAGACAAACAAAAAATTCTAAAAATAATGGTTTTGCCTTCTATTACTTTATAAAGACCCCTTTTTTATTTTCTTAAATATCTTCTGTGTACTGATCAATCTGGGATGGTTTACACTAAAAAACACGCTTTTAAAGCACATCAAACTAAAAAGAGAAAAATTATTCGTATAAAAATACCAATTTTAAAAAGCTGAAAACAATAATGAACAAAAAGTATTATTGTGAAAACAAGCGTGGGTTGCTCGTTATACGAAAAATATGGCACAACCCACGCTTTTTTCACAATAATACTAGTATTTTTCGTTCTTTATTGTTTTCAGCTTATATTAAGAATTATTTTTAACTTTTTTGTTAAATGTGCTTTTTTTTTTTTAAACTAAATTTATTTTTAACTTTTTAGTTTGATGTACCTCTGTGAAGTCAGTTACAAACAAACATACAAGCATACATACAGGTGAAGCTAATAAAAGCTATCAAATGGTTGGTTGGTTGCAGTTCACAATTTTTCGTCAGTTTATTATATCGCGAGACAGGTTATAAAACTAACAATGTTCACAATTATACGGTGACACACAAAAAAAAAAAACTGAAATTACATTTTGTCCAGAGTAAAAGCTGTATTTAAGAAAGTTGCGTTTAAGCTTTTTTTATGCGTTAAAAATTGTAAACATTCTGCGTTAATTATTAATTATAACTCACATGAATCGATGTTGGATTAAGACTTTGGTAAATTACTTTTGCCAGTTCATTGTCTAGCGTGATGTACTAACCATTCGTGATAAAATGTTACATTTGTTAACACTACCAATCCCAAGTCCGAATCCTCACTCACTTTCGGTTTTACAAAAGAAAATATTCCTATTTGATTGAATCCTTTTATGACAAGAGCGCCTCCAGAATCCCCGCTATAAAAAAAAAACAATTCTATAAAAAAAAATTACATAGATGACGCGACGCGAGTGCTACCTTTTGTTGAGCAATCTATAAATTACTAGCGGTCGCGTTATGTAAAATTTTCCTGTGGGAATAAGACATTTTCCCGTAAAATCCTATGTTTTAATCCAGGTTACAAACTATCTCTATTCTAAATTTCATCTCAATCCGTTGAGTACTTTAAGCGTGAAGACGGAACAAACATCCAAACATAGGTATATTTTCACGTTTATAATCCCTTCGGCCGTTTATAATATTGTCTTTTGTGGGTTAAAAGTGTTTCTTACTTATTAAGATGATGCTGTAGTAATTAAATAAGGTAATTGGTGATGATGATGATTTTTTCGAGCGATTTCGGCCATGATAACCACTTCGACTCCTAGTCAGTCGGGCTCTCATCATCATCATCGTGTGAGTTGTAAGGTCGACAACCGACCTCACAAACCCTGGCGTCAGTGTAACAGAGCCGCCAAAGGCCACTGACATGGCTCGAGTAACTACTAGTTAGTAGCCGGGACCAACGGCTTAACGAGCCTTCCGAAGCACGGAATCATCTTTCTTTTCGGACAATCAGGTGATTCAGCCTGCAATATCCTAACCAAACTGGGGAAAGTCTCACAAAGAGATTTTTGCTTGACAGTGTCCCCACCGGGAATCGAACCCGGAACCTCCGTAATGAGCGTCGAAATCTCGACCACTTGGCCACGGAGGCTAGAGAGATCATCTTACCGTTCTGGTTCCTCTATCATCTTTAATATACATATAAAACTAGGGAACCATGGCATTGCGAGGCCATGGCATATTTTTTTGCACATTTCTTGATGTTGTATATCCAGTTTCTCATATTTCAAATAGGATTCCGCATTGTCATCAGGTAACCCCTGTAATAGTAAATTGGCATTAATTTACATTAAGGCTAATTCTTACTGTCACGCTCTAATCCTTAATTTAAGTTCGTCCGTCCTTTTCACCTTTTAAAGATTGAAAAAGAACAGGAGATGGGATGGCCATCCTAATATTAGAGCTGTCAAACATAGAATTTGAACCTTATGGCCGTGTCGATTGCAGAATTTTAGAGAGCACTTAAAACATGCGACTTAAAAATCTCTTAATCTGACAGCTATGCCCTTATTTTAGGTTATCATTCGTTCAAATTAATATCATTCGTTCATAGTTCATCACATCTCTTTCATTGGTCATAAAAACGAAAAGGATAGCTGGATTTTAAAATTAGAATCCCCGAACCGAGGCCATTATACCAAATTTAGAAGAAATGGGGCTAACTCAGGAAGTTTCGATCTAAGTAATAAGAAAGCCAGTCAAGATTTTAAAATTAGGATTGGAGCGTGAAATCGAGAATCAGACCTCGAAAATATCCCTTAGATGTGGTCTGACCGCTTTGTGCGATCGATCGGACGACGAAGTTTTTTTTATTTCTGCTGGTTCAACGTCGAACTACTACCATATTTCATTTCTTTGTAGTCCGATGGAGTTCGATCGATCGGACGATGTGGACGGATTTATCTAGTAGGATCGATTGATCGCACCAATAGGGGATCGGACTGTTCCTAAATTTACTATATTTTATGAATTATTTTTAAAATATAAATTAGTAGCAGACGATTCGCGAAGAAAAATACATAATCGGTTGAAAAACGAATTTACAGTGATTTTTTAAAGTTTCAATATGTCTGTCTCTTTCAAAAACGATTTTTTGTATGGAGATTATATGGCGTTACTAACAAATGACGTCAAAAGTGGGTATGTGCCTCTCTGTCTAATCTTGAATTTCTAACCTTTATAACTCGGTCAATTTTAAAGATAGAGCAAAAATTCTTTTAGTGTTCGATAGCAGAAACTAAGAAGATTGGATTTAAAAAATAAAAAAAAGTAGTCCGATCCCCTATTTGACGGTAAACTTTCTCCAGATATCCGCACGGGATTTCTCTTTTTGTCAGTAGGTAAGTACTATGTCGTTAGCACCTTCAACTGGAAAACTTTTTGCATGTTTACGGATATCTGCGATAATGTGCCCGAAGAGTAGTTAAAAAAAAAGAAAGAATAGAATAGAATATACTGCACACAAGAGATACACAGAAAAGAAGCAGTTCAAATAATAGTTTACAGATAGGCGGCCTTATTGCTAAGGTAGCAATTTCTTCCAGACAACCTTCAAAAGAAAGATTGTTGAGGACCTACGGTTATCGACCCCCATCCAGTCAGATACGCCGTTTTCACTTTGGAAGGGTACTGGCGGTAAATTTTAACAGCTGGTATAGTCTCCAGATTTCCCCAATAGATGTCTCTTTGAAGGAAAGCGAGTGCTATGTCGTTAGCACAATTAACAGGCTTGTTATGTTTTTTATGTTTACGGATATCTATGATATCTATTTCATACGGTGCCTGAAACAAATTAAATAATATACATGAGTAATTTTGTAAATGACCATACATCGTGAAATTTAACTGGTTGTTTTTCGTTAAATGGAGTGTTCAGTCCATCAAACTGAACAACTTTCCCCAAGGAACGTGGGCTGTAAAACGACGAAAAAAATGGCCCTTTCATACAAAACCGCGCGACCAGCTGATCGATTCACTATGGGGGAAGCAATATTTTTTTTCAAATGCCAGCCTATGCTCCTTGGGGAAAGTTGTTCAGTTTAATGGACTGAACACTCCATTTAACGAAAAACAACCAGTTAAATTTCACGGTGTATTATTATTTGACAAAACAAGAAACGCACAAGATGCGACGTATGTGGAGATTTCTTTGGTGAGTTCTTCTCCACAGAATCCGCACATCATGTGGTGAACTCACCCAAAAAAATGTAACAATGACGAAACTAAGAGATGTAACATTCAAAAGTTAATAAACTATTCATTTGATTTCATCTACACTCATTATAAACTATCAAATTATTAAACTTTAAAATATTATACTAGTTTTTATTTTGTTTACATATTTTTTTAAATTTGCCATGTTTTGTGCAGTTAGCGGTTACAAGTTAAAATGTAAGATTATGTTATTCATTTCTGGACAATATTCATCATGATCAGTCATGTATGATCATCATCATTTTTATCTGATGGCTGATGGCTTTGCTTGATCCGGAAATGTCAAGAGAAAATCTCAATCAAGGGCTTAAAAACTGTGATTAAACGGTATACTGTCAAAGTTTCAAATCAATACAACCACTAAAATTATATTAATATTTACTTCATAATTTTGTTAATATTTTTAGTTAGCCAAGCCTGCATTGGCAGTGGGCAGACGTGGCCACTGTCGCAGAACCGATGAACGTTGGAGCGTTGGAAACGTAGTGTAGAGTCCACCTGGCATGGGGGCTCTGCCAGGCGGACTGATGACCTGAGGAAGGTCGCTGGTGGTGGCTGGATGAGGAAATTAAGCGGGTGATCGTGCGCTTTGGCGTGCTCTTGGGGAGGTTGTTAGGTATGAACCTAACAACCTCCCCAAGAGCACGCCTATTTCTACATACCTATAGTTCTAAACCTTAGTTGCAGTCAATATTTAAGAATCTTTGGTAATATTTGAATTATTGTTTCGAATGCTTTTCAGCTTATTCAATTTAAGGCTGTCTTGTAGAACAGAGTTTGCTATTAGTTTCTCAAAAATACGTCCGGCAGTGGACTGCAATAGGCTGATTGATTGATTGAAGAGCTAGTAAAAATTGTTAGAAAACTGTCCCATGTCTTCGACTGCAATGGCCGTGACCGTGTTGGCAACACTGTGCCGCACCATTTTTACACGACTGCCCAAAAAAAGTAGTGTCGTGTGTTCTCAGGGTTCATGTATTTATGTATGTAAGTATGTATGTGAGTTTCTTTGTACCACCATAACTTCTAAATGCTTGAACAGATTCGAATGTGTAGGGCATCGAGAATCCTTACATCAGCCCAAGTTACACGGGCAATTTTTATTGTTGGTGCAGTCGTGTTTTTAATTTTAAGCGCATCGCATCAGTTTGAGAGCTCCTTTGTTTGGGGTGCGTTCCGAAATAAGCTGTAATCGATGTCAGCGATCATCAACGCGTATCGAATCGCTGTCAACGGACTTTCGACGGCCCTCGTGTCGTGACGTCACGGATTTCCTCATGACCGCCGCCATCATACCTACACTGAAAGTGACCATGCTCCGGAGCAAAATTCTCGTGAGCTACAAAATTGCCACTGCAATGTTAAATTCGACTTTGACATTTTGTTCATTTATTTAATACAGTTAAATCTTCGATCTTCTCTGATCGAAGAGTAAAATAAACATGTAAAATTAATGTGCCTTCTATTTATTTAGTTCTACAAAAATAAAGTTTTAGCACTTTGAGCAGAAAAATCTTATATGGAATGCACCCATCTTATCTTTGGAGGGGCCGAGTCGTCAGTCTCAGAGCACTTCGACCCTATGGGATCTTTTGTGCTTCCCCAGATATCTAATCTTCATCACTCCCCAGTTCGTCAAACAATTCAGCCATGAGCTTTATAGTGAGACCTGGGGGTGTGAACCTGTACAGCCCAATCCCATGAGGCGCATTCGCTTTCTAGCCAAGACATCGCATGTACACAGGAGATGTTCCATGCTATTTCAACCCTGCAGGCTCTGCAGGTGGGTGTATCTGCTAGGCCCATCTTGTGAATGAGGGCGCCAGTACCGAAATAGTAAATTGAATAGTAAACAGTAATGAACAGTAAATTGAATTGAATTGAAATGTCCGGTCATCGAATGCACCCATAGAGTAGTGGATAAGGGTCAGTTTACAATGTATTAACTTACTTTTGTGTAGTCTTGATGCCCATAACGAATTAAGTGCTTTTTAGGCCAATGAGACCAACAGTGAGCTGCAGTTAAAACTGTTTTTCGGGTCAGTATGGAACCCCCACAACTAAACGTAATCTTTGTGTGTATGTTGAGATACAAAATTGCCACTGCGAATGGAAATTTATTTATACTTGTATATAGAGCACCAACTGTTGCCAAGCTACGTTCTTTATTATCATTCGGTCTTGTCGTCATTTCCGCATACACCGTGATTATTAGAAACAAGACTGTCCAAATTTTTAGGAACATTGTTGAAATCTGAGCGACACTTGAGTGTGAGTAATAGATTTCACACTTCACGTTCCGATGAAAATGTCATCAACCAGATCTTTATTAGAAACGAATTTTAATTGATTCAGCTTTTTGCACGGAGTAACGATTATCGATTTAATTAAACAATTAGTAGATGACTAAAATTCACAAAATAATAAAAAAAATAACTTAATCATCAGTGTTTCTGCAATTCAATCTTAATTATTTTACAGTTTGATGTTTGTACTCGACAATTAAGCTTTGCTATTTCTCAGCTGTCTACTACGATATAATGTAACTCCCATTTTTACCCCATTTTCCCTATTAAACGTAGGAATCGAATTTGCTCTGTTTCATAACGCAGATAAAAGTTTCAACCTAAGTAAATCTATATCAGCTCAGCTCAGTCAACCAAAAGACGTCCACTGCTAGTCGAAGGCCTGATTTATATGAAACGTACATACATTTATCAATCGTCTTTCTCAAAGTAATTACTTATGATTGAGACTGCCCCTCTAAAACGTTGAGATTAATGGCTGAAAAAGAAATTGGTGTTCTGACGAGACGAGTGGATCTTAGTGGCCTTTGGCGGCTCTATAACACTGACACTAGGGTTTGTGCGGTCGGTTGTCGACCTTACCACCCACACGATGAAGAAGAAGAAGAATTGAAACAAAAATTAAAAACACTACTGCCATGCCAAACAAATTTATAGTAAGTGGTGCTCAAGCTTGTGTTGTGTGTGTTGTTTAAGGAAGGATTCTAATGGCACCCCACACATCAAAATCAGTTTAGGCATTTAGAAGTTATGGTGGAATATAGAAACTCACATATTTACTACATACCTTACTTAAACCTTAAACACATCACACTTTTTTTTGGGCAATTGTGTAAAAATATATTACTACAGCAGTCATCAGGACGTTACTGAAGATGAAAAACTGTTGTCCTTATACATTGAAAGAAAGATCAAAGAATATTAAACTAGCAAGGAGCTGGTTATGCACCACGGTAGTCTAACCACCAAGCAAGTTAAGACTTTAGAAACTGTAGATATCTAGACCTCTTAAGGAACCTGCGTGCCAAATTTGGAATCTCTAGACCCAGCGGTTTGGGCTGTGCGTTGATATGTCAGTCAGTCAGTGTTTTCTTTTATATATTTAGATTATTGTTACAGATTATGTCTGTGAACGAAATATCTAATAAGAAAGTTTTTTTGAGAAATTTTTTCACGTAAACTTTCTAGCATAGCATTTTTATTTCAGTACAGTGTTAAGTATCTAGGGAGATCAATAAGGGTTTAGGCTACTTTAAAAAACGAAGTTTCTTTATCAACAGCTCATAGAATCCTCATCGAGAGGCTCGATTGTTCCCTGTATTCAGGAGATCAGGTTTTAGTCGGCCCAGATTGAGTAGGTCGACATCACACACAACCATTGAGTTATGACAAAGTATAGTTGGTAAATTTGCCCTATAGTGCTACTATACTTTGTCATAACTCAACCACCACCTCCTTTGTCACCTCCACCTCCATCTCCACCTCCATCTCCACCTTCATCTCCACCTCCATCTCCATCTTAATCTCCATCTCCACCTTCATCTCCACCTTCATCTACATCTTCATCTCCACCTCCATCTCCATCTCCACCTTCATCTCCATCCATCGTCACCTCCACCTTCACCTACACCTCCACCTCCACCTCCACCTCCACCAAAGTCCTCATTTTCATTTATTTTTTTATTATTTATTTATTTTTATTTCATTTGAAGTTAACTGGCCAAGTGTTGTGAAACCATGTGGGCCAGTTTACCACAATTTAAAATAGTGTAAACTCCCCACAGACCAGTTTCTTAGTGGGCGAGTTGCCCCCTAAGGCCCCTAACCCATTATTTATACATACATTGGTCCAAGGCATAACTCTGTTTCTTGTCGGTAGCATAGTTAGCAATAATTAAATTACAATGAACCGTGGACTGTGAGAGGTTGGTCGAGATTCATTCTATATCAAGATCAAGCATTGGACTCTGCTCGACGTGAACCATAGTTTTCGGACTGCTAATCCTTATCCTATCCTACTAATATTATAAATGCGAAAGTTTGGATGTTTGGATGTTGGTTACTCAACCACGCTTCTACCACTGAACAGATCGGGATGAAAGGCACACATAAGTTATGTCCTGGAATAGGACATAGGCTACTCTTTACCGCGGTAAAACATTTCATTCCCACGGGAAAACTCATTTAACGCGGGTGAAACAGCGGGCGGAAAGCTAGTAAGTACATAAATGTTAGTACTTAAAAGGTAACTTTCCGTTTCTTATCAAAATATTATTTCACAATAGTTAAGTGTTGAAAATGTTTTTTTTTTATTCAAGGGTTTTTTGTACGGTCAATGACAAAAGTGTTAAAAATTCTACGACGAATTAAATGTCATCATCATCATCAATATTACCATTTGATGCCATGGTTCCGCAACATGGTGGTTTTTCTATTAAAAATATAATATAATAAGAACACGAACTTTCTGAATTCCTGGCCGAGTGGTCGAGATTTCGACGCCCATTACGGAGGTTCTGGATTCGATACACTGTCAAACAAAAATCTCTTTGTGAGACTTTCCCCAGTTTAGTTAGGACATTGCAGGCTGAATCACCTGATTGTCCGAAAAGAAAAATGATTCCGTGCTTCGGAAGGCACGTAAAGCCGTTGGTCCCGGCTTAGTAGTAGATAGTTCTAGTCGTTACACGAGCCAAGTCAGTGACATTTGGCGGCTCTATAACACTGACACCAGGGCCCCGTTTCACGAAGCAACAAGTTACTAGTAACAAGTTACAATTTGATATACATTGCGTAGCTAATTCACCTAAACTGTAAGCCCTTATCGTTTTATCTAATCGTCTACGCAATGTACGTCGAATTGTACTTGTAATTTGTAACTTGCAGCTTCGTGAAACGGCCCCCAGGGTGATGATTAAAGTACGGTAAAAGACAAAGATTGCTGATTTTCAAAAGGTTCTATAATACAGCACTTAAAATGCTACATTAGCAATAACTCCAAAGTGAAAATCAAACAGCTTTTAGGTGTAATTAATAATAATTACCCGACTCGGTTTCAGCTTGGCCAAATTTGCTTTTGTATGTCCGTCTGTTCGTTTGTTTCACTCTACAGGTCGCGTTTTTCAACCGATTCTCGTGAAATTTTGTGAGCAGTTTCGATAAATTAATCGAATGTTTTTGTCGAGTCAGTTTTTGGAAATTTTTAAAAATGACGGAGTTATGGGGTTTGCCAGCTTACAAGGTCTACCGCTGAGGCTGTTTATTTCTTAACCAATAAAATAAAATAAAGTTTAAAAATTAAAAAAAACATTAAAAAATATCAAGGGGTCGGGGATGTTTGTGGAGAAAAAATAAAAATAAATATGAAAAGATAAACAGACTCGCGAGGTCTACAGCTCACAGAGCCACTAGTAATAATTTATTTAATTTTCTTTCACAAAGATAAGAACTTAAAACATCAAATATTACAAAACATTAACTCCTTTGTGAGAGACTGGTATAACCTGAGCAGATAAAGAATAGATCTGAAAATGGCGTCCGCTCGCATGCTAACTCACTCACAATCTATCGCTGTCTATACTCACAGTACGCGCTGCAAAAAAATAATGATATAATCAAGGGTTGGATTTAAAAACAATTGGAATCGATTGGAGGAAACTGGAAACTGGGCTTAACTGAATCCCGCTACATCGACTTATCCTTCAGGAGGCTTCGCAAATTAATTTATGAAAATATCAATTTCCTATCACACAAGCTGTTTATAAAACCATTTCTCGCCTCCTGAAGCAATTTAAACACAAATAAATAATAAAGGCAAATTAAATAATCCAGTTTTATATTTACCTACCCTTGCAAGGAGCATTTATTTTATTAATATTTTTGTCATTATTATTAGTTTAATTAATTAATTATAATAATAAACCCGTCCCGTCCCGTTTTAAATCATAATAATAAAAAAGAATAATTAATAACAAAAAAAGTCGAAAGAAAAAAAAAAAATCTATTTTTGAGTACTCGTTTTGCCAACTGTACCTTAAGTACCCACCGCCATTTTCAGATCTATTCTTTATCTGCATGGCTTATATTTGCACTAGGGAATCCCTGTCTGACAGATTACCAGGCCCCCTTTGCCCTTTGCCCATTTGCCGGCAGCAAATAAATAGACGCATATTTTCAGCAGATGTGTCGCTTTTTAGTTCGTAGGTAGCCTTGTAGCTATTAATATCATCAACAGCTCATCCGCCCGCCTAGGGGCTCGAGCCTACCCTGAGTTAGAGCGATTAGGCCTTAGTCGACCACGCTGGCCCAGTGCGGGTTACTCTACTTCACACACAACCTTTGAATTTCTTCGCAGGAGTGGGCAGGTTTCATCTCGATGTTTTCCTTCACCATAAGAGCGTCGAATAAACGTACATTATGAGTTCAAAATTCGAAAACACATTGGTACGTGGTGGGGATCGAACCAGCATCTCTCGGACGGGAGGCAGCGGCCCTAGCCACTAGACCACGGACGCCCTTACTATAAAATGAAATAATTTGAAAACTCTGACGGTGACTGTCCGGGCTTCGAGTCAACACCGATAAGACTTCAAATCAATCCTGGCTTGCATTAAATGGCGGTTGTATTACCCATAGAAACGTCTATTGGCATTACTGTAGCCAATATAATTTTTCTTTGGCTGTTTACTTGTTTAGGTAAGTTTTATTGGATCTGAGACAAAGTTCTGCACTCTCGTAAGAGATATACAATAAGCTAAACTTCTACCTATCCATTTATTCTATGAATTTAATACTATGCAAAAAAACTGTAACAGAATAGCTTAAATGTAAATCATATGAGGAGACTGAAAACCTATTAGCAGTAAGTAGTTAACCAAATTACCTTATTTTAAATAATTGTTATTTTAAAAACTCTTTGATTAACTCTTACTTTATAAGCACTTACTAACTACCTGATTCCTAAGACACAGGTATTTACTTACTTAGTTTAGGAATCATATTGTTAACTCAGCAAATTGTTTTATATTAATGCTTACAACTTAGTTTTTATTTTATTATTGTGTAAATTGATAAAAATAATATTAATTATAAATTTTACTCAGTAGTCCTGTACAATGTTTATATTAGCCTAAGATTTCACAAAATAAATTTATCTTTATCTTATCTTATCTTTATATAAGACACCATTTTTTCTTTTATTGATACCGATCTAGTTTGGAGGTAAAACAGATTATTTTTCCAAGAAATTAAATAAATAAATAAATATGTGGAGTCATTTCACACACAGCCATCTGTTCCCAAAACTAAGCAAAGCTAAAACTATGGACAGCTGATATACATTACATCAATAGGAGAAAAAAAGAGTTATTTTTTAGTAAACGAGCTCTATGTCCCCTACATTAAATACGTATATTCATTACAATATATAAACACTTAATTTTTTAGTGTAGTGGTTTTAGTATGTAATTTTGGCAGTTCGTTTGTGGGAATACCCTTCTGATGTTTTTCCTACGTATTAATTAAAATCATAAGTAATGACAGCACTAATATTATTACAGTTCAAGTAGATGAAACGCAATGTGCTGTACCAATCGATATAAAGGTGGAAGTGGTGACGCAAACGAAGAAACCTCTACTTTATAATGAGACAATATTGTATTATGTACCTGAAGCAGAACCCTTGGGCGTCATCGGCAGAGAACTCTTCAAAAACCTGATAAAATCCAAGGGTTTCTATACTTATTACAAGGATACAACGATGCCAAGCACTCACAAGAAGATTATAGAGATGAATATATTTATGATAAATATGATGGTAATTGGAATCACCAATATTACAACCACAATTATAAACCTGATAAAACACAGTACGAAAAATTGAACAATCTTCAAAAAGTTTTACAGCACATGTTATTTGAAAAACTAATTAAAAATTCCGACAAGGAATCCGAAGAATCCGATTCTGAAGAAAAAGAAACCCTTTCCAATCCTTCAATTCCAGAAATGTCAAAGAAATACTATTCACGTTATGGAACTTCGCAAAAAAATATCGATACAAGTTTTCACAGAATTACGCCTAACTTCCTTCAACAGTTCATAAATCTAGACATTCTTTGGGATCCTCAAACTTTTTTAGGTGATAGGTCTGATACAGACGATAGGGTTGGAGAGTTATATGATGAAGATGTTAGTCAAGTAACCAATAGAAAACCCAAAAATAAAATTATAACAAAAAACTATGGAAAAGGCTTAAGCGATATTCAAAAGCTCTTGAATGGATTAAATCAGATAGGATCTAGTTATGAAAGCGATGCCAGTGTTTCAAGTAGTAATGTGGAGAGTTTTCTTAAATCATCAGAATATATTTTAACACAAAAAGAAAATCTTGTCGATTCTAATCGAGCCCCTGGAATAAAATTTAGATTTCGACGGTTCACTACTTCTCGAGAAGAAGCCAATTTTCCTGATTCTGGTAAGATTTAATTAAGATATTTTAAGATAAATAAAAAATATGAACTTTTTAGTTAACTTATTTTCACAAACCCAAAAAGTACCTTAAATATACAAAATATATTTGAGGAAACTAGTTAAAGTAGGTAGATAATAAGCAACACCATTATAAGGATGAATGAATCAATGGATTGAAATAATTTAGAGAACTGGATCTTTATCCTTAGATCCAGACGATTCGAAATTGCTTGATAGTAAAGAAACAAAAGAGTAATCATCTTAAGTACTTACTTTGTATTTTCAAAACATGTCTTGTTCATAGTCTTCTTGGGGAGAAAGTTCATCTAAGCTACATACAGTCATAGCACAACTTTACTGATCCTGCGGCAGTAAACAATCATCATCATCAACAGCTTATATTTGGGGCCCACCGAGGGGCTTGAGCCTTTCCTGAATTAGGGCGATCAAGCCTTAGTTGATCACGCTAGCCCAGTGCTCGTTGGTCGACTTCACACATAACCTTTGAGTTTCTTCGCGGGAGTGTCCAGGTTTCGTCATAATGTTTCCCTTCACCGTAAGAGCGTCAAATAAACGTACATATGGATTCGAAATACGGAAGCACAATAATATGTGGTGAGGATCGAACTTGCGTCTCCGGACGGAAGACAGCGGCGGATCTCTCGACGATCATCGATACGAGATCCGTTAATGATGTTTCCGTTAATACGTTATTTTTTACTGTTTTAGGATCGTGGTGGGGTGGTCACTTTGAAAATGACGATTATCAACCTTTTTTGGGACCCAGACCCAATCCGTACGTATAGAATTATAATAATGTTTTTGTATATGGACTAGTGGTCTTCCAATCCCAAGCATTTATCTGCGTAGGGCTAGCCTCTCTCTCTCTCATCCCCCCTCACTCATCACGCAAGCTCAAACACACCCCCACGTATACATATACATCAGTGGCGGGCGAAGGGTGAAATTTTGACAAAGGTAAGCCGGAAGAGCGCAGCCTATCTAACTAAATGACATGCTTTTTGTTTTCAAAACTGTGAGTTCGGAAAATGGAATTCATCGCTACACAAGTAGTCAAATAGTAAGTTGATCAGCAATCCATATGAATTAATGCCATAATAGCATACAGAACTCACAACACTCACTCAACAACTTACCGTATTGAACAGACCGTGAAAAACACAGTAAAAACAACATTTCCCTGTTTACAAATAAGCACACACTAAATTGGCGGACACGTACTTACTAATTAAATGTATTGCATCACTTTACTTCACCATATAAATCCTAATTTAACCAATCACACAACAGCACACAATTTCGACCCCGCGATGTCTTTTATTACTGCAACTGTTCTTTTTCAATTTTGCTATCTTATCAATTCCTCTCTCGCGTATGCGCTATGCGTTAGAAAAGAAAGAAATTATGGGAAGCCGACCCGTCCGGCTTCTATGGCGCCATTTTATGGGTGTGTTTCAAATCAAACTGACAGCGCCGGCAACATGCGCGTGAGAAGGCAAATATGGAAGTAAACCCTTGGAGCGCCAGAGACAGAGTATACGGCAATTCACGAACTCGGTCGGTCGTGCATCTCGTGCGTGATCGAATATACATTGACGTACTTGTAGAGCGCCGTCCGCCTCGACTTGTATTAATAAAAGCAATGTATCTTGCGCTCGCGTGTACGTAAATTACTATTAGCATTAGAGGCTGTTGGAGTGGATTTTCGAAAGGTAAGCCGAAGGGAATCGGCTTGTATGGACCCTTCGCCACTGATATACATACACAAAATACATACAATACACATATACATCCTCACATACTCACTATCACAACCTCGCACACGAAAACAGAAACTCACGTACACACACACTTACATATAATCATACACATATAATTTATATTGGCCTCATTGTATTTAAGGTGTAAATATGGACAGCACTGTTGTTATTCTTTAGTCTAGAATGTAAGAACATCATAGAAGGAACTAGCTCTTGCAATACAAGGTATCTTAGCGCAAGGACTAGTGCATTACCTTTTGTAAACTTTTTTGAACAAATAAATTATTATTTCATTTCATTTCTTATTTTGTCAGTCCTTAATATCCCGCTTTCGCCTTAGCTTCACAGGCCGGCCAACGTAGAACGTGATTTTTTTTCCGACTTCACAAACCCTAGTATCGGTGTTATAAAGCCGCCAAAGGTCACTGACACGGCTCGTATAACGACTACTCCCGTACATAGTAGCCGGGATCCACAGTGTAACGTGCCTTCCGAATAACGGAGTCATCTTTATCTTCGCCCAATCAGGTGATTTATAATATAGCTAACAATGTTGTAATCAAACTGGAGAAAGTATTAGAATCATCTTAAGAGGAAGAGAAAACCGTGAAAGAAAGAAAGTCGTGTATAAAGAAAGAGGATAGAATAGAAATACATTTTGATAGTGATAATATTTTGAGAATAATTTGAGCCTTCTTAATACGAAACAAAATGAACTACGATGATACGTTTATGTTTATAAAAAATGATATATGTATAAGGAAAAAATGATACAGATGAGTTAAAGAAGATTTGAAGTTTGAACTAACATCCTCCGTGCGTGGCTGAGTGGTCGAGATTTCAACGCCCATTACGGAGGTTCCGGGTTTGATTCCCGGTGGGGACACTGTCAAGCAAAAATCTCTTTGTGAGACTTTCCCTAGTTTGGTTTGGACTTAGGACATTGCAGGCTGAATCACCTGATTGTCCGAAAAAAAGATGATTCCGTGCTTCGGAAGGCACGTTAAGCCGTTGGTCCCGGCTACTATCTAGTCGTTACACGAGCCAAGTCAGTGGCCTTTGGCGGCTCTATAACACTGACACCAGGGTTTGTGAGGTCGGTTGTCGACCTTACAACCCACTTGATGATGAGTATGAACTTTGAAGTATGTCACGAAAGTAATTTTTAATTCCATTCCTAAAATATACTTTTAATATAAACATGGTAACACGTTAACAACACCTTCTTTTACAGATATCCAGAAAAAACTCTTCCACATGGAACAGCAATTTTCCTTTCTCAAGCCATTCCTATATTAAAAAGTATGATAAAGGTTAAAGGTATAGAGCACAGTCCATATCCAAAACTTGGACCATTTGCTGCACCTTACAGGGTAGCTTGGCAAGACCTAATATACTACGATGAGTCAGTATCACCCCCCGAACCAGGCCCTCGGAGTTACAGAAGGTTCCATCCAAAATTTCAAACAAATAATGTGGCAGTGCGAAAATATAACGGTACTGAAAAGCTAAAACCAATTAATATTAAAGATTTAAATATGGACACTTTAGCTTCTTACAGAAGAAAAGTTCCTAAAAACTATTCAGGCTTGAAAATGGAACCGCAGATGATGAATATTGTAAAAGCACCATTGAAAGTTACACCCAAAAGTGAATTAATAAGAGTATATTGGCAAAAAGTTACGACAACGGAAATCCCACCAGTAATAAGAAACATTTTAAATAGAAAAGTTACTAATGATAAAGCTGCAAGAAGAGCCGAAGAAAGAAAACGAGCCCCTAAGAAACTTAATTGGTGGCCGAAGAGAAAGAGTGAGCGAAGTGCGGCAGAAAAGAACAAGTTTGTATTTGATAAGAACAAAAATTATACCATCATCTTAAAACTGTTTTAATGACGTGCCTAATGATGATTGTTATGATGTAACTTTTCATCAGTTTGGTAGCAGAATAAGCTTAGGTACATCATCAACATCAACGGCCCGTTACAGTACTGCTGGACTATGAGCCTCCTCCACTTAAGTGGAGGGTTTTGCCATAATTTCCACGCTTGGCAGGCGGATTGGAGATCGCAGATTAAAAGGTTACTGTATCAGAGAGCGCTGCTGCCCGTTCCATGTGTAGTCCCTAAGTCGCGTCTTACGACACCCACGGGAAGAGTAGAGGTTGGTGACAAATGTATTCTACTCTGCCGTCACCACACGGCGTAGCTTAAGTATATAAATGTCTTATTCTCACAATATTCACGGAATATATATGTATTCACCCAATATATAAGTGCATGAATTTGAATAAGGTACACTCTGAATAAAATAATGCATCGTTATGTTAGTGAATCATTCCGTAAAGTACTAATTGATTTCGTTAATACCAATTTAAGAATAAGAAATGCAAACCTAATAATATAAACGAAAGACCGAAGAGGTCCATTGATAAATTTCTAAAGTTGTTAACTCTCAGCCTGGAAGAATCACCATTAATGCTGAAAGTTGAAAAACTTAAAACCATCGAATATTGCTTCTACTTACACGAATATAAGGGCGTTAGCTCTGAAGAACTCGATGAAGAATAAAGTCAAAGTAAAAAAATTTTTTTTTTTTTTCCGTATTTATTTACATTTTTTTGGGTGAGTTCACTAACACAATGGCGGACTCTGTGGAGAAGATCTCATAAATTACCATGGTTGTTTTGACTTCGCCTGGAGGAACTATCACTAGGCACTTCAGACGGTTACGTGCTAAGTGCATTGAAAGAAAGAAAGAAAGAAAGAAATTTATTTGCAGCATTGATACTAATAACGGAAAACATAATACATGTTTCTAACTAGAACAGTAGAACAGAATGTTAGTTCCAAGGGTTCTTTTGAAGAGTTGCTTCAGCTGCTATCAAAACCAATGCAAAACTTTTTTTTTTTTTAAATAGATACTTAGCTTTACCTTGGAAGGACTGTAATTCATACACATAACATCATCAAAATTGCTTCTGTCATCAAATCAATTGATTAAACAATGTGTGTATTTAATAGAAATCTCACTTCTTATTTAGATAAAGAAGATTAAAATCAACCTAGCTAAAACAAACAAACAAACAACAAACTGTTATAGTTTTTCATAAGCTAATAAAGTTTTTTTTTTTTTTTTTAAAAAACAAGACATATACCTACCTACAGGATAATATTACACAATACGAGAGTGCCGCGGGCGGACCGTCTACCCTTTCAATCACAGAAAGCCAACCGGTGCTGCGTCTTCCAGTGTTGGTTCCCTAATTTTTCGCTGAAAAATACTTGGCAGGTTTTCTTTTTTCGCAACCAACGATTGGCATAGTAATTATTTCCCAACTATAAATTCACTTACCAAAATCATGTACGCGTAAGTTCGACACAATTTTAATTATTTTTTGTATTGGTTTAATAGAATGACATCACAAATTATTCCTTTATAACATTAATGGGAACGCAGTGTGAAATCTATTCACACTCAAGCGTCGCATCGGTGCATTATGTTTCTGAATTTCAAGTCCGCGACATTTAGGACCGTATCGTTTATAATACTTACGGTATATGCGGAAACTCCGGCAAGACCGGGCCAACATTGGGGAAAGGTTTCTTCGCCTTTTTATATGAAAATTCAGAACATTTTTTAATAAAGTTTATTTACATTTAACTAAAGTATGTAGGTGCCATTTTGTTCAATAACGAAAAACAAATGAAAATCACACATTTTCCTAATTTGAATTTGGAATTATCTTTTTTAAAATTTAAACTTTTTAAAAATACCAAAACCAGCCAGATACAAATGGTATAGCCAAAGAGATTTTATTATAAGTTCATACATACTATTTGCGAAAAGAGTTTTTCCCCAACCTAATATAAATATCGACAAATTTCCGTTTTCAGTGGCTCTCTTCTTAGGAAATGTAAGATCTTATGAGTTTTTGTGTGGGGGTTCTATATTGACCCGCCTAACAATTTTAACTGCAGCTCACTGTTTGACGGATTGGCCAAGAAAACATTTTTTTCGTTATGGGCACGAGAACTACGAAAAAGTAAGTATGCCGAATTGACACCATTGTACACAATAAACAAGAAAATGACAATAATAAAAAAAAAAAAATAACACCGCCCTAACGGTGAACTGAAGAAGTTTCCCCATATAATAATAATAATAATACTTACCTAGTATGTTTTTTTTATTTATTATTTTATTAGGAGTGTATTAATTTTGCTGTGGAATATGCTGTATTTAATATTACCAACAGCTCACATAAGTCCCCACCGAGGGGCTCGCCTACCCTGAATTAAAGCGGTTAGGCCTTAGTCGACAACGCTGGCCCAGTACGAGTTGCTGATTTTCTTCGCTGGAGTGTGCAGGTTTCATCACGATGTTTTCATTCACCGTAAGAGCGTAAACGTAAGTAAGTAAGTAAGTAACACTTTATAAACCGTATGAATAACGTACAGCCTACATATGAAATCGAAATTTTCGTTATAATAAAAAATAAAAATCAACGGCCCTTTACAGTCAACTGCTGGACTATGAGCCTCCTCCACTTAGGGAGGGTTTTGCCATAATCTCCACGCTTGGCAGGCGAGTTGGAGATCGCAGATTAAAAGGTTACTGTATCAGAGAGCGCTGCTGCCGTTCCCTGTTCAATGTGTAGTCCCTAAGTCGCCTCTTACGACACCCACGGGAAGAGTAGGGGTTGGTGACAAATGTATTCTACTCTGCCGTCACCACACGGCGTGCATAAGCCAAATTAATAAACATCCAAATTTTCTAATTGAGACATGTTCTCGTCGATGGAAAGAACTTAAGTGTGAAATCTATTACTTACACTCAAGCATCGCTCAGAGTTCAATGATGTTTCTAAAATGTTGGGTCGTTTCGTTCGTAATTATCATGGTCTGTGCAGAAATGCCGACAAGACGGAACAGTGTAATGAGACGTAGCCTAGGAATAGTCAACGGTCAACAAACAACTATTAAACAATTTCCATACTCTGTGGCTATATTTACACGATTTGACGACAGCATTAGAATTTTTAATTGTGGAGGTTCCATATTAACCAGAAAAACAGTTTTAACTGCAGCTCACTGTATGTCTATTTATTTTAAGCAGTTTATTCGTTATGGACACGAAGATTTCAGTAAGGTAAGTACTTATAACATTCTAATTTAGCATCAGCAATGACGTCAGTAATGACGTCAGACAGAGCGTCAGGCCTAATAGCCCTAATTCAGAGTAGGCTCGAGGCCCTCGGTGGGGACGTATATGAGCTGTTGATGTAGTACACACATTAAAATTTACATCGTTTCCGCGAAAAAAAAATCCTACAATAAAAAATGTTTGGTCTCTCCATACAAAGTGAGACTCCCGACCGACCCATTTTGTATGGAGAGTACAATAGTACATTGTTGTACGAGGGGTGAAAGTAACTTATTTAGCGCCGAGACGGGGTTAACACCCCTAATGGCTGGTTTACACAAGTTGTCAAGTAGCAACTAAATTTTAACTAAATTTTAAGTAAGTGTTTACACGTCATTTTAGTAGTTAAACTCTTTAGTTAGCCCAAGATGGACGATCAACAGCGAATTCAAATCTGTAATATTTATAATTATATTTTTTTATATTATATTATTATTATTTTTAATGATTAATATTTAATATTAATATTAAATTAAATGATTAATGTTATGATTAATATTAAATTTAATATTTAATATTAATCATTAATGTTTTTATACCATGTTTCTATACCTATATAATAATATATATTAAAATATATCCAAAAAAGAAACATAAAACACTCGCACTTAACTTCGCACTTCGCATTTAACTTAAAATTAACTAAATCGCGCCTTTCCAAACGTGTTAAGTGACAGGCCACGCCCACCAACTTACCCGAAAAATAGAAAAAGTTCTAATCTAGTTGTTTACTTGCACACAAAATTTTAATTTGCAACTTACTACTAAATTCGCTGTTTACACGCATTAAGTTACTTCAAATTTAGTTAAAATTTAGTTAACTACTAAACAACTTAATACGTGTAAACCAGCCATAATAGTTCGAGGCACTAAATAAGTCTTTAACCAGAGGTAAACACTGTGCTTTTCATTACGAATACAAGGAAAGTAAAAATAAAAATACTAATTAGCTAAAGAAAAAATGAGTGACTTCCATA
>OX579663.1:13265405-13318259 GCA_951230895.1 Carpatolechia fugitivella
TATCGGGATTCTTACTTTTGGTCGTAACTTTAGAAGACGCTTTACAAAGCCTTGTATTAAACCGCAAAGAATCAGACGACGTGATAATTTTTTTGAAAAAAATTGCTTATCTATACAAAATTTAATATTATAACAAATTAATAATGTTTTAATATTCAATAAATGAATAAAGAGTTTTTTTGTTACACTTTGAGATATTCTTGTCTATTTTTTACTGTACACCTTACCTTCACCTATCTTACCCTGTAACCTACCCTACACCTTCCCTACACATACCCTACACCTACCCTACGCCTATCCTACACCTACCCTATGCCTACCCTACACCTAGCCTACACCTTCCCTACACATACGCTACACATGCCCTACACTTTCCTTACACCTACCCTACACCTTCCCTACACATGCCCTACACCTTCCCTACACCTTCCTTACACCTACCCTACACCTACTTTATACTTACCCTACACATACTTTACACCTTCCCTACACCTACCCTTTACCTATCACCATTTAACCTATTACATCTGTGCTTCGTAGGACACGTTTAGAAACTGATTTAGCCAAACAACTACAACTGTACATTACATCTATATGTATACAATATGTTAAAAACGTGTTTTTATTGACGGCTTTATTGCTGGAAAGCATTTGTTGGGATTTTGAACTACTGCTCAAACAAACTGTTGTCATTTTAATCTGTTGGTATTTTGAATCATTGGTTAAATAAGTTGTTGGCCATACGGTGTTGATATTATGATTGCTGGTCAAATAAATTTCGATATCTAGTATCAATCCCCTTATTAAGGGGCTACCCCGTGTGAACACTAGCGCCACATCGATAAAAAAATCACGTCTTGGTGAAAACACAAAATATCAAAAATCTGGACGATCAAATTGTTTTATAAGTCTTATTTGCTATCTCTTACTACAACGAATAGGGTAATATACAATTTCTTATTTCTAAAAATACTAATATACCTACGCTTCAAATTAATCGTACAGATTTTATATATTTTGTGATTTCATTAAGTTATGATTTTTTATCGATGTGGCGCTAGTGTTCGCATAGGGTAGCCCCTTAATGACTATTGAAAGAGAGAAGATGAATGCAGATAAACGGATTATACCTAAATCTTAATAAAAAAAATTAGGGCATAAAAAAAAGAAGAAAAAAAAAAGAAAAAAAGAATTTTAAAGTCAGATGTTTTACTTCCTCGCTAAAATTATGCCATCGAAGGTTCAAACTCGATGTTTGACAGGTCTTATAATCAGGATGTCGACTTTCTGATCATTTTTAATTTCTACCAGGCAAAAATAACGCATAAAAAAAGCTACTAACCGTGTGGTGACGGCAGAGTAGAATACATTTGTCACCAACCCCTACTCTTCCTGTGGGTGTCGTAAGAGGCGACTTAGGGACTACACATTGAACAGGGAACGGGCAGCAGCTCTGCGATCTCCAACCCGCCTGCCAAGCGTGGAGATTATGGCAAAACCCTCCACTAAAGTGGAGGAGTCTCATAGTCCAGCAGTGGACTGTAACGGGCTGTTGATGATGATGTACGTATGTATGTATGTATTCAATTAGAATGTAACTTTCTGAATAAGGTATGTATGACAATGCAAATTTACTATCGCAGCCTGAACCTGACTACAAAATACAAACCAGATTGAATTTTGTGAAACAAACAATAGTAAGCCAAGAAACGTGCAAGAATATTTTTGAAAATAATGGCTTTCAATGGCACCCATCTTTTATGTGTGTTGAAACTTCACAAGGGAGGGTTGCTCGGTGAGGTTTTTTACTAATCCCCTTAAACGTTATTTACTGTAGGAATAAAACTTAAATGAATAATAAATATCCTAGCTGGCAATTTTAGGAAGAAAAATATCTGATATTTTATGACATCAGCGTTATGGAGGGCACTTTATGTGTCCTCCTTAATATCGTTTTGTTTAATCGTTTTGTGTTTCCATAGAAAATGTTCTTTTTAATATAATTATTAAATATTTCGTTTGCAGACGTAATATGTAACAATAATTTAGGATATTTTAACATTTTATAAGAAATAATATATTTTTACAGCGGGGACTCTGGAAGCGCTCTTGTCACAACACAGTTTCACCAGATCGGAATAGTATGTTCTGGCCTTCATACTCGTATAAGTCCAGCAGTTCCAATAGCAGTAGTGTATACAAATGTAACGTTTCACTATGATTGGTTGGTAAAAAACGCTAGAAAATAGAAATAAAATTCTTTTTCCACCAAAATTGTTTATGCGTTCGCCTTACGCGCAAAAAATAAGGACCATGTCTTTTGTATTTTTTTTTATTTGAGCTATAAGTTATTCCCGAAAACAAAATTTGGAAAAAGAATAAACCAAAACAATTGATTTTTAAGAAAAATAAATTCTACTGGACAAACTGCTTCTGCTGGTTTTAATCTAGCATAAATAAAGTATGTGCCCTATACAGGCTGTAACAAAACAGGGGTACCAACCCAAAACACAGCGGCAATACTCATGAAACTGAACAACTTTTCTTAAGGAACATAGGTTGTAATATGATTTTTTTAAGTCTCCATTACAGTCAGTTGATTGAATTAGCATTTTTAGATTTCGACCCATAAGTTTTCTTGGGAAAAGTTGTTCGGTTAATATTATGTCGTCGTCGCTGTGTTTCGGATTGGTACCCCTGTTTTGTTACACCCTGTTAATGAGTACAAAATTTTTTTTTTTTGCTGAGCGAACGTTTTGACTGCTGTAATTCTGCAACGGCTTAACGCAGGTTCATAATTTTTGTACCTCATAATATAAGCTTTTTTGAATAAGCGCTCTAATTATTTTTGAGGCACAATGATTAATCGTATTGACGGAAAACTAGTATTTTCGGACGTAAAAGTAACTTGGTTGAAGAAAACCCGCCAATGACAAAAGGTATAGGTTTAAAAAATTCGTAGGCATAAATTGTACGAACAACGGTGGGACTCCCCTATACTGAACTGAAGAGGTGGGTGCAGATGCATTCCAGCATTACATCCTATCTAATGTGACAATTATAGTGTATTATTAATTTTTAATGATTTAGATTTTAATTTTCTGATTTTTAATTAAATATTGATTTTATTTTTAATTTATATTGTTTTAATGTTTTTGATATGTAAAATAACGATATGGGAATTTTCCTGAAATAAATATATTATTATTATTATAAGTATATTTAAGAGACTAACAGACATTGAATTTAAGTCGCTGGGTTTCTTCGTTGGTTGACAAACATCCAAACTTTCGCATTTATAATATTAGTAGGATAGGATAGGATAAATTACGCCGTGTGGTGACGGCAGAGTAGAATACATTTGTCACCAACCCCTACTCTTCCCGTGGGTGTCGTAAGAGGCGACTTAGGGACTACACATTGAACAGGGAACGGGCAGCAGCGCTCTCTGATACAGTTACCTTTTAATCTGCGATCTCCAACCCGCCTGCCAAGCGTGGAGATTATGTCAAAACCCTCCACTTGAGTGGAGGAGGCTCATATTCCAGCAGTGGACTGTAACGGGCCGTTGATGAGGATAAATTGCCTTTTTGACTACTACAGGGTTTAAAATTAGTATTATGGGTGATGATGATTAATCCTTTAACTCCTCGAGGAGCATAAGGCTTCAACAGTTTTTCTCCATAGACGTCGATCTTGTGCCTTGTCCTTAGCTTCATTCCATGACATCCCAACGCTCTTCAGTTCATCGAGAATGGATCTTCCCCAGGTGGTGACGGGGCGACCCTGTTTTCCACGACCACCAACTGGGTTCCAGTCCAAGGCTGCTTTAGAGATGTAGCTGTAGTATTATAGGTAGGTACAACGTTAAGCAAAAAAACGCAAAACTTAATTATAAGCTGCTTAATGGATTTTTGGCAGCTGGAGCAGACGGGTTCTCAAATGGAGACCACGTCCCGAGAAACGTAGTGTGGGACGCCTCCCTGCCAGGTGGAATAATGACCTCAGAAAGGTGCTGGTGGTGACTGGATGAGGAAAGCGGGTGATCGTGCGCTTTGGCAGTGGACTGCAATAGGCTGATTGATTGCGTTATTAAATCCCATTGCCCAGGGCCCCAGTTCAATAAAACTATGCAACTAATCTCTGGGTAAAATTTTGTCGTTTTGGCAAATAGAATTCTGAAAGATTGCATTGGATCCCTTGCACCATTGTCCTCAACTGCACTGTCAAAGTGAATATAAAAATTTCACGTTTCAATCATCGTAATGCCAAAATATATCTATCCTCCTCTCACATATAAGCGCTTCCTATCTCCCCTTTCACTTTGTTTGGAATCCTAGACGCAGCAGTGATATCGACTCGGCCTTATCACTGTTTTTCCACCTATCAATTGTAGCGATTATTCCTTGGTGTTGAAGTTCAATTTGGAATGATGTCGTCTTCTGCTGAGGTTGTTCACATACCTGAATGGAAGCTGTCTCGTAGTATTCGAGAATGGAGCTGGCAGGCACCACACAAACACAGAACAGAACCCCGAGTCAGTGTGGCCCCGGCTCTTGCTGAGAGAGGACGTCTTTACAAATTGGCGCTCCGACCGGCAAACGCGTGTGCGGCTTACGAAAACCTTGCGATAGTGATTTGTGTTGAAATCATCCACATATTTTGACTTTGGTGAAGTTAAAACTATGTGTTCTTAGTGCTTGTTATAGTTTTACAATTGTTTGGATTTACTAGAGAGAGAGGTATGTCAACCAGATTTTTGTTTTTATTTTTATTTATAGTGGCAGATATAGTGATTTTCTTTAAGTATGCAACGCATAACTGGTTCCCCGTCCGGTCAACCGTGGGAAGGTATTTTAGTTGCAATTATTGCATTTATGTCAGTTACTGCTTTACTTTTTAGATCAACGCCAACTGGTTTGTGGTGAGACAATTTTTTGTTATTTTCTGCAACGTTTTCTGAATCACAATGACCATTTTTATTCTTACATCGCATCGTTGACTCATATAACAATGACAAAACAAATTCTTGCGCAAGCGTTTCTTATTGTTGCATTTTTTTTTATTTGTTTGTACAAATTTTACACTAAACCTATAAAAAGTACGGTATGATCACTTTTTTAATAGTCATCTGTACGTCAATCTAGCACATTTTATTATTTTTAAGGTATACAACAGTAAAATGTATATTACAGCACTAGACAGTAAACAAATTGCTTTAATGATTTCGATATCTTTACGCCGATTATTAACTTTATCAGGTCGTATTTATCTGCACTAAAAATCGTGATCGAACACCAATTTACTGGCAATAATCTTATCTCTTTCACTGACACCAATTTTAAAGCTACTTCTTTCACTTCACTATCAGTCAATAGTAAAAGTGTTACAATAATAGCAAAAGTGACTGTAAATTAATATGGCACGTTCATTACCTACGCATGGAAGATCTTGTAGTTTTTCATCAACAGCTCATATCGTCGTCGGTGTTTTATAGAAAGGGCGAAAGCGCCTTTTAATAATTTGACATGACAGCAATTTTTTAGTTTCAATTAACGGTATAATTGTTAACTTATTTTTACGTTATAAGCGTTAACTAAGAGATAACTATGTTAACTGTTTGATAAAAGCGTAAAAATAAGTTAAAAATTATACCGTAGATAGTTAAAGACCGTCATTGAAACTAAAAAAATGCTGTCCTATCAAATTATTAAAAGGCGCTTTCGCCCTTTCTACAAAACACCGACGATATACGCCCCCACCGAGGGGCTCGAGCCTAGCCTGAATTAGGGTGATTAGGCCTTAGTTGACTAGGTATGTTGGCTCAGTAGGAATTGGTTGATTTCACCCTTGTACTTCGTAGGAGTGTGCAGGTTTCTTGAAATTAAATTAATAGTTTATACATTTTTGAATGTTACATCTCTTAGTTTCGTCATTACAGTTTTTTGGGTGAGTTCACTACACAATGGCCTCGATTCTGGATGTCATGCTCTAATTCAAATTTTAAAATCCAGCTTTCCTTTTCATTTTTATGACCAATGAAAGAGAGGTGATGAACGAATGATATTAATTTGAACGAATGATAACCTAAAATAAGGGCATAGCTGTCAGTTTAAGAGAGTCGCATGTTTTGAGTGCTCTCTAAAATTGTGCAATCGACACGACCATAAGGCTAAAATTCGATGTTTGACAGCTCTTATATTAGAATGGCCATCTCCTGTCCCTTTTCAATCTTTAAAAGGTAAAAAGGACAGACTAACTTAAATAAAGGATTAGAGCGTGACAGTGTGAACGGGGCCAATGTGTGGACTCTGTGGAGAAGAACTCACCAAGTAAACTCCACATGCGTCGCATCTTCTGCGTTTCTTTTTTTGTGGAATAATTAGTATAGTCATTCGTTTACATGCATTTTGAAATAGCCTGTCATTCAAGAAATCTATTTCCATGGATATCTGGTCTCTAAGTATTTAGATACCTATTCAAAATTAGTTTTTATTTTATAAAATTTTTGCTTCACAGTAGCGATGATTATTATCGTAATTAGTTTATAGGTAGAGAAGAATATAATTTTAATGTTCTCTTCAATACCTGCCTACCTTACAACACCCTACTAAAAATATTTTTTATAATAATGATATACAAAGTATAGAGGCAGTATTATTTTCATGGCTCGAACCCAGTGTGCATTTGAGTAGTTTCTAAAACCATAATCTATTTTGTTTTTACTCAGTTGGTCGTTTTTGTCTATTTTCGTTGGCACATGTGGCACAAATTCAACAGGAATTTGGGTCTATTAATATTTGTTCGCCATGTGTGTGAGAGTGAATGAAGTTGTAATTGAGGGCAATGAATGAGTCTGTTATTATGTGGAACAGTAAAACTACGAATTGTTCCGTTTTTGTTGTAGACGTTGCTTGGACTATTACAAGTATGACTCCTCAAGACATATTTTTTAAAGATTGAGTAATAACAAGAAACTTACTAAACATTTACATTAAAATTTATCCCTATGAATCTACGCGTTAGCCACCGAAAAAAAAAGAAACAAAATATATATATATATATAAAAAAATTAATGTAGCCTGTAATGTGTCCCACTGCTGTGCTGGGCAAAGGCCTTCCCTCTATTTTTCCACCATTCACGATCTTTAGCTACCGTCTCCCACTCTGTCAGAAACGTGTCCAGGTCATCTCGCCAACGTCTCCGGGGTCTACCCCTTCGTGCGTCGGCGGCCATTGTCTGGCAACCAATCTGTGGTCATCCTCGCCCATCTATCAGGATGCATACGAGCAACATGCTCTGCCCAATCCCACTTCAGCCGCGCGGACTTCAGTCCGACATCCGTTATGCCAGTTTTAGAGCGTATGTATACAATATAGATATATATATTTTAATTAATTTAGATTGTGAAAGAAAGAGTAATACATCCCTTAGATATTATGGTAACAGGGTGACTCAAAAGTGACAAAGTTTTCTCAAGTAAAGATTATTATTTTTACACAATGCTTAAATGGCCTGCGTGACGTGTAGCGTGCGCTGCGTGACGTGTGCTGCACGTCACGCGACACGTCACTTCACGCATCTGGTGTGCATCGGCCTTTACAATTTTATTAAATGTACAGATTATACGAGTAACTAAACTGAAAACTACAATAATAAATAAAACATTTTGATAGTTTTCATACATCATACAATAACTATGTATTTCCGTCGTATTTCTGTTTTATCTATCATCATTGTGTCGTTTATTTTGTATCCTGTATCTCTGGGATCAAAGTCTGTATATGAATAGCTTGCTTTTATCTGCGTCTTGTAGGTACTTGTATTGTTACTTTTGTGGCAGTTTAATATTTGAATACGAGATCGACAAAAAACCAATTTTCGTTTATAATATTTATTTATTTTGTAGATTCATTTGTTTGTTTGCAAGTTGCATAAGAAATTTTATCTTCACTACAAATTTAAATTTGCCGTGTGGTGACGGCAGAGTAGAATACATATGTCACCAACCCCTACTATTCCCGTGGGTGTCGTAAAGGGCCCCGGAGACGGTCAAACGGTTTGACTCAATTACGTGTTTGATCAAACCGTTTGAGGTCGGCTTGAACGGTTTGTCAAACGGCTCTGCGCAGTCTGATTCTGTACGCTGTCGTAATTACACTTCTGACGCGTCAAACACAACAAAATTTGTTTATTAATTAAAAACTAATCATTACAAAAGACGTCATCATTACAGTATTGCTCCCAATACGATGACGCCAAATATGAAATTTCATCAAACATGCTTCAAACACGTAAATGTTTGACAAACCGTTCAAACCACCTTTGTAAACGATCAAAATGGTTTGAGTCAAACCAAACTTTACGTGTTTGAATCAAACCGTTTGACCGTCTATTGGGCCCTTAAGAGGCGATTTAGGGACTACACATTGAACAGGGAACGGGCAGCAGCGCTCTCTAATACAGTAACCTTTTAATCTGCGATCTCCAACCCGCCTGCCAAGCGTGGAGATTATGGCAAAATCCTCCACTTAAGTGGAGGAGGCTCATAGTCCAGCAGTGGACTGTAACGGGCCGTTGATTTGATTTGATTTGACAAATTCAAATTAAAGTTGATAGTGTTATTAAAAAATATGCCCGAAGCTCACCAACAAAGACTTCACCATCATGTGAACGTTGAGGCTATCCAGCTCCTCGATACCACGGACATAGTGAGAAGACTGAAAAGGACGAAACCCTTTGAGTTAGTTTAGTAAACATTAGTGTAATGTAGTGCAGTAAGTGCTTCCCTTAAAGAACACACGAACAAAGTGTCTTTCCCTTAATAGAGACAATAAGAAAAGTGTTGATGGACATATTCTTAGCTAACATCTACTTAGCTATTTAAGTTAAAATTTAATTACTCATTAGTCTTTAGGCTAGCTTGCAATATTTTTTTTGAAGTTTTATGGGCAAACCATATTCACTGTGTTTCTTCTTTATACATACACAAGATTGTCATAGATATATTGAGACACAAATGTCAGAATATTGATTTTTTTTAAGTCTTTTCCCTCAGTGACACTCTAGTGCCACTATACTGCTCTCGTACTCTCATATACGTCCCCACCGAGGGGCTCGAGCCTACCCTGCTAGTTTACACGATGTTATGTTAAGTAGTAAATTACTATAGTATTATATTCTATGGCTGAATTGAAAAAAAGCTCCTTCTCTTCACTAGTCCAGTTATGTAAAATAGAGACTATACAGTTGTGTTATAGACCATTCTGTGAAATGAACAAACGGATACTGTAATAACGGATATGTGACCTTTCTGGACTATTGTGATTGGTTGAAATACAATAGGGGATGGAACTGTTCACCATACTTTATGAATTTACCATATTTTATGAATTATTTTTAAAATATAGATTAGTAGCAGACGATTCGCGAAAAAAAACAGGATCGGTTGAAAAACGAATTTACAGTGATTTTTTAAAGTTTCAATGTGTCTGTCTCTTTCAAAAACGATTTTTTGTATGGAGATTATTATGGCGTTACTAACAAATGACGTCAAAAGTGGGTATGTGCCTCTCTTTCTAATCTTGAATTTCAAACCTAAAGGTTTTAATAAATTGTATAAAATGAAAAAAAAAATGTAAAAAAAAGGTTACTATAGGATATCTGATTACTTAGAGGACAGATGTCCATGGGAATAGATTGCTTGAGTGGCAGGCCTTTTCGATATTTAATTAGCATTAATTTTGTAATATTTTAATTTTTTATTTAAAAAAGGAAACGCAAAAGATGCGACGACTGTGGAGTTTCTTCGGTGAGCTCTTCTCCACAGATTCCGCCATTGTGTTAGTGAACTCACCCAAAAAAATGTAATGACGGATCTAAGTGATGTAATAACATCCTATGGAAATAAATTATTTTGACTTTGACTTTGACTTTAAATAACTCGGTCAATTTTAAAGATAGAGCAAAAATTATTTTAGTATTCGATAGCAGAAACTAAGAAGTTTGGATTTATAAAATAAAAAAAAAGTAGTCTGATCACCTTTTATGTATTAATTTCACAGATAAGTTCTGTATAATTAATGTTGTAGATTCACAAGCTCGATTTTTAGCACTAGTTTCCATAGATAACCTCACAAGGTAAATGTTTGCCCAAAGCTCGGCAGAGCGTTGGAATCCAAATTTGTGTACACAGGATCTTTCTTATAAGAAATACTATATTTTGAGAAATACTAGAGGGGTCGGAGAAAATAGGTATACATAGAGGAAGTCGTTATGTTGTTTATAAACTAAAATATTTCTTTACCATACGAAACGTTTTGAAAAGCGTTATTTTTTTATTTATTTTTTATCTTTTGTGGGGTTTTATAATTTGTATGGGGATCTGTGGCAAGATATCAGTATATACTTACATATTTCACCATAAATTAAAAAAAAAATGTATAAATAATTTGAGCCTTAGCATAAAGTTTTATACATCGACTAGCTGTCCACCCACAGTTGTTGTGTAAGATTTTCCCGTGGAAATAAGACTATTTCCCCCGCGGTTACGCTCGCGTTGTGTAAGATTTTCCTGTGGAAATAAGACTATTTCCCCCGCGGTTACGCTCGCGTTGTGTAAGATTTTCATGTGAAGATAAGACTATTTCCCCCGCGGTTACGCTCGCGTTGTGTAAGATTTTCATGTGAAGATAAGACTATTTCCCCCGCGGTTACGCTCGCGTTGTGTAAGATTTTCCTGTAGAAATAAGACTATTTCCCCCGCGGTTACGCTCGCGTTGTGTAAGATTTTCCTGTAGAAATAAGACTATTTCCCCCGCGGTTACGCTCACGTTGTTTGAGATTTTCCTGTAGAAATAAGACTATTTCCTCCGCGGTTACGCTCGCGTTGTGTAAGATTTTCCTGTAGAAATAAGACTATTTCCCCCGTGGTTACGCTCGCGTTGTGTAAGATTTTCCTGTAGAAATAAGACTATTTCCCCCGCGGTTACGCTCGCGTTGTTTGAGATTTTCCTGTAGAAATAAGACTATTTCCCCCGCGGTTACGCTCGCGTTGTGTAAGATTTTCCTGTAGAAATAAGACTATTTCCCCCGCGGTTACGCTCGCGTTGTGTAAGATTTTCCTGTAGAAATAAGACTATTTCCCCCGCGGTTACGCTCACGTTGTTTGAGATTTTCCTGTAGAAATAAGACTATTTCCCCCGCGGTTACGCTCGCGTTGTGTAAGATTTTCCTGTAGAAATAAGACTATTTCCCCCGTGGTTACGCTCGCGTTGTGTAAGATTTTCCTGTAGAAATAAGACTATTTCCCCCGCGGTTACGCTCGCGTTGTTTGAGATTTTCCTGTAGAAATAAGACTATTTCCCCCGCGGTTACGCTCGCGTTGTGTAAGATTTTCCTGTAGAAATAAGACTATTTCCCCCGCGGTTACGCTCGCGTTGTTTGAGATTTTCCTGTAGAAATAAGACTATTTCCCCCGCGGTTACGCTCGCGTTGTTTGAGATTTTCCTGTAGAAATAAGACTATTTCCCCCGCGGTTACGCTCGCGTTGTTTGAGATTTTCCTGTAGAAATAAGACTATTTCCCCCGCGGTTACGCTCGCGTTGTTTGAGATTTTCCTGTAGAAATAAGACTATTTCCCCCGCGGTTACGCTCGCGTTGTTTGAGATTTTCCTGTAGAAATAAGACTATTTCCCCCGCGGTTACGCTCGCGTTGTGTAAGATTTTCCTGTGGAAATAAGACTATTTCCCCCGCGGTTACGCTCGCGTTGTGTAAGATTTTCCTGTAGAAATAAGACTATTTCCCCCGCGGTTACGCTCGCGTTGTGTAAGATTTTCCTGTAGAAATAAGACTATTTCCCCCGCGGTTACGCTCGCGTTGTGTAAGATTTTCCTGTAGAAATAAGACTATTTCCCCCGCGGTTACGCTCGCGTTGTTTGAGATTTTCCTGTAGAAATAAGACTATTTCCCCCGCGGTTACGCTCGCGTTGTTTGAGATTTTCCTGTAGAAATAAGACTATTTCCCCCGCGGTTACGCTCGCGTTGTTTGAGATTTTCCTGTAGAAATAAGACTATTTCCCCCGCGGTTACGCTCGCGTTGTTTGAGATTTTCCTGTAGAAATAAGACTATTTCCCCCGCGGTTACGCTCGCGTTATTTGAGATTTTCCTGTAGAAATAAGACTATTTCCCCCGCGGTTACGCTCGCGTTGTTTGAGATTGTCCTGTAGAAATAAGACTATTTCCCCCGTGGTTACGCTCGCGTTGTGTAAGATTTTCCTGTAGAAATAAGACTATTTCCCCCGCGGTTACGCTCGCGTTGTTTGAGATTTTCCTGTAGAAATAAGACTATTTCCCCCGCGGTTACGCTCGCGTTGTTTGAGATTTTCATGTAGAAATAAGACTATTTCCCCCGCGGTTACGCTCGCGTTGTTTGAGATTTTCCTGTAGAAATAAGACTATTTCCCCCGCGGTTACGCTCGCGTTGTTTGAGATTTTCCTGTAGAAATAAGACTATTTCCCCCGCGGTTACGCTCGCGTTGTTTGAGATTTTCCTGTAGAAATAAGACTATTTCCCCCGCGGTTACGCTCGCGTTGTGTAAGATTTTCATGTGAAGATAAGACTATTTCCCCCGCGGTTACGCTCGCGTTGTGTAAGATTTTCCTGTAGAAATAAGACTATTTCCCCCGCGGTTACGCTCGCGTTGTTTGAGATTTTCCTGTAGAAATAAGACTATTTCCCCCGCGGTTACGCTCGCGTTGTTTGAGATTTTCCTGTAGAAATAAGACTATTTCCCCCGCGGTTACGCTCGCGTTGTGTAAGATTTTCCTGTGGAAATAAGACTATTTCCCCCGCGGTTACGCTCGCGTTGTGTAAGATTTTCCTGTAGAAATAAGACTATTTCCCCCGCGGTTACGCTCGCGTTGTGTAAGATTTTCCTGTAGAAATAAGACTATTTCCCCCGCGGTTACGCTCGCGTTGTTTGAGATTTTCCTGTAGAAATAAGACTATTTCCCCCGCGGTTACGCTCGCGTTGTGTAAGATTTTCCTGTAGAAATAAGACTATTTCCCCCGCGGTTACGCTCGCGTTGTTTGAGATTTTCCTGTAGAAATAAGACTATTTCCCCCGCGGTTACGCTCGCGTTGTTTGAGATTTTCCTGTAGAAATAAGACTATTTCCCCCGCGGTTACGCTCGCGTTGTGTAAGATTTTCCTGTGGAAATAAGACTATTTCCCCCGCGGTTACGCTCGCGTTGTGTAAGATTTTCCTGTAGAAATAAGACTATTTCCCCCGCGGTTACGCTCGCGTTGTGTAAGATTTTCCTGTAGAAATAAGACTATTTCCCCCGCGGTTACGCTCGCGTTGTTTGAGATTTTCCTGTAGAAATAAGACTATTTCCCCCGCGGTTACGCTCGCGTTGTGTAAGATTTTCCTGTAGAAATAAGACTATTTCCCCCGCGGTTACGCTCGCGTTGTGTAAGATTTTCCTGTAGAAATAAGACTATTTCCCCCGCGGTTACGCTCGCGTTGTGTAAGATTTTCCTGTAGAAATAAGACTATTTCCCCCGCGGTTACGCTCGCGTTGTTTGAGATTTTCCTGTAGAAATAAGACTATTTCCCCCGCGGTTACGCTCGCGTTGTTTGAGATTTTCCTGTAGAAATAAGACTATTTCCCCCGCGGTTACGCTCGCGTTGTGTAAGATTTTCCCTTCGGAAATAAGACTTTCCCTATTTGTTAATCCAGGTTGTAAACTATCTCCATTCCAAAAGCTTCCATCCAAATCTGTTGAGTACCTTTAAGCGTGAAGTCGGAACAAACATCCAAACATCCAAATATGTTTTCAAATTAATAATATTAGTGTGATGTGATTACAGGAAAAAATATTTCATCATTAGATTTTACGTTATATTCTAAAGGTAACTTGAATAAATAAAAAAAATTCAAACTGGAAAGTTCCTAAAAATTCTCTTCTCAATTCTTTCTTATTTATCGTGTGGGTTGTAAGGTCGACAACCGACCTCACAAACCCTGGTGTCAGTGTTATAGAGCCGCCAAAGGCCACCGACTTGGCTCGTGTAACGACTAGATAGTAGCCGGGACCAACACGGCTTAACGTGCCTTCCGAAGCATGGAATCTTTTTCGGACAATAGCTGATTCAGCCTGCAATGTCCTAACTAAACTGGGGAAAGTCTCACAAAGAGAATTTTGCTTGACAGTGTCCCCACCGGGAATTGAACCCGGAACCTCCGTAATAGGCTTCAAAATCTCGACCACTCGGCCACGGAGGCTGTTATTCTTCTCAATAATAGATAGTCTACCATTCCTAAGAAAAAGATCTAAAAACTTTCTCTTAGACTCCTTACTTAGCCAAATGGGACCCCAACTATAAAACCCGAAAAGTAATCTTTATTCCATGAGAAACGAGGATCCTCTTCATATAACAGTTTTACATAATACCTAACTTATAAAAAAACAGCCATTTTGTAAATTACTTTCTCACATAATATTTACTAAATTGACCTATGGCTATCCATTGTACGTAATCAGTTTTTATAGTCAATATTTAGATTGGATCTGATGTTTGCTGGAACCATTCAATTTGATTCACATATCGATGTAACTTTGCGTCGTGGTGTAGTGGTCTTCCTTCTGGGAAACGCAGGTTCGATTCGCGCTACGTACCAATTTGTTTTCGTATTTCGAATTCATATGTACGTTTATTTGACAGTGGTAAAAATTCGATTCGGTGTAGTCGTAGAATTATTTGTGGTAGTTAACGCACAAAATTCGAACTACCATACAAACACGGCCGCAGTGCGAAAGCGTTCTTACTGTAAAGGAAAACACGAGGAAACCTGCACACTCCTGCGAAGAAATTCAAAAGTAGTGTGTTACCAGCACTGGGCCAGCGTGGTTAAATATTCTAATTTTGCGATCGAATTTACAAAAACTGCCTTTGAAGTCGATTTGTTTGGTAACCCGTATAAACACAAAGAGTGTAACGACTTCTAAAAAACACTATTTTGTCTCGCTAGAGTAATCAAACTAATCATCATCATCATGTAGGTTGTAAACCCTGGTGTCAGTGTTATAGACCTCATAAACCCTGGTGTAGTATCGTGTAACGACTAGATAGTAGCCGGGACCAACGGCTTAACGTGCCTTCCGAAGTGCTTCCGAAGCACGGAATCATCTTTCTTTTCGAACAATCAGCCTGCAATGTCCTAACCAAACTGGGGAAAGTCTTACTAAGAGACCTTTGCTTGACAGTGCCCTCACCGGGAATCGAACCCAGAACCTCCGTAATGGGCGTCAAAATCTCGACCACTCGGCCACAGAGGCTGTTAAAAACATTCATCAAACTAATAAAAACATTGTTTTAACAAGAACATAAACCTTTTCGGTTAAATTATTTCATCGACAACAGAATTCAATTTTTTGTCGCTCCAAATTCGTTGTCATTATTCTGAACAGCGAACATCGCTTTGAGTGCAACCATTCATGAAATAAACATATCCTACTTGAGTTTCTGCGGTACTGGACGTCTGTTACACCGTAGCGTATCATTTGAAGGCCGAATATGTAAATTTATTATCGTGTGGGTTTGACCCTTTGTCAGAGTTACGAGACCGCCAAACGCCACTAACATGACTCAAGTAACGACTTACCTTCGTAGATTATTATTTTTCAGATAACCAGGTGATTCAGTCTGTAAATGCCTGCAATTTTCTATTCAAACTGGGAGCAGGCGACCACGCACCGGAAGACGCAGCGTGGGTAGGTGACGTCACAACGTGGACTGACGATCTAGTGAAGGTCGCGGGAAGCCGCTAGATGCGGGCAGCGCAGGACCGGTCGTTGTGGAGATCCTTGGGGGAGGCCTTTGTCCAGCAGTGGATGATGATGATGTGTGCAATAAGTATATTCTATTCCTGAACCGTTACACATCGGTGTGACTAAAGTCCGTTACGTCACGCGCGATGTAGATACAGTGCAGTTTATCAAGCCGGTTGTTCCGTTCTGCTCTCTTCTGCGCTGTTCTGTAAAATAGTAAGGAGCTGCCTTTGATTCTGGCAGACAGAGTTAAATAAGAAATTAATATAAAATCATCAATCAATCAACGGCCCGTTACAGTCCACTGCTGGACTATGAGCCTCCTCCACTTAAGTGGAGGGTTTTGCCATAATCTCCACGCTTGGCAGGCGGGTTGGATATCGCAGATTAAAAGGTTACTGTATCAGAGAGCGCTGCTGCCCGTTCCCTGTTCAATGTGTAGTCCCTAAGTCGCCTCTTACGACACCCACGGGAAGAGTAGGGGTTGGTGACAAATGTATTCTACTCCGCCGTCACCACACGGCGTATTTTATATGTTTAGATCAAAATATAAAAGTGCTTTTTTTTTTTTAAGTACCTAAAAAAGGCTTTGATCGACGAGCTAAAACTGCAACAATCACATGAGTTCAAAAGCCTCATCGTCGCGTCGTCGGACAATTTAACACGGTTGGCGGTCGTTTTCCTAGATTGGTATAAAACCATGATTCAGGAAGTCATGTCCTAATTCTACTTTTAAAATCCAGCTATCTTTTTGTATTTTTTACGATGTGATGAATGAATGATAATCTAAAATAAGGATATAGCTGTCAAATTAAGATTTTTTTAAGTCCGATATATATTTATGGATAAGGTTTAAATTCAATGTTTGACAGCTCTAAAATCAAGATGTCCATCTTCTGCCTATGTCCATGTTTCTTTTTTTTTATGGTTTTAAATCTCTAAAAGGTGAAAAGGACGGAAAAACATGATTGATGATTTTTTTAACATGATTTTAGCGTAGCTTCCTAAATTAACCCCATTACCCATTTTATAAGTTTTATAAGTTCTTTAAAGTTTTATAAAGTTCTTAGTAAAATTGAAAAGTTTTTTTAGTAAAATTTAAAAGTGTTCTTAGTACAATTGTTAAAAGTTTTAAGTCTGCCGGAATAAGGGGTATTCCCTCGTGTTGTTTCCTCGCGCCTCAGGAGCTGTATTTTATCCCATTTGACTTTCAGTTTAATTCGTTTCAACTGGTAGAACAGCTATAATTTTAAAGTTTTGTGATGTTAGCGGGGAGCGGGGAGCGGGGAGGTCTTGGCAAAAACGATGTTCGTGAATGTACCTACTTATTAAGTTTTATACGAGACTAGAATTTCTAAAGACGTTATTTCCAAAATGAAGCAAACAATGATGCTGATATTTTCTTCCAAAACCTCTACTCCTATAAAAAAGAATTGTCTAAATCATATCTCCAGGAGTAATACTAATTTTATATTTTCAAAATTTAATAAGTTCTATATATTGTAATATATTATTTTATAAGTACATAATAATAATATTCTTGTAACTATTCAAGAAACAAATTTTTTAGTTTTGCTTGGTTAAGTCAGGTATTTTATTTTGTTGGCTTTTTTCTTGTAAATGTCGTTGTCGCCTATTATTGGAGCGGCATTTAGCTTGTTACTTACCATGACTGTTATATTTGTTACTTTTTTTAATGTACGCTGTGTTGGTGACCTAATAAATAAATAAATAAACAATTTGATTTCAGACACAGGGTCCCACAAATTATAACATTTCTTAATTTGTCCATTATCAAATACATATTTTTTGTATTGTGAAACCTGCACACTTTTGCGAAGAAATTCAAAGGTTGTGAGTGACGCCTGAACGCCAGTATTTTGGGTAGGCTCGAGCCCCTCGTGGGTGGGGACATAGTATGAGTTGTTGATGATGACTTCCTTTTTTATGCAATGCCACCGGCATGGCCAAAAACGGGCGGGAAGATCATCATATCACTTCTTTATGAAAGCAGTTTTACCTACCAAAAATCTTCCCTTCCTTTTTTAAAGTTTTTGCTCTTATATTTAATCTTGTAAATATTTGAACGATACGTAATTTGTATACATTATTATTTATTCAAAACGGAAACAGTCACGTAAAAATGGAAACTATGTCTAACTATCAAGGCTTGAATACCTGGTTGAATTTTCAAACCAGTTTGCGTGCATGTCCATAGATTTTAACAAGAGCTTTTTCATTACAATTCGGCTCGCAAGAAGCGGTATTTTTTTTGTTCTGATCATAGAGCATTTTCATTTTGATTCCTGCTCAAATATCAGACTGATTTGCTTCACTCCTCTTCCTCTCCTTGTCCTCGATCTGGTTTCGCTGCATTTATTCACAATTTATGCACGAGAAAGAAAGAGATAGAGCATCGCGCTTTACTCGTCACGCGCTGCTTGGGATTAACCAGGTTTATCCCAGAAGCGATATCGCTCGTAAGTCGGTTTCGCTTTTCGAGTGGTTTGAAACTGAAATTCACCAGGTTAAAAAAATACCGGTTTCCAGCCTTGTTAACTATGTACTTGTATACTTTGTTTCCACTTTTACGTGAGTGTTTCCATTTTGAATAAATATAATCTTGTAAGTATTTTTTTCTGTA
Source organism: Carpatolechia fugitivella (assembly GCA_951230895.1). Classification (NCBI taxonomy): domain Eukaryota; kingdom Metazoa; phylum Arthropoda; class Insecta; order Lepidoptera; family Gelechiidae; genus Carpatolechia; species Carpatolechia fugitivella. The sequence continues at coordinate 13,283,888 of OX579663.1, forward strand.
TTGAGGTTATAAATAAAGCGATTAATTTTCGACAAAATTACCAGTGACCTGAAGAGTATGATAAAAACTTTTAAATAAACAATCTATAATAGAATGGGTAACATAACATACACTTCCGAGAACGCACCTTGGGGTACCCACCCTAGAGAAAAAAAAACAGCCAGACAGGTAGAAACTGACTTTAGTATAAAAAATACTTTGCATTGACTACCGCAATATGCGGCACTTTGACTTTTGGGTCTCTAAAAGCGAGAATTATCTCATATAAGACCACTACCGCACATCTGTGATGCGAGCAGTTTAGAATTTCGTAATTTGCAACATGAGTATCAACCGCAGCATCACACAATGACACCTACCTGTGTAGGATTGATAACGTCTGTAGGCTGAGATGTGGGCAGTCATTCATTGTCACCAGTGGCTGTTATGTTGTTAGAAACTATGAGGTAAACCTAGGTTATTAGCCAAGATTGAAATCCTTCAAAAATAAGCGTCATGCAGGTGCTCTTCGAAAAACATTTAATGATTTTCTGATAGCTTTCATCATCAGATTATATTATTCAATCAATAAGGCTTGGTCCAGTCTAAAAGTAATCTCTTTCTTACAAAATGAGAAAAATAAGAATTATTGAGATCGGACAATACAAATGGTAAAGAAACAAAAAATTAAAAAATTACAACCTCCTCCATTTTGAAGTCAGTTCGAAAGAAGACATTTTATTTACACAGCACATAAAACAACCAACCCGCACTAGCCAGCGTGGTCGACTAAGGCCTAATCCCCCTAATTCAGGGTAGGCTCGAGCCCCTCGGTGGGGACGTATATGGGCTGTTGATTGATGCTAAAACAACGTGCAACAGAGAAATAAGAAATTCAACATCAAACATCATCAACGGCCCGTTACAGTTCACTGCTGGACTATGAGCCTCCTCCACATAGGTGGAGGGTTTTGCCATAAGCAATTAAGATCATATATTTACTACGTAACAAAATACAAAACAATTTACTAATGTTGGTCAAGCTAGTCAAGCAAGTGTGAGAAGTAAGATTCTATGGTCTAAAACTTAATGAATGGATAAATATATATTTGTTTTGTTTATCATTAATAAATAATTATTTTACTGCTAAAGAAATCTAATAATTAATTGGTCCCTTGTCTGAAATATTTTTGCTAAAATTAGGGGCAGTATTGGATCAGATACTGCAAATTACAACTAGTTCATACTGTACCCATATTCTATACCTAATACTAATAATAGGCAACTACGTGCTATGTATTGTTTACATTTCAATAGGCTAGAACCAGTGACATCCTAGGTTCTATAGCTGCAGCCTAGATTGCAGCTTCTAATTGCACTCCCAAGCAATTAGAATCTGTCAAATCAAAACGTAACTATAATTCATCATAGGAGAACGTCATATAGTCGAAGAACTAGAGTGAATAAAGGACTATTCATCATCATCATCATCATCTCAGCCGGAAGACGTCCACTGCTGAACATGGACCTTTCCAACGTGCGTTCACCTGCGCTATTTGCTTCCACCGGCGCCCATCAACTTGGACCTATGGGGGAGGCATATTTATCCGTCTATTATTGGTAAACTGTAATATTTTTAAACTTATCAACTATTACAGTTCATTTTAACAGTTAAAGCTAAAAAATAACTCCAACTTTCCGTTTTCAACTGTTAGGTAGTTTCTAACTTGGATTAACACGTAAAACTTTTTAAGGAAAAAAGTCTTATTCCCAAGAAAAAAACTTACACAACGCGAGCTAGTAGTCTCATAAAGACCAAAGTGCCAAAAAATATATCTACTGATCCTAATATAAAACAGCTAGTTATCTACAAGGTTGTAATATAATCCGGCATCCGGTATGCCCACATGCTTAGAATCCGCCTAGCAAACACAAAGTTATCCATGCGTATAAACTGTACGTGTACAGAGCGTCGGTGGTCTAGTGGCTAGGACCGCTGCCTCCCGTCCGGGAGACGCGGGTTTGATCCCCACCACGTACCAATAATGTGTTTTCGAATTTCGAATTCATATGTACGTTTATTCGACGCCCTTAAGGTGAAGGAAAACATCGTGATGAAACCTGCACAGTTGCACACTCCTGCGAAGAAATTCAAAGGTTGTGTGAGGTTGTGTGTGAAATCGATCAACCCCCACTGGGCCAGCGTGGTCACCTAAGGCCTAATCGCCCTAATTCAGAGTAGGCTCGAGCCCCTCGGGGGGACCTAGGTATATGAGCTGTTGATATGATAAACTGTGGGAATGTATTCTAAATAAAACAAATATTTAAAACGAAATATAATATCAATAAAATCTACTATCTAGTCGTTACACGAGCCATGTTAGTGGCCTTTGGCGGCTCTATAAGACTGACACTAGGGTTTGTGAGGTCGGTTGTCGACTTTACAACCCACACGACGAAGAAGAAAAAATCGTTTAAAAAAAAATCTACGATACGTAGCAAAACTATCGAGTGAATAATGATTTATCGAATTCGGTTCACACACAATGAGTCATATTGAAAAACCTCCCCTTTTTAAAGTCGATTAATAAGAAGGGTTAATTTTATTCATTCATTCTATCGGGATTAATTTATTTAAAAAAATCTTGCGATAAAATTACTGCACTGCGATTTTATTTAACAACTGATGACAAACGCCATGTTGGTTGATCTCACAAAATGATTCACGTGGGACATACTTAGTAAATGCAAATTAGATCGCATACTTGAACGTTTTCTGACGTAACGTTACAAGGTTATTGTTGAGACTTTAAACTTGTTAGCTGGTTGGCAAAGACTTGTTCCTGTTGTAATTTATCATTCACTACCAACTTCTCTGAGAAATGAACGGCGGCGCTTGTAGTAAGAGAGCGTCGGTGGTCTAGTGGCTAGTAGGGCCGCTGCCTCCTGTCCGGGAGACGCGGGTTCGATCCCCACCACGTACCAATGTGTTTTCAAATTTCGAATTTATATGTACGTTTATTCGACGTTCTTACATATCTATATAAAAGCTCTGCTTAGTTTGGGATCAGATGGCCGTGTGTGAAGATGTCCCCACATATTTATTTATTTATATTGAAAACAAAAAAACACCTGTCCGCGTTTCACCTGCAAACGGCGAGTCAAGACCTTTTATTTATAATTTCAAAAGGGTAATTCGATTCATTTTTATTTTTACTCTATATTATGCAACATTGCAAGTTACAACCAGCTTTGTATTGAAACCGGTTTAACAATGTAATTAAAAAAGTTGACATTTCAGACCATTTATTACGGTTTTACCGTTGGTCTGACCTTATAGACGGATGTGGTACATTCCAGTTGCTGTAATGAGTGATGACCTTCATACAACGAATTATCTATAGTCTATACCGTCTAACAAAGCCCGCTAAAACATGTCACCTAATGAATTTTGACAGACGACGACGACGACAGACAGGCAGATGATGTCACTGCTGTACATACATTGAAGCTTACTTTCGACGTTCTTACAAACTGGGTCATATAGAACATCATTGTACCGCGTATTCGAATGTCGTATGGTATAGTTTTGCTTCTTTGGTATTATTTGGTGGGGTCATGTTTGAAGCGTAGTTACTCTTCTAGTCTAGATAATTCGTTGCCTATAAAACAAAAACGTCAAAAATGTACCTCTGGAAGACATTGAAATCTAAACATTGCAGTAATATTGACTTTGTAAAAACAATTAAACTAATTTGAGTTATTATAGTCTATGGACTAATTATTATTTTTTAACGGATCTGAACGCTATGTAAGTAAGTTGAAGTGGCAATGGGCAGGCCATATAGCTCGACGAACTGATAACCGATGGGGAAGAAAGGTTCTCTCCTGGCTTGCATGGGCCGGAAGGCGTAGTGTTGGACGGCCTCCCACAAGGTGAACAAATGACTTGGTGAAAGTTGCTGGGCGCCGGTGGATGCAAGTAGCGCAGGACCGTTCACGGTGGAAACATATGAGGGAGGCCTATGTTCAATTCAACAGTAGACATCATCAGTCGCCGTAGCCGAAACCGGCATGGTAGTTATATATCTTCCGGCTGAGATGATGATGATGATGATGATGGACTTATCAAGCCAATGTGGCTAATTCTCACTGTCGTCGTCGCGCTCTAATCCTTAATTTAAGTTGGTCCGTCCAAGATTAAATAAAGACAGGAGATGGCTATCCTAATATTAGAGCTGTCAAATATTGAATTTGATATGAACGCGTCGATTGCACAATTTTAAAGAGCGTAAAACATCCGACTTAATAATCCTAATCTGACAACTACACCCTTATTTTAGGTTATCATTCATTCAAATTAATACCATTCGTTTATCCGAATTCATCACCTCTTTTTCATTGGCTTTGAAAACGAAAAGGATAGCTGGATTTTAAAATTAGAATTAGAGCATGACTGCTTGAATCGGTACCAAATACGGTACCAATCGGAAGGTTGCCTGGAAGAAATTGCTATGAAGCAATAAGGCCGCCTAACTGTACACGTCTTCCTGTTCTTACTTCCACTCTGTCATTATTTCTGTGTGTGCAATAAAGTATATTAATTAATTCATTCATTCATTCAATACCTCTAAAAAGTGATCCTTAATTTTTTAAAACTTTAAATAATAATATAACATAAGACTTGGTCTAAGAAAAACTTTTCAATTTACGTTTTATTAAAAAATGCTAGTTTTATGATCTTTAGATAAAAGAGCCTGCTGTAAATGCATTTATAGTACTTATTTGAAAAATCAAAAGCAAAAGAAATCGTAGTAACGAAAGAGGACAAATAAGAACATAATTTGCTTTCAAATTATCAATCAATCAATCAATCAGCCTATTGCAGTCCACTGCTGGACGTAGGCCTCCCCAAGGGTACGCCAAAGCGCACGAGCACCCGCTTTCCTCATCCAGTCATCACCAGCGACCTTCCTCAGGTCATCAGTCCACCCGCCTGACAGGGGCCCCCACTACGTTTCCCGAGACGCGGTCTCCATTCGAGAACCCGTCTGCTCCAACGCTCGTCGGTTCTGCGACAGACGTGGCCCACTGCCACTTCAGCTTGCTACATTTCTGGACAATATCCACCACCTTGGTCCTCTGCCGGATGATTTCGTTCCTGTAGCGAAATACCAAGTATAGATCTTTCCATAGCTCGCTGAGTGACATGTAGCCGGTGGGCCAGCTTCACCGTCATGTTCCACGTCTCGGCTCCGTATGTCAAAACGGGTAGGACACACTGGTTATAAACCCTGTTTTTCAGGCATTTCGGTAGCGGCGACGAGATATGACGCAGTTTCCCGAATTCAAAATATATAATTTCAAATTATAAGGAAATTGAATTCAAACTTGATACAAGACTAAAGTCGCTTTGCACTTTGTTTTAAAAAGTGTTTTTACAGTTCATTGCTGTTGCAGTACTTAATTGAACGCTTCAAGTGCGATCCAACCGCAGCAATGCAAATCAAATTTGACTCTGTATTAAGCCAAGTCGCAAAGTCTATAGGCACTTTTTGTGAATCCTTGTGTCTCTTGAGTTTAAAAGTGACAGCCCATTACATGAACTCGTTCAGACTTCATTAAAATTCTTACTGAAGTTCTAAGTGCCTACAAGGTTTAAGACAGAACTGGTTTTTTCCATCCAGTCGGCAAACTTTATACTAAAAAGTATGATAATTTTCATATCTTCACGATTTACATTAGAATTTTAGACAATTTTAAATGTGCCTTATCTTGGCGCGATTAATAGTGAAATCCGTTAAATTAGGTTTATGTAGTTTTTATTTGTAAAATGCTTGGTCAAAGGTTTGTGTAGTTTTTTTTTTATTCTTAGTCAAAAAACCTAAATTAGATTACCAACATTTGAAAGAATTAATTTTTTTCATTCCTGTTTGTTACTACATTGTTACGATATATATAAAATATTTTTAACAAAAAAATAGAAACCTCCTTCAAATTACCTTATATGGTTATCTCCACTAAAAAGTAACAAATAAAATAACATTTCAGATGACACATGAAAAAAATATTGCCAATATATCCTCAATAGGGGATAACAGCTGAAGTTTAAAGTTCGAAAATTCTTTATTCGAATTAAGATCTTACAAAACTGTCAAAGCTAGCTTTTGGCAAAACTATGGACAAGAGTTTGGCACGCTTAAATACTAATTACGAGAGCGTTCTTCTTTGGAGAAGAACATCTGTTCTTTTGTTTTTCTCCACAGAAGAACGACAATAAAACCGCATATGAATCATATCTTCTTTATAAATTCTTTTTGAGGGTTTCGTACCTTATACGGGAATCGAAACCCTTATAAAATCACTCGCGTATCCGTCTGTCTGTCTGTCACAATTTAGATACAAAATCATGTTCTCTAGTCTTCTCAATTAATGAATTTACATTGAAATGCTTTCTGAAAACCTCCTAATCCAACCCAGTCTAATCCTGCAAAATTTATAGCATTAATAACTCTAAGATGCACATAATAGGGTTCCTAATTGATCCAATTTGTTATTATTGTGATAAACTTTGCCCCGCCCTTTATTGGAAAATAATTAAACGTTTTATTAAAAGATTCTCTAAATTCTTCCAAAAGTTTTACTCTGAAGTAAATTTTAATACATTAATTTATTTTGAAAGTTTAAAATCATCTAGATAGTAGTTTTATGTTCGAAAATTAATTCGCTATTCAAGAAGGTTGGACCTTTCTTTAGTCGCTGTCTCGTAGATTGAATTATTAGTTTATATCAAGCACAAAGGTCTATAAACTTTTGACTTTACCTCACAGTAGATACCTCGTCGTCGGTGGTCTAGTAGATAGGGCCGCTGCCTCCCGTCCGGGAGACGCGGGTTCGATTCCCACCACGTACCAATGTGTTTTCGAATTGGCAATGTGTTTGCAGGTCCTGCACACTCCTGCGGCGAAGTCGACCAACCCGCACTGGGCCAGCGTGGTTGAAGCTAAGGCCTAATCACCCTAATTTAGAGTAGGATCGAGCCCCTCGGTGGGTACTTATATGAGCTGTTGATGATTAGATTAGTATTTCTTTCAAAATGCAAAGAACAAAGAAACAATAACGATGTCGACGTCTTTTGGACTTTATGAAATCTTGATTTAGGTTTTATGTCGTCAACAGCTCATATGCGTCCCCACCGAGGGGCTCGAGCCTACCCTGAATTAAGGCGATTAGGCCTTAGTCGACCAAGCTAGCCCATTTCTTTGGCTGCAGGAGTATGCAGGTTTCATCACGATGTTTTCCTTCACCGTAAGAGCGTCGAATAAACCTGGTCTTTGCGATGTAAATTTTAAATCAAATATATGTGGAAATTGTGTGCAATGAAGAATATATATAAACGTAGTACAAATGAATTCGAAAACACATTGGTACGAGGTGGGGATCGAACCCGCGTCTCCCGGACGGGAGGCAGCGGCTCTAGCCACTAGACTACCGACGACGCTCTGGTTTCATGTAAAAAAGTTAATTTACCTCCAATGAAACGACATCAAAACTAAGTTGGATTCCAAATTATCTAAAACATTCGGCGAAGACGTCTTAATGGAATTATTTTAGGGATAATTCCGGAATTATCCAGAATTCCTGCAAACGCGAAGATTCCAAGTTTAAGCACCGTTTAAACTCGTTTGACCTCCAGCAGTCTGCGCAGACGCACCGCATTTCAGCTGCAGAATAAGGCTAATCTAAGATATTACGCTCGCATTCTTAATTTAATTTCGTCCGTTCTTTTCATCTAAAAGGGACAGGTGATGAATTTCCAAAAATTAGAGATGTCAAATATCGAAATTGAAACTAATGCACGCTTCGAATGCACAAATTTTGGAGCGGACTTAAACATCATCACATTTGCAGTTGGGATGCGGTTGTTATGCAGCCTGACTGTGTAGACCCGAATATTTGGAGGGAACGACTACATAGACGTGTTTCAAGTAAGTGCTACAATCTACATTAGTGGTTTGTGCCAGCGTTGCTAGTGTTGTTAGATTGTCGATAGTTTCACTATTTATCGATATCATTTACTGTCGATGGCGAAGGCGACGAAAAATCATAATCATATCATTTATTGCTTCATGTGGTATACATAAATTCTGCCGCACAAATCATAAACGCAGTAAGTCGCATTTTCGCGCCAAAATGAGACTTACTGCGAATCGCATTATATTCAAATTATACTGCCACACATATCATAAACTCTTTTGACGCGAAAATGCGACTTACTGCGTTTATGATTTGTGCTGCCGCATAGGTGTAAGTTATAAAAAATTGTGCACACTCTGTAAGGGCACTGCAAAATCGAAATATCAAAATAAAACTTCTTAACCTAATAATAAACTATAAATTCAAATGAAAAATTGTACATTATAAAAAATATTTATCTATTTATAGTCAAAAAACTCCTGCAAAGTATAAAAGCACTTGTTTATAGAAGAAATTTCTTTAATTTATTGTTAAATAAGTGCGTTTCTGTAATAGGGGATCGGACTGTTCCTAAAATTACCATATTTTATTAATTATTTTTAAAATATAGATTAGTAGCAGACGATTCGCGAAGAATAAAACAGAATCGGTTGAAAAACGAATTTATAGTGATTTTTTTAAAGTTTCAATATGTCTGCCTCTTTCAAAAACGATTTTTTGTATGGAGATTATATGGCGTTACTAACAAATGACGTCACATCACAAGTGGGTATGTGCCTCTCTGTCTAATCTTGAATTTCAAACCTTTACAACTCAGCCAATTTTAAAGATAGAGCACAAATTATTTAGTGTTCGATAGCAGAAAGAAACTAAAAAGCTTGGATTTATAAAATAAAAAAAAGTAGCCCGATCCTCTATTGTTTTTATTTATGATGGCAGTCTAAAAAGATTATACATATTCTATAATTCGTGATCTCTGTATTTGTGCTAGTGTTATGTTAATGACTTAATCTATGACCCCGGTTTGTTATTCCAGCAAATCTCTTCTCTCTTGCGCTATTTACTTTTCATTTTGTACAGCGTTAAGCCGGATAAAGGTATTTAATCCAAGGCTATAAAATGAACTATCAAAAATTAAATTAAAAGGTTTTCCAGAAATAACCGGTTTAAACCGGAAAGGTTAACCGCTAACGCGTTTAACAGTGGTGTTAGTGAATTCTGCCGCAAAATAATAATGGTAAAGTAATGCAGCAATAGATTTGATTTTATTTAAACTGTTTCGAGGTTTTGTTTACTTTTTGAAGCGTGCAAAGCTTTTGGGGTAGACCATCCGCCCGTCTAAGACCGATATCATGAAAGTTTCAGGTGCTTTTCTTCACGATATTTAACTTTGGAAAGAACACGCATTCGTGATTTTATAAAGCTGAGTCTTAGAGGTTGCAATCCGCCGCAGCAGTTTTTATGGAGGAGTGAAAAACGCCGAAAATGCGTCTGGTAAATCATTTTGCTATTAGCCTGTCTACACAGCCGTGTGGTGGCGGCAGAGTAGAATACATCTGTCACCATCCCCTAGTCTTCCCGTGGGTGTCGTAAGAGGCGACTTAGGGACTACACATTGAACAGGGAACGGGCAGCAGCGCTCTCTGATACAGTAACCTTTTAATCTGCGATCTCCAACCCGCCTGCCAAGCGTGGAGATTATGTGGAGGAGGCTCATAGTCCAGCGGTGGACTGTAACGGGCCGTTGATTTGATTAGCGTTTTGTCCTCGATGGACTAAGTATCGTGTATAAGACGCAAAACGACAGGGTTTGTAAGGTCGGTGTTAACTTAACATACTACACGCTTAAGAATAACAATATCTTTAGTGATCACTGATCAGTAAAAAATATTAAAATTATGAAAAATCTGTCTACCACTATCTGTTATTCAAACTTGTGTACAATGGCACACAAGCAGAGGTAAACATAATTCAATCAGGTTAATGCATGGTCTGTAACGACCAGAGATGTACCATTCTATTGAAACTGCTTATTTGGGAAGTATTTTATTTGCGGAGGAAAACAATTTAGAGTGGGGAATTTTATTTCATTAAAATGTAGAAGATAAAGAAATATAAATAAATAAATATGTGGGGACATCTTCACACGCGGCCATCTGATCCCAAACTAAGCAGAGCTTGTGCTATGGATACCAGACAGCTGATATTTACATTACATAAATAGATAAATACATACTTATATAAATAAACAACAACCAGACACAAGGCAAACACAAGTGCTCATCACACGAATGTTTGCCCTGGGCGGGATTCGAATCCGTGACCCTGTGCGTCGGAGGCAGATATACTACCACCTGGGCTACGGAGCCGTCAAGAAGAGGTATTTTATTTATTATATTTTTCAATAGTTTAGGTCAAGTATTTTTATTTCCCTAAGCAGCAGTGATACTGTCTTTTAAAACAAAAGTCTAACTTACATACACTTTTTACTTACATTTGCATTAGAATACTATTTAATTTATTTACCGCTCTCGTGAAAGCCGCATTTTAAAAAAGGTGATTAGAAACTTTTAGAATTTAATTTTAAAAGTACTCTTAGCATCGTAGCAAATTTTCTTACCACTTAAAACTGGAAAAAACTAGTTCAATCCACATAGAACTGCCGGGTTTTTTCATCCACTCTTATAATTACGAAACTGCATAGTTCCGACCACATTGCAATGGCAGACGTACAGGCGAGTACATAAATGCTTCCCTGTTCCGTAAACTTGTTTTAATGGGGGATCGGACTGTTCACTGTATTTTATTTTTAAAATATATATTTTAGTAGCAGACGATTCGCGAAGAAAAAAACAGAATCGGTTGAAAAACGAATTTACAGTGATTTTTTAAAGTTTAAATATGTCTGTCTCTTTCAAAAACGATTTTTTGTATGAAGATTATATGGCGTTACTAACAAATGACGTCACAAGTGGGTATGTGCCTCTCTGTCTAATCTTGAATTTCAAACCTTTATAACTCGATCAATTTTAAAGATAGATAGTGATCGATAATAGAAACTAAGAAGTTTGCATTTATAAAATAAAATAAAAAGTAGTCCAATCCCCTATTACATATCTGACTGTTTTATTTTTTAAATATAAGTGTGTCGTGAATTTACCTAAATACAATAAAATTTCACCTTTCCCACCTAAATACTACATTCCTTTCAGATTGATGTAGGTGTAGGCAGCTGATAAAATAAGATTAGAGAGTGGTGCTTTTATTACGGAAAAATGGAACTAGATAATAAAATTATTTACCGAGCACTAGAAATTGACACCAAAATAAGATTAAAAACAAATTTTTAAATTTTGTGTCGAAAACAGTTTGTTCCTATTTACTCACGTTTATACAAAAACAATTAAATTTTTCTTACTTAAAAAAAATATCATAATCAAATTCCAAATCGTCGTCGGTAAGTTTATTAAGTCATTATGCAACTAGCGCACTTTTCTCCCTGCCAGTACCACCGCCAGCTACCCGCATATTCAATTCCCATTGTCTTTGTAAACAATAACTTATTTAAGAAAAGCTCCATCCATTGAAAGCTCCACTAATGGATACCAACTACAGAATTACTCGTGGCTAGGTTTCATATAAAAACAGAATTAATATGGGTCCGGCGCAGGGTCGCTCAGTATGTACTATGAAGCTCTATATGGAGGTGTTGAGCCCCTCGGAGGGGACGTATATGAGCTTGTAACGAGGCATACATCCTCTTTCCTGTTTTATGACTGGCAACCTTTCTTGCTGGCAGTTTTATCTTTCATTTTAAATTCGTTTTCAAATTTAGATTCTTACGTTTCGATTTTGTCTTTTTTCTGCTAAATTCTTTACTTCATGTCCTGATCTCCGATAGTAGATATCTTAGCTTTTCTACTATTCTCTACTATTTTTCCTTGACAGTTATAAAATATATAAATACGTTTTTTTCTACGGAATGTGCCCTGGTTATTGCCACATAACCCTCTACAACACTCTTCGTGTGATGGTCAGCAGCTCCGTGGCGGCTGCTGGACTACAAGTTGTTGATGATGATGTCGTTTAAAATGAAATCTTTTAGAGTCAAGAACAGGGCCAAAATTTAAGTCGCTTGCTTGCTTGCGTGAATGATAAAGTTTGTTGAACTTCTAAAGGACAAAAAGTTCGAGGACCAAGTTTTCTATGACCCGATAACCAGACAATGGTTTATTTATTTATTGATACATTACTTACAGCTACAGCCAAACATGACGATACTTAGATATTTAAACTTATAAGTAATATACCAATATTAAAATGTGAATTGAAATATTGAAATCAAAATTGAAATATTTTGTGATTTCAATCTATGGGACTGCTTTTAGTCCAGGTAGGGGCTGCTGTCTCAGCAACTGTGGTCCTGGGTGCGAGTTTTTCTAAGTACCTACTCGCCAGCGCGAGAAGCTTTGGTTCGGAGGTGCTTTACCTCATGTCGATGGAGGGATCATTTTTTAAAATGTCATTAATTAATGTTAAACCTTTGTGGAGTGGTGAGTGTGATAACGTTTTTGTGCGAGAGATAGGTATGGCTAGAAGTAGATGTTTTCGGGGTCGTAGGTTATATGAGGATACGGGAGGAATGTAGAATGGAATTTGAGATAAGAATGTAGGGTTTGTGACTTGTCCTCTTAATAGCTGTAAGAAATATTTTACGAGTGAGATGTTTCTGCGGGTGTCGATTCGGCATACGAGGGCTGATTGATAAGTTTCCGAAACGACAAAGAAAAACTTTAAAAATCTATTTAAAATAAATTTACTTCTCAACGTAGTTTCCTTTTACCTCGATGCATTTAGTCCAGCGCTTCTCCAATGCTGTTACACCAGTTTGATAAAATGTTTTCTCCAACCCCTCAAAATACTCGTCCACGGCAACAATGACTTCTTCATTTGATGAAAATCTCTGGCCACCTAACCATTTCTTCAGGTTTGGGAATAAGTGGAAGTCACACGGGGCCAGATCCGGGGAATAGGGTGGATGCGGTAGCAATTCGAACCGCAATTCATGGAGTTTGGCGACTGCAACCATTGACGTGTGTGCAGGTGCGTTGTCATGGTGGAACAAAACTTTTTTCTTGGCCAAATGTGGTCGTTTTTTCTGGATTTCTTCACTTAATTTTTGCAGCAAGCTTGCGTAGTACTCTCCATTTATTGTTTTTCCTTTTTGCAGATAATCCACTAAAATAATCCCTCGAGCACCCCAAAAAACAGTCGCCATCACTTTGCCGGCCGACAAAACCGTTTTTGCTTTCTTCGGCGCAGGTCTTCCGCTCTCAGTCCACTGCTTAGATTGTTCTTTTGTCTCGGGAGTATAATGATGTATCCAGGTTTCATCGACTGTTACATAACGCCGCGAAAACTCGTTAGGATCTCGGTTAAACAGCGCCAAACACTCCGATGAATCGTCCACTCGACGTTGCTTTTGGTCAACAGTGAGCAAACGCGGCACCCATCGCGCGCAAAGCTTTTTCATTCCCAAATGTTGGTGCAAAATATTAAAAACGCGTTCAGATGAAATGCTCACCATCTCTGCTATCTCTCGCAACTTCAAGCGCCGATCATTCAATACAATTTTGTGAATTTTTTTGATCATGTCCGGATTCGTGACTTCATTTGGACGGCCAGACCTGTGGGCGTCTTCGCAGCTCTGTCTTCCACGTTTAAAATCAGTTACCCAGGTGTGAATTGTACTCAATGCAGGAGCAGAATTACCTAAAACACTGTCTAGCTTGGTTTTAATCTGGGTTGCTGTTTTCTGTTTTAAAACGTAAAACGTAAAACTTTATCACGGCGGGAACAAAACGATGTAAATTTCACGGTGTATAGAAGTACTTAAGTGGAGGAGGCTCATAGTCCAGCAGTGGGCTGTAACGGGCCGTTAATGTAATGTAATGTTGATATGAAGAAGAATGACAATAAATTATACAAACCATTTTTGTTTTTGAAACGTGCCTTTCAAAGCTTGGAGGAGACAATCACTTATTCGTGAACTGTGATATCTAAATAATAAAACACATCAACAGCTCATATACCTAGGTCCCCACCGAGGGGCTCGCCTACCCTGAATTGGGGCTATTAGACCTTAGGCGACCACGCTGGCCCAGTGCGGATTGGTCGACTTCACACACAATCTTTGAATTTCTTCGCAGGAATGTGCAGGTTTTATGACGATGTTTTCCTTCACCGTATAATAAGAGCGTCGAATATGAATTCGAAATTCGAAAACACATTGGTACGTGGTGGGGATCGAATCGAACCCGCGTCTCCCGGACGGGAGGCAGCCGCCGTAGCCACTAGACGACTGACGCTCTGTGTAATAATAAAACACACCTACTTTTTCTTTATCACCTAGTAACCATCACATATCACGTATCACAAGTACACCATTTTACTCAAGAATGACTAGACCGATTTTTATCATCTTTGGTTGGTTGGATTTGTCTCCGCCCCGAAAAGTAAAACAACTATTAGGTAGGTATAATTCTTCGTCGAGTCCTTCCAACGAAGTTCTTCTCAACAGAAGATCGCATCTCGTGTTAGTCAATTTACCAAAACAAGTATTCTTAAGCTATTCAAGACGTTAAAGTGATGCAAATATCGGAAAGTATTTTTTTTTTTATTGATACTCAACTCCACAAAATAGTCGTAAATATATAGCTCAGGATGTATTTACATACCTATGGTAACATAAGTAATAACATTACACTCACAAGTGCGCGGGCGCATTGCACAACGCGAAACACAATGCCGCCACTTTCACCCAATAACGCGGGTCAACGATCCTACACTCCGACACTACTTATTGTACACATTCCTCCATAGCTAAAGGCTGCTTATTTCTTAACCAATGAGGCATCTCCTGACATCTCTTTAAAAAATAAAAATAATAGTTCTAAATAAGACGATAGATGGCGCCAGGTGTACTTCGTGGATTCTTTTTTTTTTAATCCTTATATGGCCCTGGCCTGGATGACTCGCCAGATTTCTTCGGATCCACGTATCGTCAACGCCATCTACCGAAGTTTTATGAACTATTTTTTTTTAGCTTTCGGAAAATCAATCAATTACAATGAACCTGTGACATTATCATCATCATCATCATCATCAACAGCTTATGTATGGGTATCAGACAGCTGATATACATTACTTAAATACATAAATACATACTTATAGATAGTTTGTAACATGAATTAACACAAATAGACTACTTTTTACGGGAAAATGTCTTATTCCCACGGGAAAATCTTAGAAACCGCGAGCGTAGCCACGGGCGGACCGCCAGTAAATGCATAAGTGTTGATTGCAGTTTAATTTGAGCCGTATTGACTATGCCTTATTTTATATTTATGCTTCTATTTCGTATTTTATAAAAACACTTAAAGTGTTACTTACAAACATACCTACATTTTTATTAATAATGTTTTTTTTTTTAGTTTTATTCTGTATATAGGGTTTTAATTCATTAAAGAAGTTGATTATATAGGTATAAATATGAATTCAATATCATCTTGAATTTTGAAAAATACTAAAAAGGCATTAATAAATAATAAAATATATATACTAGACAGAGGAGGTTTATTTAAGTAGGTTTGTATGAACATGAACGGCCCGTTACAGTCCACTGCTGGACTATGAGCCTCCTCCACTTAAGTCTTTGGTTTTGCCATAATCTCCACGCTTGGCAGGCGGGTTGGAGATCGCAGATTAAAAGGTTACTGTATCAGAGAGCGCTGCTGCCCGTTCCCTGTTCAATGTGTAGTCCCTAAGTCGCCTCTTTCGACACCCACGGGAAGAGTAGGGGTTGGTGACAAATGTATTCTACTCTGCCGTCACCACACGGCGTATTTTTTTTTTCGTGCTTGTTTTAACCATAGCTTGCTCTTAATTGTATACGTCTAGCCGTTGTTGTCCGTACAGTAAGTATTGATCGTTCGAAGTGCGGCGAATTGAACGTTTTTGAATGGCCATTCATGTAATGGTGTAGTTTGTATGAAAGTGGCAGTTAAAGTCGCATTTGGATGATTTCTACTATAGAATAATTTATAACCAATCCGTATTTTGAACTTCTCAAGCTTTATTTAATACTTTTATAGTAAAGAAACGTGAGAAAAAATGTAGTCAGCATCATAAACAGCTCATATGCATTCCCGCCGAGGGGCTCGAGCCTACTCTTTATTAGGGTGATCAGGCCTGCATCCAACCCAAACCAACATTCAACTCGCACTGGGCTAGCGTGGTCGAATTCAGAATGTAGTCGGCTAAGTACGCCCTACGGGATAAAATCCGAAATGAAATCATCCGACAGAGGACCAAGGTAGTTGATATCCTCCAGAAGTGTAGTAAACTGAAGTGACAATGGGCTGGCCACGTCTGACGCAGAACCGATGAGCGTTGGAGCAGACGGGTTCTCGAATGGAGACCGCGTCTCGGGAAACGTAGTGTGGGACGCCCCCCTGCCAGGTGGACTGATGACCTGAGGAAGGTCGCTGGTGGTGGCTGGATGAGGAGAGCGGGTGATCGTGCGCTTTGGCGTGCCCGAGAGGAAGCCTGCGTCTAGCAGTGGACTGCAATGGCTGATTGATTGAAGCAAGCCCATTTTCCAAGGCACGATTGCCCTAATTTGTGCCTTAATTTTAGGCTAACTTGAGCCGTTCGGTTTAATTTATTATTTATGGGCTTATATTTTTTTAGTATACCTATTTCTATTTTAGCTCCAGCAAAATCTTTCATTACCAACCACCGACTTAAGACTGAGTATGTAGATTTTCCATTGTTTTTTTTAATATTCTTCAAAAGTAGTAGAAAATATTTTGTTCCTTAGAAAACTGGAATCTGTTAAATATTTCTTATCTCTTCCACTTGCTTTGTCACGGTTCGATATAGATGTGATTCTACTAATTTTAGCACAGTATTTCTAGTGACATCAAAAAGACAACAAAGACTATTTAAAATTACTGCTCTACACTGACAGGCAAATATCATGGTTTGATTTTCTTCGTAAAGGTCGACCAAGAAGTGGTTTACCATTTTCATTCAATTTCCTAGCTATCGAAAATTTCAATAAGGTTTATACTCGGTATCTGGCAGATCGTTCTGCAAACGAAAATCATTGTTGTTCTATAATTTGCAACTGATATTCAACCTTAGGGTGATAAACAAATTTATTGGTCGACCTTACATATAACACAAACTGTTAATTCCAGTCTCTTTTTTTATTCAATCAATGTGACTATTAACATTGGTTTGTCATAAACACAGATGTTAAGAAACTTTGCTATGCACAAAGTGGTAACATAGCACGCGTAGAGGGGAGAAAGGCTCGGACCCTAAAAATTACCCCTAAAAAAATAATAGCAACTCCCTTAAGTTAAGGGCGCCCTCAGTCGGCCCTAGAGATGGGCAAACCACCGGGTTTATACCTACCGCTGGGTTTTTACCCGATAAACACCCATTTATTCCCACCCACTGGGTGAAAATTCGGGTGTTTATTATTTTTATAACAAAATTTATATAGGTAGATTAAATTTTGCGTATGCACATTATATGTGACATTTTTCACTTATTTGCCAGTAAATGCAGGGGCTTAGAACATCTATTTTAGCAAGATACCAACAAAGCAATGGATAAAACGGCGTAAAGCACAAAATCTGCAAAAAATTTTGTTTTTAAGGGCAAATCTCGGTATTTGAACAAGAAACATAAAAAAAAAGGTGGCGATAAAATTATTGTAACTCCACGACCCTAATGTAAAGTAAAGCTATGTAGAACAACGTGTGTCTGTTGTAAGACATAGAGAAAGTTATAATAAAAGATTTGAGACGAATTAAGATAATTTTTGTTTTTTTAATACGTTCTTGTAATGAATTTTTATAATTTTAATATGTTCTTGTAATAAATGTTTTTAATTTTAATACGTTCTTGTATTGGACGTTTTTGATATTTCTAAAATTAATAACTCGGAAACTAAAAGAGATAATGCAAAACTAAATGAATACTTGGGGTGCAGAGACTGAGATACGTTTGCATTGTGAGTTTCAAAAATATCGAACAAGTTTAGGAAAAGTCTTGTTAACCTAGCGCGTACCGTCGATGCGTGTCGCCAATATACATGGTGGGAGGCAGTCGGCCGTCTAGGAATAGATGGCTGGCGGAACGTTAAGTTCATGAAAATTGACATTATTGTCAAAGTGCAAAAATAGACTAGTATAAGTCTATACTTGGAAAACCAAGTGAAATAATTGCCGAACCTAAAGTCGCAGGCGCTGCACAGCCTCTCACTGCCTTTCGATGGGATTTCGGTCCCTGAAGACTGCCGTACTGCCTGTTTGATATGGGAACGGTTAATTATGCCTCTATGGATGACATATCCCATCCGAGATGGTCAAAAATGAAAATCAAGGGAATCATAGGGTTGACGCTCCTAGATGACCTAATGAAAGCGGACACGGCCGCTGGATCAAACTGATCACATAATGTAATAATATTTGACCATCTAATAGAGGACCCTTATCTGACGCATGAAGACGAGGTATAACTATCGCTGCTATGATATTGTTGACACTGCATGTCTAGCTCTGAACCGCTGGTATATGGGTCGCATCCTAGGCGTGATAAGTACACTAAGTTTACCCCTGATAGTGGAGTTAACAATATCTTAGTGGCTACCTTCAAGACGCCAGTCTGTGGAGAGATTTCCGTATCTGACCTATGAAGATGTGGAGTAACCATCGGGCTGCTATGAATGCCGCTACCACTGTATGTCTAGCTCTGAACCGCTGATTGACCGAAGACGCATACAGCGACTTGAATACATAGCCGCGGATGGGGACTTGTCCACATCCGTGCGCGGTGGACCTCAGACTGATTAGTGTCGATGATAGTCTTTCAAGTATTAACCCCGATAGTGGAGGTAGCGGAGGACATAGTGGCTTCCTTCAAGGCATAAGTCTGTGAAGAGGCATACTGGAACGAGTTTATTAATTGAGAACGAGAAACTGGACGTGGACTGCTCTGGCTAATATCATCTTGTATGATTTATTACCGAATCAACTGTGCGATGTAATATCGACACATATGGTTGCAAGGGGAGGAGGCTCATAGTCCAGCAGTGGACTTGACGAGCGTTGATGAAGGCTGTAAAGCTATATTCAGAGCGATAGCTGAAATGAGTCTTTAGATTCATATGCGGTCTCAGGCACGGAGACGCGCGGCGGAGATATGTATATATGGAGATATGAAGTTGGAGCAGATCTGCCCTGGCAGTACCGTTCAGATAGACGGAGATCCAGTATGCAGGAGCAATCCAGATATGAGACCCACAGTCCGTAGCAGCTGTGAGGTCATCCCTTCGAGCTTGCTCGTTGGAAGATGGTTTACCATCATGGGTGCTGGTTCACGTGTGGACTATCCTAAAAACACACACTTGAACGCAATACGTCGGACACTTCGGTGGAAGACGGGATTAGCCTCCCAAAAGGTTACTATAACGGCTCAGCCGTATCGGGAACGCTTCGGCTAGTATCGATTGGACGTCGTCCACTAGCTTCGGCTACAACGTGAAGCTTAGGCTTTCTGCAATGGGACTTCGGTCTCCTTCCATCGCTTAAGGCGCACCGGTCGGACTAGGGTCCGCTGTAGACAACCCTTCGGGGTTGTCTATTATTTTAACCTTTTTCCTACACCTCTGTGGTGAGGGGAGGACAGGAGCATTCTGAAGGACAGAGTGGGAAGTGACTCACAGAGAGCGCGTTGGTGGAGCGTTTATTCTCACTCGTCACGTAGATACTTTGATGGCTGGTTTGCTGTATTGTGTGTACGTCTCGGGTCTTTGCTTCTAGTCTGCTGCCTTGCTTGGGTTCTAAGGTCTTAGTAATCGTCCAGCTGAGGGAGCTAGAACTAGTCCCCTCGTCAATGCTGGATATTACTAGATCCCTTGTCGGACTGTATATTGGAAGACACAGAGGGGTTATGTAACCGTATTTATCAATACAGTTGGCATAGCTTAAGGAAAAGGGTGTCCCGGTGCGTAGAGCTAAGATGGTCGTCTCCGGGTAGTATCATTAGAGAAACTTGGTTATTGATCATTCTGTTGAGTAAATGCCACTCAACGAAAGTTCCTCTAAGAACTAGAAGTTCTATTCAGAACTACAGACGACACACCCGTCGCCGGCTCTAAGGACTCGCTACGGCAGTCCTGGAGCCACCTTTTTATACCTTTTAAATTACATATATCATGTAATAATCCCTGTGATCCATTTCAGGAATCTGGGCTCCTATTGCAAAAGCAATAAACTTCGAAGTTCTTTTCAGAATACGAAGTTAGTATTGCTTAATAAAGTCGCTGGGATTTCTTGGTGACTTTATTCTTTCAGTCAGCGAGCATGGGTAATCAGGAGTAGGCTGCTTGCCGGCTGGCAACTGGTACTCCTGTGTTCGGGCGAGAGATAGGGACGAATCAGTATATAGGAATAACATAGAAGTTGAGTAGGCGACTCTATGTTTAATTCCACAGCTAGAAAACATAATATAAAGACGATCACATTGTAAATTTCTAAAAGAGTTTGGGTTACTCTCACAACGTAGTATGGATCTGCTACTAGATGATCAACGGCCAATTTTGATTATTATAGAGATTTAATGTTCAGTTACATTATTGTTCGTAAGTCATGAACCATGGTTTAGGGTACTATGTTTAGAAACGAGAGAAACAACAGTACCAATTATGTAATATCAATATCCGAGATGGCAGCAAACTTTTTCGTTTATTGGGTCAACTTCGATTAAACTCAACACAGTGTTATAACAAGCTTCCATCATTAAGTATACTGTCACCGTGACTTTTGTCGCCCGTGCGCGCTAGCTCCTACCTTTGTACTTGCCACGTTCGCATGCAGTGTAGGTATGAGTGAGTGTAGTGCTATGCTAGCTAACTGTAATTACAACTTCTTTTGATCATCCCGTTAGAACTTGAGCATTAAAAGATGGCGACATTTTATAGATTTCTACTGTTTTATTTTAAAAATGTTTATTCGGTTGAACTTATTTGAGTCGATATACATCAATATCTTTTACGCGTGTAGGTTTTCTTAAACTTAGTAATATGCTTTACGCTAGAATATACAAATACAAACAAACTCTAAACAAAGTTTCATAGAAATTGTCTCATAAACAAAACAATTGGCTGCTACCTTGGGCTTTCCACATTATTGAAGTTGCGCATATTGCAAATAAACAAGGTATTTTCATCAAGATATATAATAAAGTTTTTATTTTTATTTTATCATCAATTATTATAATAAACACCCACAAAAATGGGTTGTTAAGGGTAAAAACCGGGTTAAAACCCAAATCACCGGGTTTTTACCTAGTCAGGTGGTTTGGGTTTTAACCCACCGCCCATCTCTAGTCGGCCCTCAACCTCGGCCGAGAAACGAGACGGAGCTGATAGAAAGATCCCCAAAAATGCCAAAGTCAGTCCTTTTCGCTCCCTTTCCCTCTCAGCTTTCTCTAACGTAAACTTTTGTCACAAAGTAAAACCTCTCACTGTGTTAGTAGCATATGCGTTCTGAATTCCAGCGGGATGCACCGTATGCAGTCTCTATAGCAAGAGATGGAGATTAGAAATCGGAAAATTCCAGAGAAAATACCTACTTACAAAGTAGATTTCATGGTACGCTCCGTGTGTTCGGATTTCCGGATAAAAGTTGGTATACTTCAGACAAAGTGGATGATACTTTGAATGTGTGCTTTAGATTAAATTGAGATGTTTCCATACCATTCAAAAGATTTTGTATCGTGCAATGAAGAGATCCACGGAAAACAAAATTTTATGGGCAGCAAAATATTTATTGACCGAGCGAGCGAAGCGTCTCCGTTACAGCTTGGCCAAAATTGCTTTTGTATGTCCATCTGTCTGTCCATCTGTCCAGTTTGTTCCACTCTACAGGTCGCGTTTCTCAACCGATTCTCGTTAAATTTTGTGAGCAGGTTCGACAAATTGATCAATTTTATTGTCGAATCAGTTTTTGGATTTTTTTTAATAACGGAGTTATGGGGGTTGCCAGCTTACAAGGTCTACCGCTGAGGCGGTTTTCCTCTACAGGTCACATTTCTCAACCAATAAAATAATATTTGAGATAGATATATTTCAAAGGATCGGGGATGTTTGTGGAGAAAAAATAAATATAAAGAGATATACAGACTCGCGAGGTCTACAGCTCACAGAGGGAGCCACTAGTATTTAGAATGTTTTCTTTGTGGCGTAAAAATTTGTGTTCACAAAAAATCATTATGAAATGGAAGGAAGGTAGTAAAAAGTATTTCCGCCCGCGGCTATGCCTATGCCCAAGTTATTTGTGTTAGCCCATGCGCAAACTTTATTTTGTACTAAGTTTCATCAAAATCGGTTCGGTGACTACTTCGTAAACGCCGAACAGATAGACAGACAGACTTTCACATTTAAATATTTATTAGATAGTAGTTATTAGTATATATTAGTATGATCTGAACATGGATGACCAGGTAAAGGTTGTTGGGCGCCGGTGGGTGCAAGAAGGCAGGACCATTCACGTTGGATACCTATAGGGGAGGCCTATGTTCAGCAGTGGACGTCTTCCGGCCGAGATGATGATAATGATGATGTGTAGTATGAGTGGGATCGGACTACTTTTTTTTTATAAATCCAAACTTCTTAGTTTCTGCTATCGAACACTAAAATAATTTTTGCTCTATCTTTAAAATTGACCGAGTTATAAAGGTTTGAAATTCAAGATTAGACAGAGAGGCACATACCCGAGGCCTATGACGTCATTTTTGAAAGAAACAGACATATTGGAACTTTAAAAAATCACTGTAAATTAGTTTTTCAACCGATTCTGTTTTTAGTTCTTCGCAAATCGTCTGCTACTAATCTATATATTAAAAATAATTCATAAAATATGGTTAATTTAGGAACAGTCCGATCCCCTATTTTATTGTGCGGTTGACTGTATGATATAAGGTTGTGTGTGTAGAGAGCGGATGTTATGGCGCTAATGTGCGCGCATGAAAGAAGAATTATGGCGGTGATCATTACGTACCTTTATATCCGGTTCAGGGTAAGGCATTGGATACACTGAGAGCTGAAATAGGAATTGAAAATCTGTACATCTTATCAGAAGTCACACTAAGGCGAATAAATGCAGGAAATCTCCACCGGCATAAAAATTGTTTGTTTTTCTAAAATTCGCTGCTATGTTCGTAAAAATAACTGCTAGAATTTGCATCCTTTCGTAGCGATTAATCGTTCGTGTGCCTCCAGCTCAATGTCGAAATTGCAGGAGAAATGCCGCAACTTTTTAAAACCGAAATCATATTTTCCATCAACTCGCAAAGAAGACTAAATTAATTCCCATCAAAAATGATGGGCGCAGTAGTGTAACTCCAGCTTTATCCTGTCGGCGCAAGATTCTTTAATCGTGAAGGTGGAACACAAAAGGAAATGCGTGTCTGCTGAAAGATTTCCGGAGCACTGCTATTTGAGAAGGCTTTCAGGTTAAGGGCGTCACAGTTCGTCAGCGTTCTTCTCCACAGAAGGCGTACACTGGTAGTGAACGTGCCATCCATGTTAGCTTTGACGTCGAAAAATGATTTGTAAAAATCTTAATTCGAATAAAAAAATTTTGACTTTTGACACAGACGGTTAAGGTACGATATCGTATCGTACGAGGCAGCCAGCTCTCTCGTCGCCATTCACTTTGTGTGCAAAGCGGGGGTCAAACAAAATGGCCGAATCAATCAGTGACCGGCCATTATGCTTGACCCCCGCTTTGAATTTAGTATTTACCCTTTTTAGGGTTCCGTAATTAAAAAAGAACTCTCATAGTTTCGCCATGTCCGTCTGTCCGTCCGCGGCTTAGCTCAGAGACTCTTAGTACTAGAGGGCCGTAATTTAGCATGGAAATACATATTAATCATACCGATAAAGCTAAAGAAAAAAACATTAAAAAAAAATTTTTTATGGTTCCTTTGGTACACGTGGAGTTTCTCTCTCTCTCTATTCTCGATTACATTATAGTATGAGGTATCATTGGATAGGTTTTTTTTAAATATTGGGGGTTTGCTAATAAAACCATATTTTGTTTTAAGTGCTTATTTTTGTTAGAGCGCAACTGTTGTATTTGGAAATGTGCAAAAATTCACGGTAATAGTGTATTATGACGAATTTAAAAGGAAAACTATCACCAGTAAGGCTTTACAGGTTATCGAATAATAGACCAACTTATAAAATGTACTTGTACAAATAAGAAATTTGATACTACAAATATCATAGCAAAATATTGTGAAATGTTAACTGTCTAAACAGGTAGGTACCTAAGTAGTATTGGACAACTACGGAACCCTACACTTAGCGTGGCCCGACACCGTGACCGGTGTTTTTTTTTCTTTCGTAGGAAAGCAGAAACAAAAGTGCTTATTTCATACACTCTTTCCACATATTCATATCTCAAACATGTTCACAACCCCACCGAGTCCCATGGAATGATATGGGTGTTCTGGCCATAAATACCCCATAATCGCCAGAACCCTCTAAAGGGAGCGTGTTCGGAATAGAGTATTATTAGGTATGTAGGTACTTGAACATTATAGGAATGTACAGTCAACTGCAGATCAATGGTGAAACTTATTTTACGAATCGCTGCTGGTTAGGAATGATCAGCACCGAATGTAATGTCAAGAGCCAGTCAATGCGACTTACCCTGTCAAATGAGTGTACACTTCCGACTCAAAGGAACAGAAGACAATAGCTTCGCTCCCTCGCGCGTCCAAATTTGACTTCTTTGGTTTTGCTCATTTTTGCTCAAAGATTTCTGACGCGCGTCGTCACGACTCGCGATCGTCTTATGTTCCTCAGAGTTTGGCTTAACGGATTTTTGACCTTACAAAAAGGTGCTTTCAACTTTTACAAACTTCTCGGTGAGTTTGTTGCAAGATACCTACTCTGATTTTGAAAATAAAACATAATCCTGTTTAATATTACCGTTCACTGCTTAAGAAGCAAGTATGTTTTGCCTTCATTCTAAACTAGCGGTCCGCCCGCGACTACTCTCGCATTATGTAAGATTTTCCCGTGGGAATACGTTTTTGCCCGGTATTCTATTTGTTAATCCAGAATACTAACTATCTCTATTCCGAATTTCATCCAAATCCGCCCAGTAGTTTAGGCGTGAAAGCGGAACAAACATCCAAACATCAAAACATCCAAATACTACACGATTGTACCTTTTAAAATTAGAATATCTGTGAGAAAAAAGCACGGATCATTGCTTAGAATAATATTCTGTATCAGTGCGATAAAGGGGCCGTAAAATTGGTCCTTACGCTCGTATTACCTTCGGCAGATCGCGGGAAGTCGAGCAATCACGCCTACTTCGTTAAGGATGGGCCAAACAAAACAAAATGGTGAAAAAAAAGTTGGAACTGTCATCTTTGCAGTCCTTTTGACCCTTCACTGGGTTGCTTTCATAGTTGGAACTGTTATCTTTACAGTCCTTTCGACCTTTCACTGGGTTGCTTTCATAGTTGGAACTGTTATCTTTACAGTCCTTTCGACCTTTCACTGGGTTGCTTTCATAGTTGGAACTGTTATCTTTACAGTCCTTTCGACCTTTCACTGGGTTGCTTTCATAGTTGGAACTGTTATCTTTACAGTCCTTTTGACCCTTCACTGGGTTGCTTTCATAGTTGGAACTGTTATCTCTACAGTCCTTTCGACCTTTCACTGGGTTGCTTTCATAGTTGGAACTGTTATCTTTACAGTCCTTTCGACCTTTCACTGGGTTGCTTTCATAGTTGGAACTGTTATCTTTACAGTCCTTTCGACCTTTCACTGGGTTGCTTTCATAGTTCCAACTGTTATCTTTACAGTTCTTTCGACCTTTCACTGGGTTGCTTTCATAGTTGGAACTGTTATCTTTATAGTCCTTTCGACCTTTCACTGGGTTGTTTTTATAGTTGGAACTGTTTGTTATCTTTACAGTTCCTTCGACCTTTCACTGGGTTGCTTTCATAGTTGGAACTGTTATCTTTACAGTCCTTTCGACCTTTCACTGGGTTGCTTTCATAGTTGGAACTGTTATCTTTACAGTCCTTTTGACCCTTCACTGGGTTGCTTTCATAGTTGGAACTGTTATCTTTACAGTTCTTTCGACCTTTCACTGGGTTGCTTTCATAGTTGGAACTGTTATCTTTACAGTCCTTTCGACCTTTCACTGGGTTGTTTTTATAGTTGGAACTGTTTGTTATCTTTACAGTTCCTTCGACCTTTCACTGGGTTGCTTTCATAGTTGGAACTGTTATCTTTACAGTCCTTTCGACCTTTCACTGGGTTACATATTTGGAAATACGCCTATATCTGACTCGGATTGCGAAGAACAAACATGTTCGTCAAACTCTGACCAAGTTTGTTAAAAATAAAGTAAATCACATCACACTCCTAATATTATAAATGTAAAAATATATTTGCATGTTTAGATGTTTGGATATTTGTACCGTTTTCACGCTAAAACTACTGGACGGATTTGGATGAAATTTGAAATAAAGATAGTTTGTACCCTGGATTAACATATAGGATACTTTTTACCGGGAAAAGTCGTATTCCCACGGGAAAATATTACATAACGCGAGCGTAGCCGCGGGCGGGCAGCAAATATGTTATATATTTTTTTTAGATGTAGGTAGTTGCTTATCTACTTATTTCTGTGTATGCTCGAGTGATTTATGCCATTGTTTCTTTTGATGTAGCTAATTTGGCAATATGGGTTAGATTATGTTTTACTCTCGTATTCTGAGCAATCTGGCCATCTCATTACAAGTTAGTCTTAATATATTAGTTAACCATAAAAATGCTATTTTGAGTAAAACAATAAACAACGCGAGGCCGTATCTTTTATTAAGATCACATCATGTAAAGAATCTAACGAAAGTCCCTGGAGTTGTTTCATACAAAAAACGAACAATAAACAAAACTTTCGCTGTATATTATTTTTCCTCAACCCTAACATTTTGGCATAAAAATCCACCTAAAGTAATGGATCGGGGTGCGCGCACGGCGAAACGACACAGACAAACGAAATAATAATTTGATTTTATTGAGACGACCTCCTGTATGGCTCTGCGCAGCAAATGCCCCTCTTAAATATATAGATAAATACGCACGGATGATACAAATTTTAATGACTGCAAATATTTTTATTTCTGTAGAAAGTAAAAAGTATCTCATCATCATAATCATCAACGGCCCGCTACAGTCCACTGCTGGACTATGAGCCTCCACCACTAAGTATTTGGTTTTGCCATAACCTCCACGCTTGGCAGGCGGGTTGGAGATCGCAGATTAAAAGGTTACTGTATCAGAGAGCGCTGCTGCCCGTTCCCTGTTCAATGTGTAGTCCCTAAATCGCTTCTTACGACACCCACGGGAAGTGTAGGAGTTGGTGACAAATGAATTCTACTCTGCCGTCACCACACGGTAAAAAATATCTATTCATCAACAACTCATTTACGTCCCCACCGAGGGGCTTGAGCCTACCTTCAATTAGGGCGATCAGGCGAAGTCGACGACCAGTTCCTAATCCGGCCTTAGTCGACTACACTGGCCCAGTGCGGGTTGGTTGACTTCACACACAACATTTGATTTTCTACGCAAGAGTGTGCGTGCAGGTTTTATTTCATTACGATGTTTTCCTTCACCGTACGAACGTCAAACCCCCTGCCAGGTGGACTGATGACCTGAGGAAGGTCACTGGTGGTGGCTGGATGAGGTAAGCGGGTGATCGTGCGCTTTGGCGTGCCCTTGGGGAGTCCTACGTCCAGCAGTGGACTGCAATAGGCTGATTGATTGATGAACGTCAAATAAACGTACATAATGGATTCGAAATTCGAAAACACACTGGTACGTGGTGGGGGTCGAACTCGCGTCTCCCGGACGGGAGGCAGCGGCCCTAGCTACTAGACCACCGACGCTCTACTGTCTACTGTATATTCATTTTGGTGACTTTTCATTTAGATTCTAGAGCGATAAAAGTTTAATTAGAGTTTAAACAGAACAACAATTTCAATATAATTTTAAAGTTTAGTCATGTCCAGTCTTGTTAGAATTTGCAATGAAACCTCAAAGCAAAACTTTGAGGAAAAACAAGGTATTTTAAGAATTTGAAATTAGAAAAAGTGCTTTTTTATTCATTCGGTGTTCCCGGTCTAAGATACTGGCTCATCTTCATAATTCGCTACGGAACAGCCCTACTAATTACTGAAGTCTCATTTCGGAATCCTTTGCGATCCTCATTTCAGTGTTCCAACGACCTTCCTGTTGAATTTATTGTCGGGAGGCTATTTTTGAAATATTCTATGAATATTAAATAATTTACGTGGGTATTCTATAATCGCAAGAGCTCGGATTAATTTTTTTTTGTGTGACGTGAATCAAATGTAAGATAAAGTGATAAAATTTAATCTAACTTTCTTCTGCTTCATTTCGTGATGATTCAGCGATCTAACTTTTATATAGGTCTCATCAACGAATTATCTATAGTCTAGAAGAGTAACCGTCTAACAAAGCCCGCTAAAACATGGCACCTAATTAATTTTGAGAGACGACGACGACGACAGACGGGCAGATGATGTCGCTGCTGTACATTGAAGCTTACTTTCGACGTTCTTACAAACCGAGTCATATAAAACGTCATTGTACCGCGTATTCGAATGTCGTATGGTATAGTTTTGCTTCTTTGATATTCATTTGGTTACTCTTCTAGAATATAGATAATTCGTTGGGTCTCGTCACCCAAAAAGATGTGGGAGATATGTTTAAAATCCGTACAATAAGACAGTAACACACGAAAGTTATTTTTCTATTGTTTTAGTGAAAAAAAAAAACAGAAACATTACATTACATTGGTAGCGATTTACACAGTCACGCTCTAATCTTTAATTCAAGTTCGTCCGTCCTTTTCACCTTTTAAATATTAAAAAGGGATGGCCAATATAATATTAGAGCTGTCAAACATCGAATTTGAACCTTATGGACGCGTCGATTGCACAATTTTAGAGAGCACGTAAAGCATCCGACTTAAAAATCTCTTAATCTGACAGCTATGTCCTTATTTTAGGTTATCATTCATTCAAAATAATATAATATGTTCATAAAAATGAAAAGGATAGCTGGATTTTAAAATTTGAATTAGAGCATGACTTCCCGAATCGGGGCCATTACATTATTTAGTTTCTTTTAAAATTTATAAATAGGAAAAAGGAGCATTACATCGTCTAAGTTGCTTTGATGTGCAACATTCCTTAGTCCAGCGTTATTTTTAAGTGAAATGAGCTTACCACATTTTTTTTTCTAATGCCCGGTTAATCCTAATCCCAGTTGACTTTTGGGTTACCCGTGTGACACATATCACGGGTAACCCAAAAGTCATCTTCAAAGCTCCGCTCGTCCCAACTGATTCGCAATCATCATGATCATCATCTCAGCCGGAAGACGTCCACGGCTGAACATAGGCCTCCCATAGGTTTCCATCGTGAACGGTCCTGCGCTACTTGCATCCACCGGCGCCAAGCAACTTTCACCAAGTCATCTGTCACCTTGTGGGAGGCCGTCCAACACTACGCCTTACAACCCGTGGTCGCCATTCGAGAACCTTTCTTCCCCATCGGTTATCAGTTCGTCGAGCTATATGGCCTGCCCATTGCCACTTCAACTTACTTATCCTGAAAGCTATGTTGATGACATTGGTATTTCTACGTATCTCCTCATATCTGATTCGGTCACATAGTGAGACTTCGAGCATAGCTCTCTGACTCGCAATATCTTTTACCAATTTCTAATGGAAAAACACTCTATTACAAAAGATTCAATTTCTTTTCTAATGCCCAGTTAATCTCCCAGTTGACCTGATGTTTCAAACATCGCCCCCTGAGCTTTCAGCTGTCTTATTCCGAATACACTGACTTGTTTATTGGATGTTTTCGAGTACCCTCTATTCCGTTCAATTGTTTTCAATACAAGTTTCCTTCGGCCGTGATTTATTGATATTGAATCTTTTGTAATACAGTGTTTTTCCATTAGAAATTGCTAAAAGACATTGTGAGTCAGTTGGGACAAGCGGCGTTTTGAAGATAACTTTTGGGTTCGATGTGGATAAATGCTGTTTATCCGTATACGCCGTATGGTGACGGCAGAGTAGAATACATTTGTCACCAACCCCTACTCTTCCAGTGATTTCAAGAACAGTTATGTTAGATACAATTAAATTAAAAAACAAGCAACCTAACATCATTTGACTTTTTTAACAATAACTTTATTTATTTTATAATTTATTATTTTGGCCGTAAGGTTTAAACGTCGCGTCGTCGGTGGTCTAGTCCCGTCCGGGAGACGCGGGTTCGATCCTCACCACGTACCAATGTGTTTTCGAATTTCGAATTCGTATGTACGTTTATTCGACGCTGCTCTTACGGTGAAGGAAAACATCGTGATGAAACCTGCACACGCCTGCGAAGAAATTCAATGGTTGTTTGTGAAGTCAACCAACCCGCACTGGGCCAGCATGGTCCACTAAGGCCTAGACGCCCTAATTCAAGGTAGGCTTGAGCCCCTCGGTGGGGACGTATATGAGCTGT
Source organism: Carpatolechia fugitivella (assembly GCA_951230895.1). NCBI lineage: Eukaryota > Metazoa > Arthropoda > Insecta > Lepidoptera > Gelechiidae > Carpatolechia > Carpatolechia fugitivella. Next base: position 13,314,566 of record OX579663.1, read on the forward strand.
TGATGATAATGAATGTAAAATAACTAGCAAAATATGAAACTATCCAGAATTTTTGATATAGCTTTAGCCCCGCAAACGTTTATCTAAAATCTTCAATAACTCTTACCTAATATTGGCTTAGGCAAGTCTTATCAAAATGTTTGCTCAATTTCAAACAAAACTTGAATAAATATTTCAAAAATATTTAAATAATCGTTGTAGACCTTGGGGTAGACTTTTGTCTAGGTATCAAACCAAAATACTCGGAGCTTTTTTAAGTCTCAATAGATTGCGTTTTGATTTTGAAATAATTGGAATGAAAGTTGGTATCACCAACAGCTCGTAATATACGTCCCCACCGAGGGGCTCGAGCCTACCCTGAATTAGGGCGATCAGGCCTTAGTCAACCACGCTGACCCAATGCGGGTTGGTCGACTTCACACGCAACCTTTGAATTTCTTCGCAGGAGTGTGCAGGTGTCATCACGATGTTTTCCTTCACCGTATGAGCATTGAATAAATGTTCATATGAATTCGAAATTCGAAAACACATTGGTACATGGTGGGGATCGAACCCTTGTCTCCCGGACGGGAGGCAGCGGCCCTAGCCACTAGACCACCGACGACACTCTAAAGTTGGTAGGGCTAAGGTAAATTAATTCTAGGGCTGCTGCTACTGGTAGGGCTGTCTCTTACTTACACAGTATGACACGTCTTTAACCGGCCAAATCTTTTTTTTTGGGTTAAAAAACAGTGGACAATACATATAATATACCAAGGTACAAAAAAGATTAATAATTGTGGCACCAACACCATTAACCATGAATTATTATTTTAAGTAAGCACTTAATGAAAAGAACATTTCAACATTTTAGTTTTTAGTCATAATCATAACATAACCATTCTAAAGTCAAAGTCAAAGTCAAAGTCAAATTTTTTATTCGAATTAAGATTTGTACAAATAATTGTTCGACGTCAAAGCTATCATGGATGGCACGTTCACTACCAGTGTACGCCCTCTGTGGAGAAGAATGGCCAGAAGAAACTCCACAGGAATTGTATCTTTTGTACTTTTCTTTTAGTATATAAAAAGAATCATACATGAGTCATAATTACAATGTACTCCGCTGATTTGGAACAACAGTTGACCAGACGTTTTTATCATCTAAGTAATCATTTATCGTATAATAGGCCTTAGAACATAAAATATTTTAAATTTTAGTTTTAAATTGGCTCTCGGACAGATTTACAATATCATCCGGTATTTTATTATAGAAGCGAATACAGTTCCCCATGAATGAATTGTTTACCTTACAAAGTCAAAACTAAATCTAAATCCTGTATTGTAATTTGAAAAAACATGCAATGTGTTTATTATTATGTTATTACTAGCGATCCGCCCGCGGCTACGCTCGCGTTGTGTAAGATTTTCCCGTGGGAATAAGACTCTATCCCTTTTTTTAAAGTATCCTATATTTTAATCCAGGTTACAAAACTACCTCCATTCCAAATTTCCTCCAAATCCGTTGAGTACTTTAAGCGTGAAGGCGGAACAAACATCCGGACATCTGAACATCTAAACATCGAAATATATTTTCACATTTATAATATTAGTGTAATAGGTAGTTGATAAAAAAATCGCAAGTACTTTCATTATTTGTTTTAAAAACTCGGATCAGGGGTTCGTTGCAGGGTAACCTCCCCTCCAAAACAAATAAATATTTATATAGAACCCCTTCAACATAGATTGCGTAAACAACCCTGTTCTCGGCCAACTATCTTTCTGAAACAATCACTGTTCGCAACCGGAAAATTAATATTTGTGGGTTATAATAGCCATATCAGCAGCAGAACGTCGGTGTTCTAGTGGCTAGTCGTCCGGGAGACTCGGGTTCAATCCCGCGCACCAATGTGTTATCGAATTTCTAATTCATATGTACGTTTATTCGACGCTCTTACGGTGAAGGAAAGCATCGTGATGTCCATCTGTCTGTGTGTTCCAATCTACGGGTCGCATTTCTTTTTGTCGAGTCAGTTTTTGGAATTTTTAAAAAATTACGGTGTTATGGGGGTTGCCAGCTAACAAGGTCTACCGCTGAGGCTGTTTTACTCTACAGGTCACATTTCTAAACCAATAAAAAAAAACTAATAATAATAAATATATATGCACGCCGTGTGGTGACGGCAGAGTAGAATACATTTGTCACCAACCCTTACTCTTCCCGTGGGTGTCGTAAGAGGCGACTTAGGGACTACACATTGAACAGGGAACGGGCAGCAGCGCTCTCTGATACAGTAACCTTTTAATCTGCGATCTCCAACCCGCCTGCCAAGCGTGGAGATTATGGCAAAACTCTCCACTTCAGTGAAGGAGGCTCATAGTCCAGCAAAGACAAAGTCAAAATCATTTATTTCCATAGGATGTTATTACATCACTTAGATCCTTCATTACATTTTTTTGGGTGAGTTCACAACACAATGGCGGAATCTGTGGAGAAGAGCTCACCGAAGAAACTCCACAGTCGTCGCATCTTTTGCGTTTCCTTTTTTAAATAAAATATTGTCGATTACAAAATTAATGCTTATTACATATCGAAGCAAAGCAGTGGACTGTAACGGGCCGTTGATGAATAAATAAATATATATACCACGTGTTACAAAAATACCAAAAAAAAAAAATTCTTTATCACAGGCATTTAATTAAAATTTTCCCATCTCTAGTGTCATTTGACACTTAAAATATAGACTATCGATTCTCAGAACGGAAAAGCATTTGTACACCATTTGTGCCTACATTTTTACAAGAGATGCACTTAAATCAATTTATGTTAGAAAACATTTTTCTTTTTTGCCTTAATTATCTTGTTTACGTATTTACAAACATAAATATTATTTTAAAAATATTTAGTTCATTATTTCATTAATTTATTATTTCATAACAATTATTTAACAAAGCTTTTTTTATGTATTTGTAGTTTTTTCATTTTGAAATTAATTGTTCTAATGTGAATGTTATGGTACAAGTAGTAAGTAAACATTTTTAACCATGGCGGTAAAAATAGTCACATTGTCCTAAAATTACATATCTGGTCCGAATATTCTTTGACACAGCTGATCACTAGAGATGGGAAAATTTCAATTAAATGCTCTTGATAAAAATATTCTTTTTTTTGGTATATTTTGTAACACGTTGTATATATATATATAGTTGAGCTAAATAAATTTCAAGGGGTCGGGGATGTTTGTGGAGAAAAAATTAAAATAAAGAGATGTACAGACTCGCGAGGTCTACAGCTCACAGAGGGAGCCACTAGTATAAGTAACTCTCCAGCAATACTCAACTGTAATGTAAACGAAATTTGTAGTCCATCCCACCCCCAGGCTTAGATTTTGAGAGATCAGCCTAATCCCAGTAAAGCGGAGGTCAAATGGCCACATACTGAACCCCCATCTTAGTTAACGAGCTCAGTTACTGCCCCACATTCCGTCTTTGTGACCGTAGGGCACGCTAAGCACTAATGCGCGGCAGAATTTGAAAATAACCCGACCTCTTCTAAGCCTGATTTCAGCGCAACGTTCTGATGCCAAGGCACCATATTAATATAGTACTGTAGCAGTAGGTACTGCTATCCTACCTCCTTCTGCTATTTTGTTTTTGTCACCTTTAAGCACTGACAGTCTCATCATTCATTTTCAATTTATTTTCAAATTTCGAA
>OX579663.1:13318459-13489714 GCA_951230895.1 Carpatolechia fugitivella
AATCCACCCGTATCGGTTTTGTCATTTTCATCAAAATTTTCTCATTCCACCTCAAGCCATCAAACTGTGATCATCTTATTAACCGTATTTTATTGATTTTATTTGAAAGTAAGCTTTTTAAGTGTTACGTCAATTTCTTATACTAACAAACCGTGTGTGCAACTATCTGGACTGAACCCTGTTTTCTTCTGCCACGCTGCCTCTCTAAAACTACATCTTCTACCTCATCTTCACCACCTTCAAACTACTATCTATCATCGTGTGGCCAGCAGCGTGTGTAGCTGCTGGGCTACAGTACTACGTATAGAACGGCCACTCCACGCCGTTCCACGTTTCCTCACCCCGCCCCGCAGTTGAGGGTCGAGATGGGAGCATCGAAACAGAAAGGCTGCACCTAGTATCCTAAGGCGCGCAACGATAACCCTAGAAGTTTTGGGCCAACGAATTATCTAGTCTAGAAGAGTAACCGTCTAACAAAGCCCGCTAAAACATGGCACCTAATAATTTTGACAGAAGACGACGACGACAGACAGCCAGATGATGTCGTTGCTGTACATTGAAGCTTACTTTCGACGTTCTTACAAACTGCGTCATATAAAACATCATTGTACCGCGTATTCGAATGTCGTATGGTATAGTTTTGCTTCTTTGCTATTTCATTTGGTGGGATCAAGTTTAAAGTGTAATTACTCTTCTAGACTATAGATAATTCGTTGCTATGGGCGCACTTCTCTATACTGGACGCAATATCTTGCTGCACGGGCGGGGTCATGGAAAGCGTAAGCGTGCCTAGTGATGTTATTTTATTTTATTTTTGTAAACATCACAGATCACATATCGATACGCGTGTTTTGCTTCACTACGCATTAGCGCGCTTACTCTTACTTATGGGTTAATGTTGAGACCCTATACTGCAGCGAGATATTGCGATTAGAATACTAAATAGAGTAGTATATGTATAGCCATATAAAACGCGATGGTTATAATAAGTGGCCAAGGTGTGCTAGTGCTTCAATAACGGAAACACCTCTTTTTGTACCAGAGGTTAATAAACAAAATGTCATTTGCTACGTTCCTATTCACGCATCAGATCAGATAAGGAGTCTTCGGAAACGACAGTCCGTTCTGAAAGGGCAGGCAAAAAGCTCACGATAGGACAGGGCCGGACTCAGGACTTCGATTTAATAGTTTGATTTTTTTCTTGCGCAACATTTGTTTGCCTGTAAAAGAGTCCAGAACATACAGAAGGACTACTAGGTTGGATTTAGAAATTATTTACATCGATCGGAGGAAACTGACCATGTGGGGAGGTTCAGAGTGCTTAAACGAATCCCGCTACATCGACTTAACCTTCACAAAACAAGTTAATATCCGAAAATAAATAATGATAATCACATCAAACTTTTTAAGTTTCAGCCACCTTTTTTAAGTAAACAAAAATAAAATAAAGTAGGTCATAATGGTCAGCTGTTTATTGGATAGTGCAGCATTACTGCAGGTTTTTTAATAACCTTTTTGGTATGGGTCTTTTTTCTTTTGGCCGTTTTTATGTCACATTTTCAAATTTAAAATTTTGTTGGTTTGACCTTTTTTCTAAATTGTTTATTGTTTTCTCAGTTGTCGTCTGTCAGGAAATGGAAACGTTTTATCCCTTGAACTTGGTTGAATATTAGTGAGAAAATATGACTAAATGTTGTAAGTGGCTTGGCATGCAATAAATATTGGGCCATACAATAAATATTAGGCTCCTTCTTTGGACTTGCCGGGTAAGTCTTGTGCTGTCTTCCTCCTGGTTTTTATCGACGTACTTTTTTCTTTCCCTGACTTGGTCGGATGTCGATTATTTCTGTCAATCTTTACAGTGTATTTCCGGTCTCTGCGGCACACACACGAGGGTCCCTCCGTGCCTTTCTCGTTCTCTCGCCGTGGTTCCGGACCCCTGAGGCCACCGGGCGTTGGACGTGCCTGGACCCCTGCGTTGTGCGCGCCCGCGCCCGTGCCAGCTGAGTGCCGCAGACCCGCGCTCCGGCGTCCCCCCTGGGATACTGCCCATCATTTTTTAGCCGTTTTTTGTATCTGTTTTGTAATTTTGTATGCGGATTTTGCCAAATTTAAATTCTTTTTCCAAATTCTAAAAAGGCCCTTTAGGTTTCTCTGGCCCTCTTTTTTTGGTTCCCGTTTGGCTATACTCTCCGGGGTACTCCGCGGTTTTGGTACACCTTCCTGCATCGATACACCACAACACAACACTAGTTCAGCGACACGATATCGACGGAGTCCCCTCTGGACTCGACTCTCGGCTCTTGCTTGGCAATTTCTAGGCCTTTTTTTAAATTTATATTATACCGTTCGGACAAATTCAACTAAATCTTTCTTTGAACACCTAAATTTCACGTTTCGCCTGTGGTCCGCGACCACAGGTTAGCTAGCTTTCTTTTTTTAACGCTACAAATGGCGCCCGAAACAAATTAAATTTAATTCATTTCGTTTTGTTGGAGAAGGGTGACTGATTTCCGGTCTTCCCCTAATTTTTTTTCCCCTTTATACTCGTTTTTCCTTGTCTAGTTTTTTTACCCACCTGCAAAACTCGCGGGGCTATTTACGAGCCTCTTGTATGCAAAGAAGTGTACACTGGGTGCTGTCCACGAGTAGCCAAGACTGTATGCCGTGGGTTGGCCGACAGTTGCGGTAATCGTGTGACGTATCTTTGGTGCCTTCAATTTGTCCATACTAAGACGCGGTCGTTGAAATAGTCCCCGAATATCTTTTCGTGTTTATCCAGTTTCCCCGCACGAGGGTTCATAAATTTTGAAATAGACCCTCTTTTCCCTGTTCTTCTGGAACATTATTTTTCTAAATTCTAAAAGCCTTCAGGCAAACGTGTACCAACTTTTCTTCTCATCATTTGGCTTAAACTCACCTTTTGGCATCCTTTTTTCTTTTGAATGTCACTAAGTTTACTACTTCATACGCCTTTTTGTGTTTTTGGTGTGTGTGTGTATGTCTGGCCAGATTGATCTATCTTAGTGTTAGTTTGTAGGTATAGGTTAGGTATAGGTTATTTATATCTTAGTGTTAGTTTGTAGGTATTTAGGTTATTCGCAATTGACGCAACCAACATGTGGTCAGGTTTTCGAGCTGCCATAGGCCTCTGACCTGGCCCATGTTGCGTCATTCCGCTGGGATTGAGCCGGGGCAAAATTTTTGTCCCGAAGCGCGCTTTTTTTGTCGCGGCAGGACGGTGACCGCTGCTTTGCGCAGTCCGCCTATTATGGCCATCGTCGGATCTTTTTTAATTTTTTGTCAGGGTCGAGTTCGAACCCCGACCCGGTCTTTGACGGCGTTGGTTGCCTACCAACTGCGCCGTCGAGCCCTTTTTCCGAGCCGATCCGAGTGTTTCCGATGTTCGTCGGCGTCTGACGTGTTTCGGGATGAACACGATGACGCGGGCGAGCGTCGGCCCTCGTTTGATAGCTCTTTGTTTACAAGTCATCTGTCAGTTTTCGCGCATTTGAAGTTTTTCTTCTCTTGCCGCTGATTACGGGCGTAACTGACAGTTTCGACTTGTAAACTTTTTACCAGTAGTTCAAAAACTACTTGTATATATTTTGTATAGTTTTTAGTTTTAGCATTTAGGTGTGTAAATAATATCGTTTGTAGGCGCGTTTATGTTTTAAAACTTAGTGACATTCCGACATTCCGATATTCCGACATATCCTAATTTCCAAATTTCCTTTTCTATCCTTTACGTATCATACATTTTCCTCCTGGCTCGGGGATACCACTTCATCGGTGTTTCCTTCGGTTGTCTCCACCTTTTTCTGTTGTGGTTGACAACTTTCCTTTTTCTTTCTCCAAGCCATTTCCGTCCTCCTTTTTTTCTTCTGGTGGATTGACTTGGCTTCTTTTGGGACACCGGTGGTTTCTTATCCTGGGGCCAGTGAGTCGTTTATGAGCCGCTCGTGCTGGGAACATGACGTGTTCGTTGGTTTATAGTGATGGGGTAGAGTGTCGATAAATTTTTTATCGATAAATTTTGTCCTTGGATAGTTGACTTTGAACAATTCGGCTTTTGTTCTAGGGTGGTCAACTTCCTTCGAGGGTTGCCATCTCGAAGATTTTTTTTCCTTTTTCGAGTTGGAGGATTTTTTTCTGGTGAAGGGATGTCTGCAGCATTACTGCAGGTTTTTTAATAACCTTTTTGGTATGGGTCTTTTTTCTTTTGGCCGGTTTTTATGTCACATTTTCAAATTTAAAATTTTGTTGGTTTGACCTTTTTTCTAAATTGTTTATTGTTTTCTCAGTTGTCGTCTGTCAGGAAATGGAAACGTTTTATCCCTTGAACTTGGTTGAATATTAGTGAGAAAATATGACTAAATGTTGTAAGTGGCTTGGCATGCAATAAATATTGGGCCATACAATAAATATTAGGCTCCTTCTTTGGACTTGCCGGGTAAGTCTTGTGCTGTCTTCCTCCTGGTTTTTATCGACGTACTTTTTTCTTTCCCTGACTTGGTCGGATGTCGATTATTTCTGTCAATCTTTACAGTGTATTTCCGGTCTCTGCGGCACACACACGAGGGTCCCTCCGTGCCTTTCTCGTTCTCTCGCCGTGGTTCCGGACCCCTGAGGCCACCGGGCGTTGGACGTGCCTGGACCCCTGCGTTGTGCGCGCCCGCGCCCGTGCCAGCTGAGTGCCGCAGACCCGCGCTCCGGCGTCCCCCCTGGGATACTGCCCATCATTTTTTTAGCCTTTTTTGTATTTGTTTTGTAATTTTGTATGCGGATTTTGCCAAATTTAAATTCTTTTTCCAAATTCTAAAAAGGCCCTTTAGGTTTCTCTGGCCCTCTTTTTTTGGTTCCCGTTTGGCTATACTCTCCGGGGTACTCCGCGGTTTTGGTACACCTTCCTGCATCGATACACCACAACACAACACTAGTTCAGCGACACTATATCGCCGGAGTCCCCTCAGGACTCGACTCTCGGCTCATGCTTGGCAATTTCTAGGCCTTTTTAAATTTATATTATACCGTTCGGACAAATTTAACTAACTCTTTCTCTGTTCTCCTAAATTTCACGTTTCGCCTGTGGTCGTCGACCACAGGTTAGCTAGCTTTCTTTTTTTAACGCTACAATAGGTACTGACACCCATAAAAATACAATACTACCAATAAAATTGGAAAGAGCGGTAAATTTCATATTTTATGGACAGTAATTCAAGATCGTGTTCTGAGTTTTGCAACTATAGTATCGATATTTTTGAACTGAATGATTTATAAAGGGTGTTAAATATCTTCTTTAAAACTGTTTCAAGGTTCGAGATCAGCTCATTATAATTATTATGCCGTCAAATATACGTAGTATTGTCTAACTAAACAAATGAGCTATAAAAAAAAGTTAATTCTTTCAATAAATGCTTTAAACGTTCACTTTTTCCTTTGCGTATATCGGTTTAATTCCTATATGTATATTATAATTGTGATGATGATGATGATGAAGATGATCTATCCGACCGATTTCGGCCATGGCGACCACATCTACTCCTAGTCAGTCGGGCGCTGGTGCACCCGAAGATGGCTTATATAGCCGATCTTAGCATAATAATAAAAGTATGTTATTAGTTTATCATTAGAATCTTTACATAAGAAAACATATTATTGAGTTCAAATCGCTTCATCGACTCGACATTGGAGAAACGGTCGTGTTTTCAAACATAAAATTTCGATTAATAATAACATTACAATTTACTTTATTACATTTCAATTTTTTCAATTGATCACAAAATCTCTAAGTTCGTCCCTGGATGCCCCATTTTCCTTCTGTCACTTAAAGGCGAGTAAGTGTACCTAATAGTTTCATTTGTATTCCACCAGGAGCTCCAGGCCCGCACACAGAGCCGGGGAAAATGACCGATGTCCCGGACAGGGTTTTTTTCTATCTAATTCAGTAGCTCTCAAACTTTTTGTCGTCAAACGCCAAAGACGACAGCCTGCAACGCCAAAACTGGCGGCCTACATTCTAGGTTCTCAAAAAGCTCGCTAAAATTGAGACAGTGACGGTATTTTAATTAAGGTTTAAGTGCGCGGGAAGGTATTGCGAAGCTATTGTGGGATTTCACAAAAAAAAAATAACGATATTTTACAGAAATGTTTGGTGAAACATGCTATACTCTAATAACACATATATCTACCGGGTTATTACCACGATTTTAGTTTAAAATAAGCTTTAGCGGAAAAGGGGGCAAAAATCTACAATCTGTATGGATGTGACAGTTTGTAGGCAAGATCAGAAAGGGGGCAAGTGCGGAACAGACCGTAGATATATGTGTTATTAATATTAATCAACGGCCCGTTACAGTCCATTGCTGGACTATGAGCTTCCTCCACTCGAGTGGAGGGTTTTGCCATAATCTCCACGCTTGGCAGGCGGGTTGGAGATCGCAGATTAAAAGGTTACTGTATCAGAGAGCGCTGCTGCCCGTTCCCTGTTCAATGTGTAGTCCCTAAGTCGCCTCTTACGACACCCACGAGAAGAGTAGGGGTTGGTGACAAATGTATTCTACTCTGTATTAATATTAACAACCGCGGAAACCTAAAAGTGTTCATGCTAAACTCTGTCTGTTGCTCTAACACTTCTTTTTCTACAACTTTTAAAATTTTGTATTTCCATTTTATTATTGATAATTCTTAATGATTATGAATCCGTTAGACCAGTCTACTTACCAAATTTTATTCTTGCTGTACTACAACGACGTTTCGAAACAGTGCAACAATAAAACCGTAATTTTGAAATTCAGACATTCTATATACCAAGACAGTTTACATTCAGTTTTAGACTGCCATCTAGGCATTGTGAACCGAAATTTTTATGGCAAAGTTTGGGAACCGCTGTCCAGGCAAACGTTCCGCCTGATTACAGTATAACAGATGGCGTCCTGAAAAGGTCTACGTTAACGCGATTTGCATCGGCGCGCGCGCTTCATTCAGAACGCAATTTATGGCGAGCTATTCCGCCATCTTGGATTGCCTTGAAGAGGGTTGAAGAAAATCTTCTGGTAATTGGAATCCTTACTATAATAATATTATAAACGCGAAAGTTTGTAAGTATGGAGGTATGGATTATGAATGGATGTTTGTTACACGCAAAAACTACTAAACGGATTGGGATGAAATTTGGAATAGAGATAGTTTGTACCTTGGATTAACACATAGGATACTTTTAACGGGAAAAAGTCTTATTCCCACAGGAAAATCTTACCAAATTCATTCAATCCATCCAAAATTTTGGGTCTGATCGTTAGGCCGATGACTAAAGCGACGCCTTTTTGGTGTTAATCGTCTCTCCTGTAAATTGTACTTTGGCGCTATAGTATTTTTACCTTTCCACTGACGATATGAATTCAAAATTCGAAAACAACTTAGTACGTAGTGGGGATCGAACACGTGTCTCCCGAATTGGAGCCAGCCTCCTAGCCACCACACCACTGATGCTCTTTAGTCCACATAATTGGCGCTTTTCATAATGGATTCCAAATTTGAAAACACATTGGTATATGGTGGGGATCGAACCTGCGTCTCCCGGATGGGAGGCAGCTGCTATAGCCACTGCACCACCAACGCTCTTTACTCCACAAAATAATGCAACTATCTAAAGTTTTACGAGTAAAACTATGTTTACGTGTCATTATTGGTCCGCCATCTTTAAACTACGTGCATACCTATATTATAGGCTTAAAAATACAAGTCAACAAAATGTGACAACTGTATTTAAATCACCTTTCATTATTGTTAATTTCATGAAGACATTATCTCAATCATATTCATGTTCACAGTTGTGTAAATTCGCCATTTAAATAAATTCCGTTTTGCAATTAAAAAATAAAAGGCAATTTCTGTGTTCAACAAATAAACTTATCGCGCGCAACGAGCGTTCAAATAAAGTTTGTATAATAAAAGCGTAAATGGAAAATTTCATTTTAAAATGTCAATAAAGTGAAATGTGCCGGAGTTGAGAGATGTGCCGTTGCCGGCGAGAGTCTGAAAAATAGATGGTTAAATAGTTTGAAATAGTTTCCTTTGAAGCATTGTAGGTGCAATATAAATTGGCGGCCGCCTTTTTAGGTAGACTGCAGTTGATATAACTATAACTCATGCAGATAAAGAATAGATCTAAAAATGGCATCCGCTCGCATGCTAACTCGCTCACAATCTATCGCTGTCTAATAATGACAAAAATCAGTGTTCGCAAACAAAGATAATTGTCATTGATGTTGATGACATTCTTCCGGAAATCGTACATAATAATGTAAAATAAATAACTTTAAACTTATCCCATGTTGTTTTTTTCTTATACTGCTCCTTATTTATTTCATTAATATTTTTTGGCATTATTATTAGTATCATTAATTAATTATAATAAACCCGTCCCATCCCGTTTTAAATCATAATAATAAAAAAGAATAATTAATAACAAAAAAATAGTCAGTAGGAAAAATATAAATCGATTTTTGAGGACTTGTTTTGCCAACTGTACCATAAGTACCCGCTGCCATTTTCAGATCTATTCTTTATCTGCATGGCTTATATATGAAATTAAAAACCTCCGTCTGAAATACGTTTCATTCGTATTTTAAGTAGGTTTTAGTATATCTTCTCCCTTTTAGTTTTGTGTTTTGTCATAGATTTCATCGTCAGATTCTAACCAAGTGTTTATGGGATTTACCCCTAAGGTTGTAGCAGTACTGCTATCCTACCTTCTTCTGCTATTTTGTTTCTGGCAATTCAGTACTTTTAAGTACTGGCAGTCTCATCATTCTACTTCAAATTATTTTCAAATTTCGAATCCATCCGATTCAGTTTTGTCATTTTCATCATTTCCTCATTCCACCTCAAGTCGTCAGACTGTAATCATCTTATTAACCGTATGGGTATTTTATTTACTTTATTTGAAAGTAAGCTTTTAAGTGTTACATTAATTTCTTATACTAATAAACCGTGTGTGCAACTATCTGGACTGAACCCTGTTTTCTTCTGCCACGCTACTTCTCTAAAACTACATCTTCCACCTCATCTTCACCATATATCATCGGGCGGCCAGAAGTCCTGTCGTGGCAGCTGCTGGGCTACAATGTGTTCTGTTTCTAACGAAAAAAATAATATTTTTAATCAAACTAGGAACTAAGAAACCATAAAAAGTCGACGAACTGAGAACCTCGTCCTTTTTTTAAAGTCGGTTGAAAGCTAAGTATACAAACTCTTTAGTTGAAAACTACACTGAATTTTCTTCTACACTTTGCAGTTTTTTTCTAGTGCAGTTTTAACAACTGTTATCTGCTTGATTTGTAGCACCATATTTTGATGTAGTTTTAACGAGTCAGAGTTTTGATATATTCCAAGCGCCCATTAAAATACCCATTGGCAATGCCAGAAGCAAAGAAAAACTACAACTAAAATTGCCAAAACAATTACGTCTCCGTTCAGAGAATCAAAGGGGATATAAAACTGTGAACCTCGTTCTCCGAGTTTTAATATCAACATTAAGTAAACAATAAACGTTGGAATGCAGTCGTGAACGTTGGACACGTCGAATGCTCTGCTACGGCTACGGCACGTAGCGCTTTGCTACGGCGTAGCACGTAGCTTTGTAAAACAAAGGTTTTGAAGTTCTTAGAACAAGAGCCGTGAGAGTTTTTATTTTTATTTTATTTATTTATGGAAAACATACAGCTTTTATGACACGTTACACAATAACATTAGAAACATTACATAAGCCAATTAAGTTTTCACTGAAATGTTATATGGCATTGTAAAGCGTAGGTGGGGACGGTATTTTAACTAAAAACTAGATGTTACACGAAATGCTTTTTTATTTACTTTTTCAAAGATCTTTTCACACGCGCAGCCTAACCTAGAATCAGCTCTTTTTTCTCATGTCAAAACTTGTCTTCCTAATTCAAATTAATCTAAATGTTTACGGCCAGCAACAGCCAAAGAGGCAAAGAGGTATAGGTATAAACACATACCTAACATCCCGGTAAACAAACAATATTGTAGGTCTAACTAAAGTTAAATTTTAAAAATTTAGAATAAACAATTTTTTTTTATTTTTTTTTACGCCTGATAATTTTAAAGTTTAAAATAAAGATGTTATCTGTAATCAGTATTATACTTTTTGTTTGATGATGGAAACAAATTAAGAAAACTTAAGATGGAAGATATCAACATCTTTGAACTTAGTGTTGTATGAATTACAAGCTCGTTTGATGAACCGGTTTCTATGAGGTTTATGAGTGTCTTTTGGAACTTATTTGTTCTTTTTTTATATAAATATATTACAGTACAGCCTCCGTGGCCGAGTGGTCGAGATATCGACGCCCATTACGGAGGTTCCGGGTTCGATTCCACTGTGAAGCAAAAATCTCTTTGTGAAACTTTCCCCGGTTGGGTTAAGACATTGCAGGCTGAATAACCTGATTGTCCGAAAAGAAAGATGATTCCGTGCTTCGGAAGGCACGTTAAGCCGTTGGTCCCGGCTACTATCTAGTCGTTACACGAGCCATGTCAGTTGATGTCAGTGGCCTTTGGCGGCTCTATAACACTGACACCATTGTGAGGTCGGTTGTCGACCTTACAACCCACACGATGATGATTTCATTTTTATTTTTTAAAGAGCTATCAGAAAATCCCCCATTCCTTATTATTTTGAGATCCTAAACAAATGCAATCCATAGTAGCCTTACCCCCTTCCCCCCACTGTCACAATTCAGCCCCAATCATATCACTTCAATGCGGACCTGGAATGAAGCGCAGATTCCGATGTCTGCTTATCACAAAGTAAGCTCACAGTGGTTTAACGATTCAACTTTTAATTGGTTCTTCACTTTAACAATCTTTTATAATAATGCACTTCATTTTTTCGAAACCAACTTTCTCGTTTTATGTACGTTGGTAGCACAATTTGCGTATTTCAAAGCAGAAGATATAGTACAATCGTTAAGTCCATGAAACTAAATAAGTTTTGTTGAATAACTTTTCCAAAATTGAAAAAAAAAAAAAAAAACATTTACAAACTGAGCGTCGAATAAACGTACATAAATGAATTAGAAATTTTAAAACACATTGGTACGTGGCGGGGATCGAACCTGCGTATCCCGGACGGAAGACAGCGGCCCTAGCCACTAGACCACAGACGCTCTTATTCTTTATACGTAACAAGTATAAAACATTCCCTCTTCTAGTTTTCCAGTATAACAAACCCACCGGATTTGCTTGCCCCGGCAATTTGTCTAGGAGCTTTCCCGCTCAATCCCGTCTACCCGGGCACGACCAAACTGATGCTGTAAGAACACACTGTATGTTGAAAATATATCATTTCATAATTTTATAATAGTATACTATTTGCGCTAGTTATACTACTCGTATTTTGCGTATTTCAAAGCAGAAGATATAGTACAATCGTTAAGTCCATGAAACTAAATAAGTTTTGTTGAATAACTTTTCCAAAATTGAAAAAAAAAAAACATTTACAAACTGAGCGTCGAATAAACGTACATAAATGAATTAGAAATTTTAAAACACATTGGTACGTGGTGGGGATCGAACCTGCGTATCCCGGACGGAAGACAGCGGCCCTAGCCACTAGACCACAGACGCTCTTATTCTTTATACGTAACAAGTATAAAACATTCCCTCTTCTAGTTTTCCAGTATAACAAACCCACCGGATTTGCTTGCCCCGGCAATTTGTCTAGGAGCTTTCCCGCTCAATCCCGTCTACCCGGGCACGACCAAACTGATGCTGTAAGAACACACTGTATGTTGAAAATATATCATTTCATAATTTTATAATAGTATACTATTTGCGCTAGTTATACTACTCGTATTTCGCCGTGTGGTGACGGCAGAGTAGAATACATTTGTCACCAACCCCTACTCTTCCCGTGGGTGTCGTAAGAGGCGACTTAGGGACTACACATTGAACAGGGAACGGGCAGCAGCGCCCTTTGATACAGTAACCTTTTAATCTGCGATCTCCTACCCACCTGCCAACCGTGGAGATTATGGCAAAACCAAACACTTAAGTGGTGGAGGCAGCAGTGGACTATAACGGGCCGTTGATGATACTATTTGCAAAAAGTACATACAATGGAAAGTTTACGACGAAAAAATTATGTTGTCCAAATGATGTCCATTACGTATTAATCCATTTTCGAATGATATTCGCATTGGGAGATAAAGAAATATCCCGTTAATTGAAATGCGCGAGCGGCGAGCTGTTATTATCGAATTATTGTTTTGATAATAAGCTCGTTCACAAAATGCGCGCTGAGCTCCGGTATACGCATCCATTTCAACTAAATTTACAATAAATTCCATTATTTGTGACATTATATTTTTTTTTTATCTACCCTCATTAAGACGATTTATTGATATTTAAAAGTGCAAATACCCTTTTTGCCGGTATACGGGATGTAACAAAACAAGGGTACCAACCCAAAACACAGCGACAGTAAAAAACCGAACTACTTATGCCAAGGAACATTCGAAATTATGTGTAATTACTAACTAAATTATTAACTAAATTACTAACAATAAAATTATTATAAGAAAGAAAAATAAATTGGCAGTTACTTGTAAGTATTAAATACGTTGTATTATGCAAAAAACTTTCTATTCGTATAGAATTTTTGATAAGACGTGCTAGACGCCGCCATATCAAAAGAAAACTATAGGAAAGGTTATGGACATCAAATGAAATTGAGATTTTCTAATGAATATAGTTTATACGAAAAACAAAAAACGTAGCAAGTACATACAGAATGACCAGAAGAATGACAGATGAGACAGAGCTGCCATCTAACAAGAAAGTTATTCTTTTTTTTTTACGTGACTTGATACAAATAAAATTTATACTCAATAAAAACGAATGTCGAAACATTGTCACAGAAAGTCGGTCCATATCATAATTTTTATCAAATAAATATTCCCAACTTCTTCTTTTCAGGGAATTAACTTAGTTACGGTCTCCGTGGCCGAGTGGTCGAGATATTGCCGCTCATTACGGAGGTACCGGGTTTGATTTGAGTTTTGTACCGAGATTTTTGCTTGTCAGTGTCCCGGTGGAGACACTGACAAGCAAAAATCTCTTTGTGAGACTTTCCCCAGTTTGGATAGGACATTGCAGGCTGAATCACCTGATGGTCTGAAAAGAAAGATGATTTCGTGCTTCGGAAGGCACGTTAAGCCGTTGGTCCCGGCGTTATTTGGCGGCTTTATAACACTGACTCTCACTCGTCACTAGGGTTTGTGAGGTCGGTTGTCGACTTTACGACCCACACGATGTAGAAGACTTAGTTACGATAAGATATAAAATCGCCCCACGATTTGTTTATTTATAGTGTTTATGATAAAGTTTATCAGTCAAACTCATAAGTTTGTTTAGTAAAATTCTCTTTCTTGCTACTAAGGTACTAATATTTACTAATAAAGACTTTCCTCTCTTTACGCCTTTAAACTTGAAGTAAGATATTTTAACACAAAAATAACACATAGCGGCATTTCTACCCTCCGGAGGAATTTTCCTCCGAGTTTCTACCTATACTTACCTTTAAATTTTACAATAGGGGATCGGACTACATTTTTTATTTTATAAATCCAAACTTCTTAGCTTCTGCTATTGAACACTAAAATAATTTTTGCTCTATCTTTAAAATTGACCGAGTTATAAAGATTTGAAATTCAAGATTAGACAGAGAGGCACATACCAACTTGTGACGTCATTCGTTAGTAACGCCATATAATCTCCATACAAAAAATTGTTTTTGAAAGAGACAGACATATTGAAACTTTAAAAAATTATTGTGAATTCGTTTTTCAACCAATTCTGTTTTTTTCTTCGCGAATCGTCTGCTACTAATCTATATTTAAAAAATAGTTCATAAAATATGGTCAACAGTCCGATCCCCTATTAAATAAATTACAGAAATTCTCTCGGTTGATTTTCATCACCCTGATCGGTCAGTCTACGAAAAGTTAAAATATTTTTTTATATATTCAATTACTTTTTCTTTTGTTCTAGAACTTATCGAATATCTCCAAGAAAATACTTCTCATTCATATTGATTAGATGACCGAATTAATTTCTATGTAAACTCAACATTTTTTATGGAGTATTTTTTTTATTTTGTTTACCTACATGGGCAAAACTTCTACCCTGAAGACTGCGTATTTAATAGGGAATATGCATAAAAAAATATCAGATTTTTTCATAGTTCATCTGAAAGTATACAAAAATAGAATACTGACAGTCAAAATACAATCGAAATTGATCGAAAAACAAACTATAACCTCTTTTCATCATCAACGAAAACAAAATTTTCTATGGCGGATATATGACCCACGTGACCAATGACGTCAATGGTCATGTCGGACCTCTCTGTCTAACCATCAACTTTGAAGCCTTATAACTTTGTTTCTGAAGAAGATATTTGAAATATTTTTTATGTGTTTATCTGGAACTTGAAATATTACGATTAATTAATTTAAAAAAATGTGCATTTTTCCCTATTGACACTTTGTGATTAATAAAATAAAATATTATGAACATTATTTCCGCGCGCGTGGTTAAAAACATCTCACCTAACTGACATTACAAAAGCGTTTAGAAAGAAGCTTTATTCTCAGAAAAAGGGCGTATCAAATGAACGCGTTCTCTCTCCTCCGTCAAAAGAAGAAAAATTCTCGCGAAAATATTTCGTCCATCTTTTTGTGATATTTTCTGAGTTTGTTATAAATAAGCTAAAAAAATTAATAGGGCAAATTGCTAAAAGAGGAATTGTATAGATTTTCGATTCCCGCGTTGATTTTCATAAGATTTTCACTTCAACAATGTTTTTCTGCATTTGCCATTGATATTTTCATTGAAAGCTGATAAGCCATCAGCTTAATTTTGACTGTGCTAAAAATGTTTTAAGAAAATTGAAATTTTGTAACTAATACACAAAAAACTATTTTTTTTTTGTCAAAAGTGTGTTGGCGTTATAAAATGTGTGTAAGTTCATAGTACATTCACTATTTCATTGAACTTAATGAGTTCAATTTATATAAATTTAAATAAATTCCTGAACGAAATACCACGAGGTAAGTCATTGCAATTATTCTAAAACTTAATTTCATACTCCGAAACGTTCAGAATGAAACTCTAGTCCTGCAAAGGCCGTGGAGTGGTACAGGGTGATTGCCAATAATTACCGCCGATACAAAGGGTACTCCAAGCTAAAACGGGTTCGTAATGAACAGCGAGAGGACGTGTAGAATTGTTCATAAGGGGAAAATTAACAGGGTGTTCCAGAAATCCAATAAGGTAGGCACGGAATAGTCAAATGAGACTATAAAACATAGTGAGTGGGTCAAACGTACTTTTATTACATGTGTAACTATGACGTCATGGCATGCTATAATCAAATTTATATATATAATACCTACTTAATTTAAACCAAGAATTCACATTTTCAAAAAAAATAATTTAAATAGTATAAAAGAGTTAATGTTAAAGTAAAAAAATTCTAGGTTTGTGTTTTTGTATACTGATTTTCAGCCAGCACTTTTGTTTTTAGCTCAATGACGCAAAACCAGCAACAGACTACAAATGTAAAATTATTCTAAAAACAAAAACAAAAAATAAATTTGAAAATTTGCGTGGTTTCCTTAACAAATGTTACCTAGATTTTTTACTGACATATTAATAATTTCTAAAGATTTGTTTACACCTAAAATTATTATATTATGCATTGTATTCAGGGGTTGGCAAGGGTTTCGTAGACGGGCCTATCACTGATCTAGTCGTTACACGAGCCAAGTCAGTCGCCGTTGGCGGCTCTATAACGCTGACACCAGGGTTTGTGAGGTCGGTTGTCGACCTTACAACCCACACGATGATGATGATGATAATAAATTAATTTCTTACTTTATTTTTAACTGACTCTGTGTATAGTGGACTAAGATACAATAACATTATTGTAAATAAAATAACGGAACATATTAAAATTACGTGTATATGAGCAATCTACACTCAGATCGCGTGTTAAGGTTTAATTCGAAATCTTTGCGTGACTCAATGGAACGTTGATAGTTAAACTGAGAAATAACTCTCATGGTTCTTAGAGAGCGTAATGGGTCCGTTCGATTTACGGGAAATGTATTTAGGTACATCATCTCGCGGGGGCCGAATCGTACCTCAATCAATCAGCCTATTGCAGTCCACTGCTGGACGTAAGCCTCCCCAAGGGTACGCCAAAGCGCACGATCACCCGCTTTCCTCATCCAGCCACCACCAGCGACCTTCCTCAGGTCAACAGTCCACCTGGCAGGGGGGCGTCCCACACTACGTTTCCCGAGACGCGGTCTCCATTCGAGAACCCGTCTCCTCCAACGTTCATCGGTTCTGCGACAGACGTGGCCAGCCCACTGCCAGTTCAGCTTGCTACATTTCTGGACAATATCCACCACCTTGGTGCTCTTGGTCCTCTGAATCGTCATTCAGCGAGGAAATGCTGCCAGTGTAATGGGAACATTCCACCGGGTGCGATTCGGGGCGGCCTTTTTGACAATTTTTAATTACATATTTATTTTGGTATTTTATTTTTGACATGTAATTATTTTTAAATATATTGACTATTTTTAAATAATATGTCTTTACTTTGAATTATGAAAAAATACTATAGGGATGTCCAGTCAATTGGTTTACTTTTTCCGGCTAACAGGGGGCTATTTCACGAAGCTACAAGTACAATTTGACGTACATTGCGTAGACGATTAGATAAAACGATAAGGGCTTACAGTTTAGGCAAATTGGCTACGCAATGTATGTATATCAAATTCCGAACGGACTATCAATAATTCGCCTATTTCTACCAACAAAATGAACGCATCAAATTGATAAATCTTTTTCTAAAGGTGTCTTTATCTTACTAACTAAAGCAGTATTAAACTTTCTGACTGTAATCAATCTCAATCACCCTTCAATGGTTTCATTCATTCATTCACTCAATGAATAACAAACAATGGTTCTATTAAGTTCCTATTCAATAGTATTTAATAAAGCTTCCTTCCCACTGCTCCGGGCAGCAAATCAAAGCAAAGGGGTCGATTCTAACATCAAACCACTAAATTTTTTTTTTTAATATTCTAAATAGTTGTGTAAACAAAACGAAGTTTGTATTTTATCTTCTGCTTTATACTTCATAAATGAACATTCTAAGGTCTGTTATCTTAAAGATTATTTATTATTGGTTATAGTAATTAATCAAGTTCATAATTTTTGGGATCATCAAATCAATGACAATGGAACTGTCATACTATTTTTGTTTTTCTATAAAAAATGGACCACATATTACTCCGAGGACTAAAGATGAACATTAATAATAATTAGTTTCAACACTTAAATTTTATTTTTAACGTAAAAGTCTTGATAAACTTCTAGCAAAATTCAAAGTTAATAAAAGCTTAGTTGCGTAATTAAAATTGACAGATTTGCCAAATATTCGATTAGAAGCGCGAGGTGAAAGCTTTTTTAAGTTATTCATAATTATAAGAAAAAAACTGTCATAAATTTTCATACGGGGGAGGCTTATGTTCAGCAGGGGATGACGTCATCCGGCTGAGATGATGATGATGAAACAATATTGTCATCATAAGACGAAATAGATGTTTTAAGATTTTCGTGGTTGTTCACTACACTAACAGACGAAGATTATTTTTTTAACTAGCGAGTCTATTGACAGCTAGCTCATATTATATGTCCCCACCGAGGAGCTCGAGCCCACCCTGAATTAGGGCGATTAGGCCTTAGTCAGCCACGCTGGCCCAGTGCGGGTTGGTCGACATCGCACACAACCTTTGAATTTCTTCGCAGGAGTGTGCAGGTTTCATCACGATGTTTTCCTTCACCGTAAGAGCGTCGAATAAACGTACATATAAATTCGAAATTCGAAAACATACATTGGTACGTGGTGGGGATGGAACTCGCGTCTCTCGGACGGGAGACAGTGGCATGCTCTAGCCACTAGACCACCGACGCTCTAGTAAAGAAGATATATTATAAAAAAAAACTTCTGAAATTACTCAGAATTTGATATGATGATTATGTGAGAATCGCCGCGGATGCTAGAACTTTCTCCCGAGAACTCGACGGATAGGCGTTTAGCTCAGGAAGAGAAATTGCGGTCGATGCCACGGACCGACGACGACAAACCAACGATTAGGTTTATTCAATAACTAACTGTTCACCCGCGGGCAACGGCAGTTTCCCGTGGGAACAATTATGGTTCCCGCGATAAAAAGTAGTCTAGCGGTGAGTAATTAATGACAAGAAAAATAGCTAGCTAGAAAAACATATTATTATTAGTGTTCGAAAAGCTGCCTTATACTTTGGGACACCGAAATTGAGCGTTGATAAAACAATTAAAACTGTGTGTATTTTTTATAGGATTTTAGAGCGTCGGTGGTCTAGTGGCTAGGGCCGCAACCTCTTGTCCGGGAGACGTGGGTTCGATCCCCACCGTGTACCAATGTGTTTTCGAATTTCGAATTCATTTGTACGTTTATTCGACGCTCTTACGGTGAAGGAAAACATCGTGATGAAACCTGCTCACTCCTGCGAAGAAATTCAAAGGTTGTGTGTAAAGTCAAAAACCCGCACTGGGCCAGTGTGGTCGACTAAGGCCTAATCGCCCTAATTCAGGGTAGGCTCGAGCCCCTTGGTGGGGACGTGTATGAGCTGTTGATGTGTATTTTTTTAACATCCGAAATAAATTTGATGGAGTTGAAATCGATGCGTGTTGCAATGAATATTTTTCAAAGCAATTCCCTAGATGTGCGTGCGGGCATAATTTTTCAAGGCTCTGTCCTCTAGCTCATCAATCAGCCTATTGCAGTCCACTGCTGGACGTAGGCCTCCCCAAGAGCACGCCAGAGCGCACGATCACCCGCTTTTCTCATCCAGCCACCACCAGCGACCTTCCTCAGGTCCACCTAACAGAACAACGTAAATTAAAAACAAACTGACAGATTTTAACATCAATATTAACTGTTATTATAAATGTCTTTGAGTGAATGTTTGTTTATTCAAAAGTGTCATTCATCATCATCATCATTATCGTGAGGGTTGTAAGGTCGAAAACCGACCTCACAAACCCTGGTGTCAGTGTTATAGAGCCGCCAAAGGCCACTGCCTTAGCTCGTTTAACGACTAGATAGTAGCCAGGATGCCTTCCGAAGCACGGAATCATCTTTCCTTCGGACAATCAGGTGATTCAGCCTGCAATGTCCTAACCAAACTGGGGAAAGTCTCAAAAATATATTTTTGCTTGACAGTGTCTTCACCGGGAATCGAACCCGGAATCTCGGCCATTCGGCCACGGAGGCTGTGAGACAAAGTGTCATTATACGATGCTGATAGTCTAACAAACTTCCCAGAATAACCCGTTAGGAAATTGACCAGAGCTCAGGGACAAGTAGCTCTACACAAATAGGTACAATACGATGTACATTGCGTAGCCGAATAATAATACACGCAATTGGGGTTTATAGTTTAGACACAGGCATCTTTATATCGTGAGGGTTAAAAGGTCGAAGACTTACCCCACAAACCTGGTGTCAGAATTATTGAACTATTAATTACTTCTGACATTACCTTTATTTCTGTAATGGCCGGGAATGGCTAAACATACCTTTTGAAGCAAGGAATCCTCTTATTTTTCGATAACGATTTTTTTTAAGTTTGTTTTGTTTTTAATTTTCTCATGCAACGGGGATTGTTTAAATTATGTAATTATGTTTTAGTACCTTGTTTGTTACTTTTTGGTGATTATTACCGTTAGATCCAAATCACTCGATTTCTTAGTAGTCGCATTTGATTTTTTTCATCATATAACAGACAAGAAGACTAGGGTTTTTTTATTGACCTAATGCTCGAAAAATCGACGAATTAAGCGTAATAGCACTTTCAGGGTAGCGAAAAGCTCTCACCACAGACTAAATAATAGTTTTACGTACTCTTACTCCTAAACTAGAGTATTTAATAGCAACGCAATGTACATCAAATTTAATAGTAACATGAAAATAGCTTTAAGCTTCGCCAGGTATCGAAGTAGCCGATCACCACCGCTCGGAAGTTTCCTCATTTCGCTCAATTTCATTCACTCCACTGTTATCGGTCTTGGCAACGAAAGAAAATCTTTCGTTCCATTTTTAGTTTTAGTTTTCCTTAACGATTTTCCTTTTATAAAAATGTCCCGTATTTTTCTTGCAGGTATGCCGAGTTTTGATGTTGCTGGAATAAGGTAGAGCGGCCGGTTTTTTTTTTAAAGCGTCTTACATGTAGTAAGTTAGCGCACATATAACTTGTCAGGCTTAAGGCCCGGTTTCCACCAAAGTGGAGAGGAGAGGAGATGTGTTGAGATGTGCTGCGAAGCTGGCAGGCTATTTCCACCAAAGCGGAGAGGAGATGTGAGCTGTGCGTAGCGGCGAAACGCGGGCAGAAGGCAGCGGGGCGGGGAGTGGGAGCGTGGGCGCCGCTCGCCGCACGCATCTCGCCGCTCGCCGCCCGGCTACACACATCTTAGCTCGGCCGCGCCTCGCTTGCTATAGGAAAATTAGACATCTCCTCTCCGCTCCGCTTGATCCATTTCCACTGAAGCTAAGCGGAGAGGAGATGTGGAAATAACGAAATCTGATTGGTTATTCAAACACATCTCCTCTCCGCTGTGGTGGAAACCGGGCCTAAGGGTCGGGCCACACTTATCGACGGCGATCGAAGGTTTGCCTATACAAAACGCGCGCAAAGTATGAAAATCCTTTCGCATCGGACACGGCGAATGATCTCTAAATGTCTCGTCACCAAACCATAGAAGAAACCATTGAAGAGCAGGGTGTATAATCAGTGTGTCTAACCCGTATTGACATACGGAGCCGAGACGTGGACAATACGGTGAAGCTGACCCATCGTCTACATGTCACTCAGCGAGCCATGGAAAGATCTATGCTTAGTATTTCGCTACGGGATAAAATCCGAAACGAAATCATCCGGCAGAGGACCAAGGTAGTTGATATCGTCCGGAAGTGTAGCATGCTGAAGTGGCAGTGGGCTGGCCACGTCTGTCGCAGAACCGATGAGCGTTGGAGCAGACGGGTTCTCGAATGGAGACCACGTCTCGGGAAACGTAGTGTGTGACGCCCCCCTGCCAGGTGGACTGAGGAAGGTCGCTGGTGGTGGCTGGATGAGGAAAACGGGTGATGGTGCGCTTTGGCGTGCCCTTGGGAAGGCAGCAGTCCAGCAGTGGACTGCAATAGGCTGATTGATTTGATTTGATATAAGTTGGTGTTTCACTGGCGGCGCTTGTTACTTCTTTTTTTATCCCAACCTATCTATAACCAGTACGTCCTAGTATTATGATTGTGTGAAAGTTCCGTGAGCTGGCTGGCTGCCAACAGGAGATTAGGGCTCTGCCCTCGTATTCTTACAGAATGTTCTACATTTGTGTGGATGCAAGACGGATGTCTAGCTTATTTTTTGTTCTACTTAAAGCACCTTAGAGAGAAATACTCAAAGGTAAAAAAAAAGATAAAGATAAGTGTCTTTATTCCAAGTGAGAATAGAATAGAATAGTATATACTTTATTGCACACAAGGATATAGCTTGAAAGTACAGAAGATAGATAAAAAGGTGTACAGATAGGCGGCCTTATTGCTAAGGTAGCAATTTCTTTCAGGCAACCTTAGGGTACAAGAAAACTTCATTGGAACTGTGAGACGGTGCACACAAGAAAACCAGAATAGGATCAGCTATTTAATACTATTAATCAAAGTTACATAAACAAACTACTTAGGGCATATAAACCTACATAATATACCTATACCTACATACATAATATGTCAATATAGCTACATAAATAAATAATACAACTACATAATATACTACATAATTCCAAGATATATACTTATATACAAAGATAAATAACTACATAAGATACATAAGATTTAACTATATAAATCCTTTATAAATCATTTTTTGACGTCAAAGCAAGATGGCCGTTCACTACAGTACAGAATTAATATAGTCTACAAGTGTACGCCTCGTAGTACCCGTCAAACTGAACAAGTTTTCACGAAAAAAAAAATTCCTGTGAAAAAAATATTTTTGTGCTCTCCATACAAAGTGTTCAATATTCGCGACAAAAACAAAAGAGATATCTGTTTCTTTCCCTTCGTTCCCATTTCCTTTTCCGGCTGTCAGAAGATTATGACGGGTGCTGCCCTCTGGAGTTTTTTCTTCACTTCACTTTGCCAGTTTTTCAAGAAAAGAGACGCTTCCTCAAATAAAATCGAATAAACTCTCAAAACTTAACAAAAACTAGCGGAGACATGACAAAAACAAATAAGGTGATCAGATGTGATAAAGTGATAACGACATGTGTTAATAAATCGTCAAAACGTGCACAGGACGAATGAATTAAAATACTATCAAAAAGTAATCGAAAATATAAATTAATATATATTTTTACAAAAATATTTTTGTGCTCTCCAATCAAGTCCAATCAAGGTTGGGAGTCTCACTTTGTGTTAAGAAATATGCAAGATATTTATTTATGTGGGATAAAGGAACGATGGTAGGACTTACGGTTTGGATGCGTGGGCGGCGATTACGTTTTCAATTCAATTCAATCTGGGGGCACGGCAGTGCCCCCGCCAAGTCGAGCAAAAAAGCGGCACGGCCGTACCATACTTTTCTCGAAGCAGTTCAGGCCATTTTCGACCCCCCTATAACTTCGTTGTGGATAAAACTAGAAGCCTGAGGTTTCAGTAACCAAGCAGGCATTGTATAAATACGGTATATTTCAAATTTCAATCAATTTGAACCAGTAGTTTATGAATTATAACTAGTCAAAGTTTCTTAATTTTGTCACTCACTGACTGACTGACCGATCATCAAAACTCTAAGGCACTTCTAGCAGACATAGAAGCTTCAAATTTAGAATGGAATTAGTGTTTAGTGTATAAACCAAGGAAAAACTAAAACATTTTGCAATTTCGGCCCAGTTTTCTAGATACATCATTTGCTAGATAACTTTGTAATCCCATATAAATCTTAGGGCATTATATAGGATTACAAAGTTACATTTGCAGTAAATGAATCAGTGTACCTGTATAATGGAATATAATTGAATAAGAGGTGCAGGGTAGGTGTAGGGTAGGTGTAGGGTAGGTGTTGGATAGGTGTTGGATAGGTGTAGGGTAGGTATAGGGTAGGTATAGGGTAGGTGTAGGTTAGGTGTAGGTTAGGTGTAGGGTCGGTGGAGCGTAGGTGTGCATTTTTACATTGTGTTTTCATGCGATCTACAAAAAGAAATGAGATGCCATCAAAAACATAACTTGTAAAAAAACCAAGTCTCGCACGCAACTTAGTCTACCGTAAAAAGTTGTGAGATCCATGTAATACCAAGTCGGTAAATTTATTCAGTCCCTACTTAAGAGTCCTTCTGTCTTAAGTTATTACGCAATTAGGTCACCTAACAACATCTTATAGTGACCAGATCAATATTAAAAATCTCTTATGTTTTAAATAAATACATAGATTGACTTGGCAATCGCACTAAACAATCAAATTTAATATAATAATGTATTAATTGTGAGATACATTATGTTTTCATGCGATAAATACATAGATTGACTTGGCAATCGCACTAAACAATCAAATTTAATATAATAATGTATTACTTGTGAGATACATTGTGTTTTCATGCGATTGCCAGGTCAATCTATGTATTTATTTAAAACATAAGAGATTTTTAATATTGATCTGGTCACTATAAGATGTTGTTAGGTGAGCTAAATACGTAATAACTTAAGACAGAAGGACTCTTAAGTAGGGACTGAATAAATTAACCGACTTGGTATTACATGGATCTCACAACTTTTTACGGTAGACTAAGTTGCGTGCGAGACTTGGTTTTTTTACAAGTTATGTTTTTGATGGCATTCAATTTACTTATTGCATTCCACAATGGTAGAGTAGATGTTATAAAAGGTAAATAGAAGGTACGAACATCATGGACCCTGTTGGGCAGCAATTTGAAATAGGAGAGAGGACGCTTCTTATTATAGTGCAAAAGTGTTTATTATTTACATGTTATTTATTAAAAATCAATATTCTTCTTTCACCAGTGAGAAACAAAACAAAATAAATAAATATATATATATAGACCGCGGGTCCGTGGTGCTCGGAGGCTAGATGTCTCGTGGGGGAGATTGGCCGTCGGTTAAGGGAGAGGGGTAAGGATCCTCGTTCCGGCTTCTTCCTGATGCAGCAGATCTCCCTAGCTGTTCAGCGCGGCAATGCTGCGAGCATCTTGGGTACGTTTGGTCGAGGGGCTGTTCGGGGTGGCTTATTTGACTAAGGTTTTTTAT
Organism: Carpatolechia fugitivella; assembly: GCA_951230895.1. NCBI lineage: Eukaryota > Metazoa > Arthropoda > Insecta > Lepidoptera > Gelechiidae > Carpatolechia > Carpatolechia fugitivella. The sequence continues at coordinate 13,342,921 of OX579663.1, forward strand.
TGTTTTTGTAATTGTTTTAATTTTAATTTTTTTTCTGACATTGTATTTTTGTTTTAAATTTGACATTGTATTTTATGTGACATTTTGATAATAAATATTTGTTTTTATATATATATATATATACTAATTTATATTTTCGATTACTTTTTGATAGTATTTTAATTCATTCGTCCTGATGTGCACGTTTTGACGATTTATTAACACATGCCGTTATCACTTTATCACATCTGATCACCTTCATTTGTTTTTGTCATGTCTCCGCTAGTTTTTGTTAAGTTTTGAGAGTTTATTCGATTTTACTTGAGGAAGCGTCTCTTTTCTTGAAAAACTGGCAAAGTGAAGTGAAGAAAAACTCCAGAGGGCAGCACCCGTCATAATCTTCTGACAGCCGGAAAAGGAAATGGGAACGAAGGGAAAGAAACAGATATCTCTTTTTTTTGTCGCGAATATTGAACACTTTGTATGGAGGGACCAAAAATGTTTTTGTCGCAGGAATTTTTTTTTCGCGAAAAGTTGTACAGTTTGACGAGTACTATCACTACACGGCGGGAACAAAACGATATAAATTAAGATTATTTCTCGTTTCTGAATACAATAGTTTCGTTGGTAAACACACTTGACTCTAACAAAAATCGGCACTTTAAGATGAAGCTTTAGAACAAAAATAAATACCTTCATAAAGCTTCAAAAACGTGTGCATGTCAGCTAGAATGGCTGGATGAAGAGGTTTAAACACTTTTTTGTTGAAAGTTGGCACTGGTCCATTGTGACGTAACGCGTATTATTGATAGTACCATACTTTGTAAACGCTCAAGCTTGTGATACAACTAGTACAGTGCGACAAAAAAGAGCAGATAGAAATAGAAATAGAAAAGAAATAATCTTGATAAACAATGATGGGACTTAATTTTTTACCAAAGGCAACACCAGATAGCCAAAATCGGGAAGCTGCAATGATTGGCTGAAAAATCATCAATGTGTTGCCAAATTAACCACGTACGGCGGCGCGGCGCCCTCATTTTTAGGGTTCCGTAGTATAAAAGGAACCCTTATAGTTTCGGTATGTGTCTGTCTGTCTGTCTGTCTGTCCGTCCGCGGGTTAGTTTAAAGACTCTTACTAGAAGGCTGTAATTTGGCATGGATATACATTTTTTTTTGTTATAGCAACCGTCTACCCATTTTTGGGGACATTTTGCCAGCGTCGGGTAATATAATTTATTAACAATATATACATAAGTAATGTAAATAAGATAATGTATATTTACAGACGAATATTATGGTGTTTTAAATATGTACAAAGACTTTTTATGTACAATTTATTAGAAAGGGACAATATGCAAGAAGTATTTACAGGTAATGGAGCTTTCAATGAAATTAGAATATCATACAATGAGACTGACTGATATTTCGAACATGTCAAGAGAATGTGGTCAATGTCACCTAAACCTAAACCACATTCACAAGCTGAATTATCAAGAATGGAAAGTCTAGCCAAGTGAGCCGGACAGCAACAATATATTAATCATGCCAACAAAGCTGAGGAATAAAATCTTAAAAAATACTTTTTATGTTTCCTCTGGTACACGTCAAGAGGGTGTTTTTTTTTTTTCTTCACGATTACCTTATAGTGTGAGGTATCGTTGGATAGGTTTTTTAAAAAATGGGGGTTTTCTTAAACCATTTTTCGATGCTAGCGTAAGTTTTAGAAATATTTCGTTTTAAAGTGCTTATTTTTGTTAGTTTGTTAGAGTCATGTTCCCCCCCCCCCACCAGCGAAACCGTTGTATATGGAAATGTGAAAAAATTCACGGTAGTAATGTATATTATGATGAATTTAAAAGGAAAACTATCAACATCAAGTAGGCTTTACAGGTTATCGAATAATAGACCAACTTACTCTTGTCTTTTTTGTTGCACTGTAAATGTATTTGTAGTTTATGAAGGTAGTTATAAAATCACTGTATGTAGATCAGATTTTTCGACCGATTATCAATTCTTTATAAGCAAAATAAATATATCGATCATTGCTTCTTTGTTGTATGAAAATAAGAACATTAATTAGTATTAACAAACAATCTGTCTTTTCCATTTAGAATAATACTTATTAGTTTAATTATTTAATACCTGAAATAGTGATTGAAGCGTTGATAAATGAAATTATCACTTTAATCACGATGACAGTCTATAATATCTTAGTTAACGCTCCTAATCAGAATTCTAAGTTTAAACTACTTTCGAGCATCAGCTAAAACAGTATCACGGTTATATCAAACCAGCAGTTAAACTTAATTTTAATGTCACTAACCCTCTATCTTAACCGGCGGCGCAATGGGGGTCACGATTCCGACAAATATCTTTGTTTTCACAATGCCAATACCGGCATTATCTACGGAAAATATTATCCTACAATGAGCCATATCGATTGTCGATGGCTCCAAAATTTTTAAAACTAGAGTACCTATGCGAATTAACATATACAACGTGCAATTTACATCGTTTTGTTCCCGCCGTGTGGTGATAGTACCCGTCAAGCTGAACAACTTTTCGCGAAAGAAAAAATCTTGCGCCAAAAAAGTTTTTGGTCTCTCCAAACAAAGTGAGACTCCCGAGCGACCCATTTTGTATGGTTTTTTGTCACAGGAATTTTTTTTTTCGTGAAAGTTGTTCAGTTTGACGGGTACTATCACTACACGTCGGGTACAAAACGATGTAAATTTCATGCTGTAGAGTATGCGAAGTCGGTCACCGACTTGCACACAATAAGAAAAAGCACATGGTAGTAAAAATATCAATATTGTAAATGAGTAACTGCGTTTGAATCTGTTGACCGCTTTAAATCAACCAATTTTATCTATAGTTGCTATTATGCAATTAGAATAATATATATTATTAGCGGTCTGCCCGCGGCTACGCTCGCGTTGTATAAGATTTTCCCGTTGGAATAAAACTTTTCTCAGTAAAAAGTATCCTATGTGTTAATCTAGGGTACAAACTATATTTCAAGTTTCATCCCAATCCGTTCAGTAGTTTTTGCGTAAAAGAGTAACAAACATCCATACATTCATACATACAAACTTTCGCGTTTATAATACGTATTATGATAGTAAAGATGGCGCGGGTGTCCCGCGCCCGCGCAACGTACTCGTATACACAAGGCATTTTTACTAATCATATACATGTCGTCGCTTTAGATTTAGAGTGAATACCTCGTAAGTGTGTAAGAATCTTTTTTTCAAGAGGAATAAAAAAACAGCGTCGTGTAAGATAATTGGACCAATGTTTAAAAAATGTCGTGTTATTAATTTATTATAGAATGCTATTAGAATATTGTATGATTTCATAAGAAAAAAAATTAGGGCTTGATTTTGTGAGTTCTTCTCTCCAAAAACAAAAGAAATAAATTGTGACCGAAATCAGTTTCCGAGGTTTTCACTCTAAGGCGACGATGTTTCCGATAAACATAGGTATAGTTAACATAGACAGATTTGTTTGGAATTCCTTGCGAACTTTCATCTCCTGTTTCATCCCCATGTAGGTCAAAATCTCTAAAACGCAGGAACAAATGTTTATTTACTTCTTATCAAGTGCCTAAATACAAAATTTCCTGGTCTTCTCTTTGAAAATGACGAATTCCCATGCAAACTTTCATCCCTTATTTCAACCAGTTCATGCCCTTTTTACAACAAAAGGTATTTTATGTCCTTTCCCAAGGTCTACTCTATTTTTATGTACCAAAAATCAAAATCGAATTCTGAGGCGTGAAAGCGCGACTAGACTTCCATATGAACTTTCATCCCCTATTTCACGCAGGTCAAAATTTCAAAAACGCCAGAACTAATATTTACTTATTCCAGGTTTTATTTTAGGTTTCGTTCCCTTACTTTAAGAGTTAAAAGTATGGTAAAGTGGGTTGCATATCTTCTCCCCCCCACGTCTCCCCCAGGCTTTTTTAGGTCTACTTTTCGTGGAAAGTGGTATTTTTCAGTAACTCATGAGGTAAGTTAATCATATTTTTGTCATGTGTTATATTTAAGAATTGGCTTCTTTACCGTGCTGGCCCAGTGCGGGTTGGTCAACACCACACACAACTTTCTAATTTATATGTGTCATCATCAACAGCTCATATACGTCCCCACCGAGGGGCTCGAGCCTACCCTGAATTAAGGCGATTAGGCCTTACTCGACCACCCTGGCCCAGTACGGGTTCGTCGACTTCACGCACAACCTTTGAATTTCTTCGCAGGAGTGTGCAGGTTTCATCACGATGTTTTCCTTCACCGTAAGAGCGTCGAATAAACGTACATATGAATTCGAAATTCGACATTGGTACGTGGTGGGGATCGAACCCGCGTCTCCCGGTCGGGAGGCAGCGGCCCTAGCCACTAGACCACCGACGCTCTCTTAAGAATATAACTCAAAGGAAATGATGATGATGATGATGAAAGGAAAGGAAAGGAAAGGAAATAACCAACGTTTTAAGAAACAGTGTACCAAGTTCATTACCGTACCTAGTTAACATTCTGTAAACTTTCAAGACAGAATATTAATTTTATTTTATGAACATAGCGGCCTTAATTCTTACACCGTATTAAGCTAAATATCAATTTGACAAACAAATTCGAATAAAAAAAAGATCGATGAGCAGCGACTTTCTTGGGAAATTAAAAGGTGCCATCGGATTAAATGTACCTTTGCCCAGTACCATTGATAATACGACTGATACAAATTAATTTCAGTTGTACCATTATTCCCACTACACAACTTATTGTGTTGTATTGATCAATCCACACAGGGCCCGCTTGGTAGATCAAAAAGGCCTAATCTCTCCTTCTCGCTGGCACAAATAACACAAATACGTAATTTGAAGTGATCTTCTTTTACTATAAATAAAAAAAAAACATAAAAATATTAGTATATTTTTAAATTTCTATTTTATGGTACGTGGAGCGAAAATTTTATGGTACGTTTTTTAAGAAAAATATAATATTGTGTCTAAAGACAAAATGTAATAAGTGATTGATAAGCATAACGAATTTCTATTTTAATATTTATTAATAATATTTAGTTGCAAAGTTCGCTAGAATCGGCCCCGCAGCATCTTCCGAGGCATAAGTTAATTTTAAGGCCACTAAAGCTGCCATCTTAGCCAGCACAGTGGGCTAGATAACTAGGTCTTAGACAAAGTAGTCGCTGTTTAATGGTATCTTAACTATATAGTACTTTCTGGTAAAGTGTCTCGGGCCCACTTCGGAACTTTGCGAGTATTATAACTCTTCTTACATGGTTTTGTATTTTTTTATGAAAGGTTTTTTAAATCCTTAATTGATGTTTTTCAAAAATGTTCCCAAAAATTTTAGACTTTGTGATAATGCCAAAAATTACATCTGTAACTACTATACACATTTTATCAGATAGTCCTTTCATATATGTAATACATTTTAACTTTGAAATTTTTCACGTCACTAAATAACCAAAGAAATCCATCATATTAAACATTTTGTCACCGCTGCAATTGAATTTAGCTAACTTCAGTCAAACCGAATCCAGCTCAGCCCAGTGGTTCGAATCATTTGAGTGGAAAAATTCCTAGTCCACGAATTAAATATGAAAGCCTGCACAGTGGGCCGTGAAGAGCGCGCGACGGGCAAAGCTGAGCATCAAATATCTTGTCACTTGATCATTAATTTCATACAAGCCCGGCCGAGTGAGCAACTGTGTCATGCGCACATTGATGCGTAGATTTCTCCCGTATGGTTCATTGGTTATCATTTTTCAAGTATGAGTTCAGCTTCTTGCCTAAAATTGATGAAAAAAATAAATGTTGCCTAGAGAAAGTAATATCGACCGATTTAATTTGTTTAAAATCGAGACATCAAACCGTAACTGTAAAATTTTGAGCTACAGTGCTATAAGGATCTTTTGGCACTTGGATGACATTGATAGTAGGGCGTGGGTGTTTCAATTTCAATACAATTTCTCTCACACCGACGGATTTTCGTCACGAGCCAAAAAATCCTTGTAGCACTGTACTTGTATTTTAATTGACCGAGCGAGGTCGTAGCGCGATCGAAGCGTCTCCCTCCGTTTCAGCTTGGCCAAAATTGCTTTTGTATGTCCATCTGTCGATCTGTTTGTTCTCATCGACAGGGCACGTTTCTCAACCGATTCTCGTGAACTTATGTGATCATGTTTGATATATTAATAGAATTTTTTTTGTCGAGTCAGTTTTTGGAAATTTTAAAAAATGACGAAGTTGTTTTGGTTGAAAACGTAAAAAAATAATAAATGAGCCATTTAAAAAAATATAATTATATACTCACGACATCTACAGCTCACTAGTGTGCATCCAAAAGTTTTGCGTTATTTAGTTTAATAATAATAATAATTTTTTTTTTTTTTTTTTTCAACATGCAATTTAACTGCACCACATAAAGCAAAGGCTAAGTAATTAAAAACAACATTGCAAAAACACATTGCATAAGCTGCAAAACGATGCATAAGCTGATCCCTAACTGAAATTCACTTCAGATATCCAATAATATCTTTTACATTAGTAACTTTCGACACACCTTTAGATTTCCTACAAAGTTTCAATAAAAAAAAAGAAGAAACTTGTGACTGTGGTTTCAGTACTTTTTCCTAGAAATCCTACTAATATTATAAATGCGAAAGTTTGGATGTTTGTTGCCGAATCACTCTTGAACCACTGGACGGATCGGAATGAAACTTGACACACATATAGATTAGGTTCTGAAATAGGACATAGGCTACTTTTTACCGCGGTAAAACACTTAATTCCCACGGGAAAACTCATTTAACGCGGGTGAAACCGCGGGCGGAAAGCTAGTACATAATAAACTCAGCACTTAAAAGTTACTAAACCGTTGGAGCTACTGGAATACTTATTTTATCTTTGCATTAAATTATGTCACAACTTCTTCCTCGTTAAAATTGTAGTACTTAAGCATTTTTACACTGTTGAAATACAAGAAAAATGACAATGGGAGAAAAGCAATAAAAAGTGTTGCGGTACAAACTTATAACTTATTTCGTTACATGAATCTGCAATAGGCCTGTGTCGTAAATTTCAAAAATGGCTTATTTCGTTAGTTTAGTACCTGTATTACCCCAAAAAAATAATATTTCATGATAAAAATTATATTTAAAACACATATTTTAAGTTTTAAGAAAATATTTTTAATCTGGCGTAAAAACACAAGAAAGTGTCATGGCGTCGTGAATGACGTCACATAGTGGCAAACGATTGTGTTCACTTGTGCTGTTGTATGAAAAAGTTAACCAAGCGTCAAAACAACAATGGCGGCATACCACTATGTGACGTAATACGTTCTGATTGACGTTCACAGCGGAGGGGCCAGGGGGGGTATTTATTTGATTTTAATTTGTAAAAATAACAATAATCATTAATTTTTATGTGGAATTATTTCGGTTTTCCCTGTTTAAATATTACAATTTACGTCTAGAAACATTCATCCATTGATTTCATTGTTAGTTGACACAAGACTATTTTGGATTTGCATCCATCCATCCATAACATGATCACATCTGTATCCCCTAAGGGATTTTGAATTAAAAAAATACAATCTAGATACACATTGCGTAGTAAAACAATCAAACGACATTTATCTTTGAACGAATGTAGAGTCAAAATATTTCACTAGAGCGCCAAATGGCCGATATCGGTCACGCGCGAATTTTGTGCACAATTGGCCAGCGACCGCACCAATGTCCAATATTTTTTTTTAATTATGGCACTAGTTGAGCTTTGTGCCAGTGTCAAGTAGTAACAATTAAAAAGGTAGGGAAACTAGACCTTGCCAGCGCGTTTGTTAAGTTACAAGCCACCGTGCGTTCAACTATGTAAAATAACGTTCAAAAGGGAATATGCATTAAAAAATATTAGTTCTTTTCATAGTTCATCTGAAAGTATGCAAAAATAGAATACTGACAGTCAAAACAGAATCGAAATTGATCGAAAAACAAACTAGACACAACATTATAAAACAAATATATCTGTCCCTCTTTTCATCATCAACGAAAACCAAATTTTCTATGGCGAATGTATGGTCCGCGTGACCAATGACGTCAATGGTCATGTCGGACCTCTCTGTCTAACCATCAACTTTGAAGCCTTATAATTTTGTTTCTGAGGAAGATATTTGAAAAAAGTTTTTTATGTGTTTATCTGGGACTTAAAGTATTTTGATTAATGAATTAAAAAAATATATATGTATACCTAGTACTTTTATCTTCTTAAATCGTAGCTTTAGAAAGCTCTGAAGTAAAATATTCTTTACGACTAAAAGTTAATGTTACATCAGCGTAAAACTCCAAGGTGAAGAGGTAAGATAAGATTGTGACATAAAAAGCTCGTTGGAGAGCCAATCCATCTTTGAGAGCATTTTGTGACTTCCCACTGTCCACGTTAATGTGGATAAAATTTCGTGGACAGCGGGACAGATCATAAAAACAGTTGAAGCGAATTGTTGATAAAGTATTTCAGAACATTTTTTTGCCTTTACTTTTTTTTTTTTTTTTTTAACGGACCTAATTTTTTTAATTTTTTTTTAATACCTAGTTGAATTTTCAAACCAGTAGTTTTTGCGTACCTATGTCCATACGTTTTAATAAGAGCTTTTTCATTACAATTCGGCTCGCAAGAAGAGGTATTTTTTTCGGTTCTGATCATAGAGCATTTTCATTTTGATTCCTGCTCAATTATCGGACTGATTTGCTTTTTTTCTTTGGTCCTCGATCTGGTTTCACTACATTTATTCACATTGCACAAGAAAGAAAGAGATAGAGTATCGCGCTTTACTCGTCACGCGCTGCTTGGGATTAACCAGGTTTATCCCAGTAGCGATATCGCTCGTAAGTCGGTTTCGCTTTACGGCTGGTTTACACGTATGAAGTTGTTAAGTAGTTAACTAAATTTTCACTTTATTTTAAGCGACTTAATGCGTCTAAACAGCGAATGTAGTAGTAAGTTACAAGTTAAAATTTAGCGCGTACTTACTACTTGACAACTTAATGCGTGTAAACCGGCCATTACTTAAAATTAAGTCGCTTAAAATTTAGTTAAAATTTACTTACTACTTGACAACTTAATACGTGTAAACCAGCCATTACGAGTGATTCGCCTGGGATCTGGTTTGAAACCGAAATTCACCAGGTTAAAAACATACCGGTTTCCAGCCTTGCTACTCGCTAGTTCTACGAAAGTCGTAACATAGCGGGCGCGGAGTTGAGACTAAAAACGTAGTCACTAGTACATCAACAGCTCATATACGTCCCCACCGAGGGGCTCGAGCCTAGCCTGAATTAGGGTGATTAGGCTTTAGTCGACCACGCTGGCCCAGTGGGGGTTGGTTGACTTCTCACACACCTTTTGAATTTCTTCGCAGGAGTGTGCAGGTTTCATTACGATGTTGTCCTTCGCCGTAAGAGCGTCGAATAATTTCGAATTCATAATATTATGTACGTTCATTTGACGCTCTTACGGTATTCATTGTAACTAATTAGTAGACTAGACTTAAAATTGAGTTTTAAGATTTTCGTGGTTGTTCACTATACTAACATTGGTGTCGATTCGGCATACGCCCAACTAAACTAAACTTAAAATTAGTCCTGTCACTTTCTATCATTTTTAATTGAAAAGGGACCGAAGATCATCGGTTTTGTTTTTGTCTATGATTTCACGACTAACTGTCAAATTTAGTCTTGTTTTAGTGCCTACCTAACACCATGACGAATAAAAAGCCACTAAAATTGACAGTTAGTCGTGAAGTCAAAGACAAAAACAAAACCGATGATCTTCGGTCCCTTTTCAATTAAAAATGATAGAAAGTGACAGGACTAATTTTAAGTTTAGTTTAGTTGGGCGTATGCCGAATCGACACCATTATCACAATTTAACCGTGGTAACAAACCCGCAAATTGTGATAATGTTAGTGTAAAATTAAATTTTCTTTTGTTTTTACGTTTCATTATTCAAATATATTTTTAAAGAAAACGTAAATTAATTTCGTGTAGTTAATTTTATTTTCCGTCTTTTAGAAAGATTTGCCTTGTCAAATATACAATGTGTCACTTCGTGTCTACGTGGAATGGCGATACTTTTCCCAAAATCCTGTTTTTCAGGTTACATTTTTTTAATTTAAATTTACATGCTCAGAAAATTAAACTCTTGTGTGAGAGTCGAATCACACTAATATTATAAATGTGAAAATATATTGAGATGTTTGGATGGCTAGATGTGTGAATGTTTGTTCCGCCTTCACGCTTAAATTACTCAACGGATTTGGACGAAATTTGGAATGGAAATAGTTTGTAACCTGGATTAACACATAGGATACTTTCTACGGGAAAACGTCTTATTCCCATGGGAAAATCCTACATAACACGAGCGTAGCCGCGGGCGGACCGCTAGTAAGGTATTATTAAAGAAAGAAACAAAATCATTTATTAACCAAACAACAAACAGATAGCAAAGTTATAATACTCCTTTTGTTTATTAGTAGACCTCATTACTACTAAAAAAAAACCTCAATAACAGCTTCCGTGGCCGAGTGGTCGAGATTTCGACGCCCATTACGAAGGTTCCGGGTTCGATTCCCGATGGGGACACTATCAAGCAATAATCTCTTTGTGAGATTTTTCCCAGTTTGGTTTAGACATTGCAGGCTGAATATCCTGATTGTCCGTAAAAGATGTTTCCGTGCACGTTAAGCCGTTGGTCCCGGCTATACACCGTGAAATTTACATCGTTTTGTTCCCGCCGTGTAGTGATAGTACCCGTCAAACTGAACAACTTTTCGCGAAAGAAAAAATCCCTGCGACAAAAAAAATGTTTGGTCTCTCCATACAAAGTGAGACTCCCGACCGACCCATTTTGTATGGAGAGACCAAGTTTTTTTGTCACAGGAAATTTTTTTTCGTGAAAAGTTGTTCAGTTTGACGGGTACTATCACTACACGGCGGGAACAAAACGATGTAAATTTCACGGTGTATACTATCTAGTCGTTACTCGAGCCAAGTCAGTGACCTTTGGCCGCTCTATGATACTGACACCAGGCTTTGGTGTGTTGTCGACCATAGAACCCACACGATGATGATGATGAGTAGACCTCATTTATTTGAGCCAAAAAACTAGACTCGGCTTTATCCTGGCAAAGGCCGAGGCAACGCTGTTATACAGCCTCTCCCTACGTATACCTACGTAATACTATAACTATAAGAGATACTCGAAATTAATGATCTTAGCCCGTTTTTGGCACTAACACGTCTCACGTCAGACGAGATATAACTCAATTAATAGATCGTGCTCTCAAAGTCCTTCTAGCTAAAATCCTATTAGCATGATTAGAAATAATGAAGTAGGCATAGAAGAAACCTTATCTTGTATGTAGGTAGGTATATTAGAAATTGTTTTGCACGTTTCCATTAGGCTCTTTTCAAAATTTCCACTGCCAAGGTCTGCTGTAAGACATTTCTTATACATAAGCAGTGCCTGTGTGTGTTTTTATTCTATTTGTCCGTTTTCTGGCCAATTTATTGTGTTTAGATAATAAAATGAAATTAATTAAGAAATAAAAAATTTAATAAAATAAACTAAATTATGGAGGTAATGGCCTCGATTCGGGATGTCATACTATAATTCTAATTTTAAAATCCAGCTATCCTTTTCGTTTTTATGACCAATGACAGAGAGGTGATGAATGAATGATATTAATTTGAACGAATGATAACTTAAAATAAGGGCATAGCTGTCAGTTTAAGAGATTTTTAAGTCGCATGTTTTAAGTGCTCTTTAAAATTGTGCAATCGACACGTCCATAAGGTTCAAATTCGATGTTTGACAGCTCTAATATTAGAATGGCCATCTCCTGTCCCTTTTCAATCTTTAAAAGGTAAAAAGGACGTACTAACTTAATTTAAGGATTAGAGCGTGACATCCCGAATCGAGGCCTATTATATTAAATAGGTGGAACCGTGGTAACATAATCGTGGTAAATTGTAACAATTTTAATAAACCAGGAAAATCTTAAAACATACAGCATGAAATTTACATCGTTTTGTTCCCGCCGTATAGTGACAGTACCCGTCAAACTGAACAACTTTTCACGAAAAAAAAAATTCCTGTGACAAAAAAATTTTTGGTCTCTCCATACAAAATGGGTCGGTCGGGAGTCTCACTTTGTATGGAGAGACCAAAAATTGTCGCAGGAAATTTTTTTTCGTGAAAAGTTGTTCAGTTTGACGGGTACTGTCACTACACGGCGGGAACAAAACGATGTAAATTTCACGGTGTATATCGTGAATTTTGTTTATTAGGTTTAGGAAACGGTTCTCGGGAAACGTAGCGTGGGACGCCCCCCTGCCAGGGGGACTGATGACCTGAGGAAGGTCGCTGGTGGTGGCTGGATGAGGAAAGCGGGTGATCGTGCGCTTTGGCGTGCCCTTGGGGGGAGATCTACGTCCAGCAGTGGACTGCAATAGGCTGATTGATTGATTGAGGTTTAGGAAATTAAACCGTACAAACGTAACAACGTATTAACTTAACTAAAAAAAAAAAAACTTCACGAGTAGTATGACAACATTTGATCCATTTTCGAAGGTAGATTTTTTCTTCCATCCGAATTGACTCAGTCAGCAGATTGTATGAATGGTTTTTTTTATTTGGTAAAGTTCTCATATAGTATTTGTTCAGTTTCATGGGCTGAGCTACCGGGAAATTGGGACATGTTTAGTTTAGTTTCATTTATTAACTCTATTTGCCAATTAAATTACATTTTAAATTTCTTAAAACTATAAAAAATTCGTAAATAAATTTCGCAATTTGTAGTCTATTATTATTATGGAAAAAAAATATATTGAGCACTTCAACTCCGACCCTTTATAACACAACATGAATTGATTTATTAATATTAATTTTAATAATAAACCAAAACCACAGCTGTTCCCTATGAAAAAACTTTACTTAATTTACATAATTCCGGAAATCCCATTGGCGGCGGAGGTACTGCCCGGACAGTTCAACTTATAGCCCAAACTGAATATTGAAAGACCGAGAAGGTACCTAATGGTGTCGATTCGGCATACGCCCAACTAAACTAAACTTAAATTAGTCCTGTCACTTTCTATCATTTTTAATTGAAAAGGGACCGAAGATCATCGGTTTTGTTTTTGTCTATGACTTCACGACTAACTGTCAAATTTAGTCTTGTTTTAGTGCCTACCTAACACCATGACGAATAAAAAGCCACTAAAATTGACAGTTAGTCGTGAAGTCATAGACAAAAACAAAACCGATGATCTGCGGTCCCTTTTCAATTAAAAATGATAGAAAGTGACAGGACTAATTTAAGTTTAGTTTAGTTGGGCGTATGCCGAATCGACACCAATATGGATCAAATCAAATCAAAATCAACGGCCCGTTACAGTCCACTGCTGGACTATGAGCCTCCTCCACTTAAGTGTTTGGTTTTGCCATAATCTCCACGCTTGGCAGGCGGGTTGGAGATCGCAGATTAAAAGGTTACTGTATCAGAGAGCGCTGCTGCCCGTTCCCTGTTCAATGTGTAGTCCCTAATAAGGATACAACTTCAATAATAAACAAAATAAAATATTTTTTTTTTTTCTATTGAAATAAATATTTATCTTATCTTATCTTATTGTTGACCGTGCAATGCTGCCGTACAGAGTCAATACACTGTTAGTTAAGTTACAGTGTTTTGCTTTAATAGGTTCCAATCGAACTTTCTGGTCTAGTAGGTACATTATGACAACATTCATTCTTTTTCGAATAAAACATGAATATTTTGATTACCTTATTATTTGCACGCCTTATAATTGATTTAATTTATACACTGTATCTCTAGGAAAACGAAACCCTTATAACATCACTTCAATGTGCTGACTACCACTAAAAAATAAAAATCTTTCAAAAAATTTAAACAAATATTGTACAAATTAACATTTTCAAACATACTGTGTATTGTTTGTACGGCAGAGCAATCCAACGAATCCTACATAAGCTGATACACGATGTTATACGTACGTAATGTTGTATAGCGAGGCCAATTTGAACTGGTTTCTTGGAGATCGGGTAACATAAATAAAACAAGCTTCAGTTAAATAAGCTCTATGCACACCGAATTGAAGATAGGAAGCGGAAAATTAATTTTATTTTTTACACTTGCTAACTGTCCAATAAAAAACATGTTAAAAACCATACCTTATGTGTTGTTATTTATGTTGTGTTGTTGCATATGTTGGGTAATAAAATGTTACATCTCTTTACTATTCGGCTCATAAGCAATTAACTAACGTGTCCGAGGCTAAATTCGATGTTAAACATTTCACGATCAGAAAAAAATTATATTATAGATTATTTTCGTCACATATTATTCTTTTACCTTCAAAATAGAAAAAGATAACGCGTAGCTTATAATTAGGTTATGCTTAGGTAACGGTAATCAGTTTTAAAAAAAAAAATCTCAATAAAAAATTTGACAGTAAATTAACTATAAAATAAATTAAATCTAATGAACACACAAACAATTATTACACAAATTGTTATGTGATGACATTATTACCACCACCGCGCTATCGAGAAGAATCTGCCTCAAAACATAACAAAATCGCAACTTTATTCACTCCTGTGTGAGTGCACCTTTATATTCTCTGTAGGTTTCATTAGGGCGATGCGGCGCAAGAAAATTGTCAATAACTGTAATTGAATTGAAGGACAGCTGAGCCCGATTAATAAGCTCTGGGACTGACTGATTTACATTATATCAAGGCCCTTGTGCAAAGCTCCATGCCCACGGATCCTCTTTATTATTTCAGCTTATTTTGTACACTTGTAATTTAATAGTACATTGTTATACGAGGGGTGAAAGTAACTTATTTAGCTCCGAGACGGGGGTTTTTTCACTCGCTATGCTCAGGCCCTAATATTTCGAGGCACTAAATAAGTATTTAACGAGAGGTAAACACTGTGCTTTTCATTACGAATACAAGGAAAGTAAAAATAAAAACACGAATCAGCTAAAGAAAAAATGAGTGACTTCCATATCTGAATCAGATTAACTCATTGTAAACAAAACCCTACAACTCGAGAAACAAATGGTAATCGGATTGTTGCTTTCCCGCCTATTTTTCTTATTTTTTGCTGTGGCCGTGCCGGCCAGCTTTTGAGCCATTATTTTTCATTTTCATCATTGAAAAATGTTAAATATTTGGCCCAAATCTCGAAAGTTAATTATAATAAAATTGTCGAAAGTTAATTATAATACAGTCATTTAAAAATATATATTCTTTAATGAATACTTAACTTTATGTTATTTCAATTTAACATTGCGCTGTAAAGAATGTGAAATTAAATGTGTATTATTAAAATTTTATTGTTAAAATGTGAAATTAGAACTAGTTTTTTTTTTTATATAATTTGACAGCTTTCAGTTGAAAGTGATTCTCCCTCCCCGATAAAAAGAAAAATGTCACGTAAAAAAATGTTTTTCGACTTACTCTCAATTTTGAGGCGTGAAAGTAATTTAAGCCAAAAATGTTAATTTAAGTAAGTACCTCGTTACTTTGTGACTCTTGGGGCTTGTTCAACAATCTGAAGGATAATTCGAATAATGTGAAGGTAAAATCTATCTAAGTATCTATACTTTATAATAAAATTGTTAATGCCCAATGTCTGTACATAGAAGATATTTAAGAAAAAGTAACATTAGGGGTCTTTTTAAGACCAATAGAAGCCGAACCAATTGTTATTTTTAGAATTTTTGTTTGTTTGTCTGTCTGTGTGTACGCGCATCCTGCGAAAAGTACTGGACGAAATTGGATTCGGTTTTTTACAGTTGTATTGTGAAGGTCTAACTTAAAAACTTGTGCTTTTTTCATCTTGATGCGCCGCCTAGAAGTAGAGTTTATCTTCATTTTTGTGCTTCTTTCTTTCTTCCGACGTGTGACGGCTGGCGCCATCTATTGTCGAAAGTTTGGAAGCCGCCCAAAGGGCCTCTGACATAGCTTTCCCTTTGTACAAAAAAGTTCATCTGAGATAAAGCAAGCGAAGTTGCGTGCGGGCAGAGCGCTTGTTATAAATAAGGTTGTTCAGAAGAGATTATTTTTTTAAAGAAATAATTTTATTTATAGGTTAAAGAGTGACATATATATAGAGCGTCGGTGGTGGTCTAGTGTGCCTCCAGTCCGGGAGACGCGGGTTCGATCTTCACCACGTACCAATGTGTTTTCGAATTTCGAATTCATATGTACGTTTATTCAACGCTCTTACGGTGTATGAAATTTTTGGTCGACTTTTTTCTTTCGTCGAATTTTTTGGACGAATCGATTGGTCGACTTCACATACAACCTTTGAATTTGTTTTTGGTTTCATCACGATGTTTTCCTTCACCGTAAGAACGTCGAATATATTCATATTCATATTTATTTATATATACGTACATATGAAAAATTCGATTCGAAATTCGAAAACACATTGGTTCGTGGTGGGGATCAAATCCGCGTCTCCCGGACGGGAGGCAGCGGCCTTAGCCACTACACCACCGACGACGCTCTTTACTTGAACATAATTAAAAATACTTAGTATTCTTCTTTAAACGACCTAGTTCTTGGAGCTGAGTGAGTTTTCTTCGTTTCGGGTCGACAACTTCCGAATACTTCTAATGAAGGAACCTGTGCCGAAACTTTGCACCACAGAATGCGTCGGTTCATTTCCTTGCACCTCCATATTGAAAGTAGTATAGTATGAAATCAAATCAAATCAACGGCCCGTTACAGTCCACTGCTGGACTATGAGCCTCCTCCACGTGTTTGGTTTTGCCATAATCTCTACGCTTGGCAGGCGGGATGGAGATCGCAGATTAAAAGGTTACTGTATCAGAGAGCGCTGCTGCCCGTTCCCTGTTCAATGTGTAGTCCCTAAGTCGCCTCTTACGACACCCACGGGAAGAGTAGGGGTTGGTGACTAATGTATTCTACTCTGCCGTCACCACACGGCACGTATGGTATACTTATAGCACGGGGTCTCATTCCTTAGTACAGAAATATTGTTCTAAATTAGTGATGACATCTAGTGACAACATTGGCACTACGTAGAGTCTAAGCATACGTTATCATTTGCAGCGCTATCTATCGTCTAATAGTAATATTGTTTGTGACATATCACACATACAGCGACATCTATTATCTAATAGTTGTAATATTTATCAAACTTGGCCCTTGACACAGCGATGTTTTGTTCTTGCATTAAAACATTTTTAATGTTTTTGGATAGTAGTAACGATTTTTGAAAAGATTCAAATAATAGCAAACAGAAAACAATAAAAGAAGTATATTTATAATAAAGGCGCTCTCAAGGTCGTCAACTTGGCACTAGATGGCGTATCTGCGCAATTATGTAGGTCAGTGCGCACATATCTCCATCTAGTGAGCTAATAGAGGAAACAAAATAGCCCGAAGAATAGCCCGAGTTTTGAGGGTACAGTTTTTTTGTATGAGATGAGGCATCTGTACGTAGTATTATATTATCTGTGCCTATAGTATAGTAGCATCCGAAGTTTGGCAGTTCTGCAGAAATGGCGCGAAAACATCAGTGTCTGAAGTCCGTGCCGAAGTTTTGCCGCAGTTGACACACGTGGCGTTTATGGCCAATTAGATTGTAGGACGGACTTTGTAGAAAGCTGATTGGATACCCTAAGAGTTATATGCAGAGGTTCTGTACTTGCAGCAGATGCAGTCAGAATTCAGTAGATAAACAGAGGTGTGGTTCTGCACTTGCAGCAGGTGCAGTCAGTATTCAGTAGATAAGCAGAGGTGTTTCGAATCCCACGTACCAACATATTTTCGTTGTGTTGTTAGTTTTTTCCTATTTTCATGTATTTTATTTTCACTTCTTATTTTTGTTATTATTATTATTATTCATCAAACATCAACGGCCCGTTAACTGTAATAGTATAGTGGAGGGTTTTGCCATAATCTCCACGCTTGGCAGGCGGGTTGGAGATCACCTTATCCTACTGAACCTAATCATGCAAAGTTCAAGCCCTTCTTCTTCATCGAAAGGCCGAAAACTGATCTTGCAAACCCTGGTGACAGTGTTATAGAGCCGCCAAAGGCCACTGCAATGACTCGAGTGGCTCAAAAGGGCTCTAGTCTCAATCGTTTGTAGCAAAGCTGCTATCCTACCTTCTCCTGCTAGTTTGTTACTGGCAATTCAATACTAATACTTAGGAAATGAATAAAATAATATGATTATAATATGTACGATTTTGGAGTATCATTTGGACTGAATCCTGTTCTCTGCCACGCTACATTCTTTTACCCTCATTTTGTGGCCAGCGGACCTGACGTGGCGGCTGCTGGGCTACAAGTTTATATAAACGCCTTCCGACGCATAATGACTTAAACCCTAAAATTAACCTAAACGCGCAATGGCTTAAATGCAGATTGACCTAAACGTGTTATGACTACAACAACATAAGTATAAAGACATTTTCTTTTGTCTCGCACGAAGCTGCATGTAACACTTTCTTTACAGTAATATTGACAAAATTTACGGGTTTGTTTTGTTACATACCATGGTCATTGTGTCAGTTTCAATGCAGTGAACAACCTCGAAAATCTTAAAACATTTTCTTTACAGATTAACACAACCACAAAGTTAATTATCTCTCTTCGTGAAGTATATTGTAAGAGAACCCAGTAGCCATACATTTTAACTAGGGTCATTAGGCCTCTACGAGGGAATACAATTTGCTTTAAGGCTGCCGGCGGCCATTTTCTTTTTTTGGATGGCCGTTAATGGCGGAAGGTAATTTGTTAATTGCGTTATTAGTCTTACTTTGTTTTCTATACAAACAACAATTATATTTAAGTAGGACTAAGAAAAAATGCTCATCCGGATATATTTTGCTCCAACGTTTTTAATTTCAAAAGATGTAATTACGATAAAACTACTAACAAAATTCCTAACCCCATTGTTTTAAGGACGGATTGCCTCATTAATTACCTATAAATTTTGTCATGTTATGTACTCTGTTTTGGATAGTAATCTAGATCTGTATTATTGTATTATTTTCTTGTGTTTCATCGGTTACTGTCTGTCGGACTATTTTTTTCAATAAGGTAAAATTAAACCGTCTAGATAGGTATATCCGGTCGCTGCTTGACTCATGTTGTCACCAATTACACCCGTAAAACAAGATATTTTCTCGCGGTAAAATATAACTTATATCCTTCCTTAAATGTCCTTAGCCGTGTGGTGAAGGCAGAGTAGAATACATTTGTCACCAACCCCTACTCTTCCCGTGGGTGACGTAAGAGGCGATTTAGGGACTACACATTGAACAGGGAACGGGCAACATATCGCTCTCTGATACAGTAACCTTTTAATCTGCGATCTCCAACCCGCCTGCCAAATGTGGAGATTATGGCAAAACCCTCCACTTAAGTGGAGGAGGCTCATAGTCCAGCAGTGGACTGTAACGGGCCGTTGATGATGTTGATGTTGATCCTTCCTTTAAATATCCAACTAACTTTCTATCAAAACAGCTCTGATTTTTACATTTGTACATTTGTAAATTCTGATTCAGCTAAAGAAAAACAAAGAATAAACAGAGTCATTCTAGGTTTATCTCGCTTATATTTTTCCATTATTTCACAGGAAACAATGTGTGGCTTCCATCTGAGAATTAATATCGTAAGTGCACTACTGTGTAGCGTTGCCGGGACTGTCCAAGTGCAATGTTTGAGTATATTGCGGACTCTCCATGTTATAGGCACTTTTCCCCCTTTCAAGTTAATGAACAGTAAAGTAAATACTCAGCCCATCGAGATTTGTCAATTATTAATTTGTTAAACGGGCTGGTTTCCGCAACTCGATGTCTAATGCGATGATGCGCCAACTTTACGTATGGGTGGATGCAGTGTCATTCGACCCAACCCAACTCCTCCAGGAAGCCCAGCAGGGTCCATCGAGGCTATAACAAAATCATTCACCAGACTTGAATGATAATTAACAAGTAAGTATTTTTGGCGTATTTCAAGTGACAATAAAAACTGCTGCAGCGGATTGCGAATTTTAAAACTCAGTTTTATATCGCGAGAGCGTGTTCTTTCCAAATATCATGAAGAAACACTAAAAATTGTCACAATGAAAAACATCTTGAAGAAAGGCACCGGAAATTTGATGATGTCGGTATTAATAGGCGAGAAGATAGTCTATTGCAAAGATTTCAGACGCACGTCGCCTCGCGCTTGCAATCATCTTTTATTTCCTCTGAGGTCTATTGCGTTTCGGATGACAGCTGATAACAGACGAAAGGCGCACGACACTCAGAGGAAGAAATGACGATCGCTTCGCTCCGAGGCGACGCGCGTCAGATATCTTTGGCACGACAGGTCTTGGTTTTATTGAAATACTAGCTGGTGCCCGCGAACTTCGTTTCGCCAACTTAGAAGAAGAAAATAAGTCTATTCAAGTAATTGTGGCACCTTACACACTAAAATACAATAGGTACTTACCACAAAGCTGTCAAGTGCGGCGCAGCTGGCGCGCGTGGTTTTTCTTTGGTCTCTGAAATCAGTGACAGAGCGCGTCGCTCCCGGGCGGCGGACAGGCGGAGGTCATAATCCTCTTCGTTTTCCTATAATATTCAGCAATATGCTATATAAGATCATTGAAATAAAGCAGTACTGACTTACAAAATGCATGTTATAAACAAAGAAAGCTTACTGGTCGATTGTTAGCATCCGTCAATGGCGGTCGTGCTTTCGTTTTAATTCTCATTTATTTTAGTTTATTTGAGTGTTTAGTGTATAATTTTGATAGTGTATTATCCAGTGAACGACTCTGAACTAAAAACTTTAATAGGACAATTGAAACGCTTGCATTTTGCTGTCATTTACTGATGACTTGCAGCGGCCACGTGGTGGCTTCAGTATTTCTGCTATCAACTTACTGGAGTCCTTCACCGTACACAGCACCCTAGTCTTAGGATTAGGGCTGTCTGTGTAACCTACGCTACTTACTTAGCAAAACCACTTGATACTGGCGAAATACTTATGTGAAACGCCATAATTAAAAATAAGATTAAGAAAGCTTACTTACCGCCAAGCGTGCATCTGCCGTACGAATCCGCTGTGATCGTAACCGAGCCTCGCGTTGGCTTGCCGTTTCAGCCGAAAGAGAGGCAGCCTGCCTGGCCCGCGCTTGGCTGAGTCTCTCATCGCGACCTTCTTCGGACTCTTGAGACCGCACTAATTGTTTATTTAAAGCATTGCGAGACTTTCTCGATAAGTTTGATTTTTTCTGTGAAGGCATTTTCTTAGAATTTGTTAAACCTTCTACGCGACAAAAAATTATTTGAAAAAAGTGCTAGGAATTTCCCGCCAAACGTATATTTTTATATAAATTTGTCTTTATTAAGGCAAATGAATTAATTTATATACAGCCATAGTCTTTTTTTATCGTATTGCCAGTTTGAATGACGTTTGACACTTGCTGCGGTGGCATTGCGATATGAAGAAAAAATTAAGTTTCACTTTATTTAATATCTGCACTTTCATGCCAAGCTATACTGAACAGGCAGTTCAAAATTACGTTCCATTTCTAAAAGATTCGTCATGATAATTATTTTAAAAATCAAAATAGGTATGTTGGTTTAGCGTATAACGAAATAACTTTGTCTACGCATGCGCAATGGATGGAGATGAAGCAAGATGGAAGCAAGAAGGACGGAAGGAATGCGCATGTTTTATTCCTTTCATTTTTCGTAATATTATCATGGTTTTTTGGATGTTTGTGTGTATTATCATTATTTATCTTAGAAAATTATAGAATTTTTATTATTATTAGATTAGATAAGATATTAGACAGATTAATATTATAATTATGTTGGTACTTTTTCAAATCTCGGTTTCATAGTGTAGTTTGCACATCATACTACCACGCGCCCCTATGAAATTCACGTGCAAACGTATTTCAAGTTTTTGCCTTTTAGGGGGTTGTTTTTTTTTACCCTATAACCTGGTCCATAATTTTCTCTACATAATAGTAAAAGTTTCATCAAAATCCGTCCAGCCGTTTTCGCGTGATGCTCAGCCAAATAAACAAACAAACAGATAAACAGACAAAAATTCTAAAAACTATTGGAACGTGTTCTGTTATCAATTTTAAGTATCCCCAATAATTTTTTTTTTCGAATATCTTTTATGTACAGACTTTCCATCCTCTTCAGCTTTATTATATGTATAGAAGATATGGATCCAATAGGGGATCGGACTGTTCCTAAATTTCCATACCATACCATATTTTATGAATTAATATAGATTAGTAGCAGACGATTCGCGAAGAAGAAAACAGAATCAGTTGAAAAACGAATTTACAGTGATTTTTTAAAGATTCAATATGTGTGTCTCTTTCAAAAACGATTTTTTGTAAAGTCAAAGTCAAAGTCAAAATAATTTATTTCCATAGGATGTTATTACATCACTTAGATCCGTCATTACATTTTTTTTTTGGGTGAGTTCACTAACACAAAGGCGGAATCTATGGAGTTTATATGGCGTTATGGAATGTATGGAGTTTATATGGCGTTACTAACAAATGACGTCACAAGTGGGTATGTGCCTCTCTGTCTAATCTTAAATTTCAAACCTTTATAACTCGGTCAATTTTAAAGATAGAGCAAAAATTATTTTAGTGTTCGATAGCAGAAACTAAGAAGTTTGGATTTATAAAATAAAAAAAGTAGTCCGATCCTCTATTCGAAAACTCGCGACTCACGACAGACGACCTCTTGTAGTCGTTGTCGTTGGTTATATTATAGGTATTTGGACTGTCATAAACTCGCTTATCGCGATCTAAGGAACTCTACCTTAAATCTAGCTTTCTTCTTACTATTACAAAAGGCAATATAGTAACCCCATCTTATATTAGATTTTAAGGCCAAAGCTTCTTTGGTTCTTCTTTCTTTTTTTTTGTCTAATAGCAAGCCTGACTAGCTCTATTGTCAGAGTTACTTCTTGTGTGTGTGATAGATAATTATTTATATATAGAAGCTCTTCTGTTTTAAAATAATTTTTTTAATAGCCCTTTTGATTCGTCGCGCCATCGCTTCTAAAGCCTCCCTCTTCCCCGACGGCTGTCTAGGGGAACCCATTCAGTAGTGGCTCTGGCCCATCTCCCATATTATAAATGTGAAAATATATTTTGACGTCTGGATGTTTAGATGTTTGGATGTTTGTTCCGCCTTCACGCTTAAAGTAATTCCCACGGTAAAATCTTACATAACGCTAGCGTAGCCGTGGGCGGAGAGTAAGCTTTTACCTCTTATAATAACTGTCGTTTTTAAGCTCACTTATATATATTGTTTGTGTATTTGAGCAGTGCGCTGTGTGTTTGTTGACCTCTCCCCCGAGAGAAATGGCATGAAATTTTTCGAGTAAACTTGAACACAAGGCAATTCCAATCCACTCTATACTCAGAGTGCAATAGATTCCTGACCACGGGACGTCCCAGCAATATCGATATCGATATGAAATTCTCGACAAATACTGCATCCTGTGCAGCTGCAGTGTGCATTGTTGGAAGATGTGCTATTTATTTCAAGAAACCGTGAAATTGGAAAGTAATTTATATTTATTTGTAATCTCTTTTAATAAATATCAACATCTCACACACGGCCATCTGATCCCAAACTAAGCAAAGCATGTACTTTGGGTATCAGACAGCTGATAAACATTACTTAAATACATAAGTACAGAAATCTCTTTCATGTTGATGTTGTTGTTGTTGATAAATGTTTCATTCTTTCTTTCTTTTCTTTCTTTCTAATAAGTATATTGCAAATGGAAAAAGGGGATTATTTTGGGGAACGTAAGACAACTTGATGAAATTGTTAACTTCAGTCGGCTCTAGTATTAAACCAATTAGAAAGCTGCATCTTACGACTGACGCTGTTGCAGGAATACGAATTAAGTTTTTTAAAAATTTCAGCGTTCTATATAAGTGAGTGGAAAAAAGAAAAGAGAGCGTTGTGTTTTCGAATTTCGAATTCATATATACGTTTATTCAACGCTCTTACGGTGAAGGAAAACACCGTGATGAAACCTGAACTCTCCTGCGAAGAAATTCAAAGGTTGTGTGTGAAGTCGACCAACCCGCACTGGGCTAGCATGATCGACTAAGGCATAATCGCTCTAAATCAGGGTAGGCTCGAGCCCCTCGGTGGGAAGTATATGAGCTGTTGATGAGTGGAAATCAACATTAACATCAACGGCCGTTACAGTCCACTGCTGGACTAAGAGCCTCCTCCACTTAAGTGGAGGGTTTTGCCATAATCTCCACGCTTGGCAGGCGGGTTGGAGATCGCAGATTAAAATGTTACTGTATCAGAGAGCGCTGCTGCCCGTTCCCTGTTCAATGTATAGTCCCTAAGTCGCCTCTTACGACACCCACGGGAAGATTAGAGGTTGGTGACAAATGTATTCTACTCTGCCGTCACCACACGGCATGAGTGGAAATAATATGTTGATTTACGATAGGCTGGCAGAAAGTAGAAACATAAAAAAGTTGTCTGTAAACACACAAAAGATTTTGTAACACAAATAAAAAAATACTCGTAAGAGCTTCCTTCCAAGAAAATATAAAACATTTTTTGCGGCAAAAACTTTTTCGAGTGCGCCCTCAAAACTGAGGCTAAGCTGAGGCTCCCATTTTTCTTTTGTAAAATTATTCTGGATCGCACAAACTACTTCCGCGGTGAATCTAAAGACAGGAAATAGAAAGAAAACAAAATAAACATAAAAAAGGTAAGTTCAACGCGGCGGCAAAGGGTTCTGTGCTTAAGAAATAACCAAAAATTAGCGCTGATTGTGGGGCAGTTGTATATCATCAACAGCGAGGGGCTCGAGCCTACCCTGAATTAGAGCGAAGAGGCCTTAGTGGCCCAGTGCGGGTTGGTCGACTTCACACGCAACCTTTGAATTTCTTCACAGGAGTGTGCAGGTTTCATCACGATGTTTTCTTTCACTATAAGAGCGTCGAATAACATGTGAATTCGAAATTCGAACACACATTGGTACGTGGTGGGGATCGAACCCGTGTCTCCCGGACAGAAGGCAGCGGCCCTAGCTACTAGACCACCGACACTCTCAAGTTCAAGTTGTATAATATCTAGTGGTTACGCTGCGACTACCTCTGTATCATTATAATTTTTTTTCATGGAAATTATTTTTTTTCCAAAGCGAAAAGACAGTCAGTTTATTCGTTTGGATCGGATTGTATTGTTTCAATTAATAAATTATTATTATTATTATCAATCCAATAGATCGAGATGATTTTTGCGCAAAATCTTCACGATTAATTAAAACGACCTTTTACGACTAGAAAACATCTTACGAGAAAATTCGAGATCGAAAACGAACGTAGCCGCAGTCGGACTACAGCGGTGTGGCAGAGACTTTTTCTATGAAAGAAAGAAAGAAAGAAAAAACGTTTATTTGTTTATATTTTTAAAGAAAACAAAAATAAAGTTATATTTGTTGCGATTTGGCAAACAAAGAGGTCCCAGCTCAGCAGCAGGTCTTCCGCGGAACCTTTACTAAAATAAAATAATAATTAAATTTAAAACATAATAGAATACAATATATAAATGGACTGTTGCGGCCTCCTTGCACAGCTTCGTGACACAGACAAGAACTCCAAGACATTTAGAAAAACCAAATGACGACCTGACGAGACAATTGAGTGTGGAATTGAATAACGACATTGAACAGAATGTTCGCCTTTTCCTGAATCGACTCTTCAGGACACATAATTAATTTATAAGTATAAGTAGGGGCGTAAATAAACAAATAAAAAACGAAATATGATATACTTTATAAACAAATACGGCCAACTCACGCGTCTGAAATATAAATAGCACATGCTCTTTTCACATCTACACTCACACATCTACTCACTCAATACACATTACTTACCTTACTTTTCCTGTCCTTTCCCTCCCCTCCTCTTTGCCCTACTCTGCTTCCTCTTCAATATGCATGCACCTTCCTCTTTCTTATTTTATTTGATAATTTTTATTAGAATTAGTTTATTAAGACGTCTTAAATATAGAAGAGCGGTGCCTCCTGCCACAGGCGACAAGCCTACTAGGAGACACCTGCCCCTAGTTTATAATCACAAATCTTTTAAAGAAATAAACAATTTTTATTTATCTAACGGAACCCTAAAAGCTTGGAAAGTTCAACCACAGATCAACCTGGGCAAATAAGGGAGAGGGGTTTTTATTTATTTTTACAGTTGTTTTGAACTTTACCTACGGGCGCGAGTTGTTTCAAACCAACAACGACGCTCTTAATTAAGCTGAAATATTTCTTCTGTTCTCTATTGAATTTTATGTGTGACGTTTGTTTGTACTGTTATATTTTAAGGTGGTGGGTAATTTGCGTTTTCTATAATAAACCAGTCAGCAGCTAGCTCTCGCCTTTTATTGACGTTGCATTGGCGCCGAGATCGGAACATTTTTTTTATTACCACGTGTGCAAAGTTATTTTCGAAAACGAAAATGCCTATTGGGAAATTAGAACCGTTCAATCTAAACTCCAAACAATGGCCGGCGTATATCCGTCGCGTAAATCAGTATATTTTGTTAAATGAAATTAAAGCGGAGTTAAAAGTGCCGTTATTAATTACGGTCGTGGGTGAAGTGACTTATTCATTAATGTGCGACTTGTGTTCGCCGGATTTGCCCGAAACTAAGTCATATGACGCCTTGGTCGAGTTGGTAAATAACCATTTAGAACCACAGCGGTCAGAAATTGCTGAGCGTCATTTATTTAGGTTACGACGACAGCGCGCAGGCGAATCACTCACGGATTACCTACAAGCTTTAAAACATTTAGCAGTGACGTGCAACTTTAGTAACATTACTCTGGAAGAGAATTTACGAGACCAGTTCGTGTCCGGTTTGTCAAGTGATGCGATGCGGTCCAGAATTTTCGCGGAGAAAAAGATCGAGTATAAGGAGGCAGTGGAACTAGCGCTGGCTCTGGAGGCTGCAGAGAAACACGCCGAGGTGAGCGGCAGCACGGTGCCGACGACGGCAGAAGCATTGAGTGCTGGTGGCGGTAGCGGCGAGGCGGGCGAAGGCCTG
This sequence comes from Carpatolechia fugitivella, assembly GCA_951230895.1. NCBI lineage: Eukaryota > Metazoa > Arthropoda > Insecta > Lepidoptera > Gelechiidae > Carpatolechia > Carpatolechia fugitivella. Next base: position 13,370,130 of record OX579663.1, read on the forward strand.
CACTACTCGGGCGCAGGGCGCGGGCCCCGGGCGCGCGGGCCAGTGAGGTCGGCGGGCGCCGGCGGCGCGGGCCATGGTCCGCAGGCTGCATCCGTCCGCCCCCCGGTCTGCTGGCGCTGTGGCAAGGCGCATCGTGCGGAACGGTGTAGATTCATCCACTATAGTTGTGATGAATGTCATCAAAAAGGTCATCTTAAAGTGATGTGCAAACGTAGGTATGATAGTGCTAGTGCTAGTGGTCGAGTGGACGGTCGACATAACTACTTGAGTGACGAATCGGATGACATGTTTAACATCGAGGTGACGGCGCAAGGTAACAAACCGTACTTTATTAACGTGTGTATAGACGGACAATTAATTGAATGCGAAATTGACACAGGCAGCCGTATTTCGGCTATCAGTGAGGACATGTTTCAACGTTTGTTTACGCATAAGAACATTAAACCGGACAATTTAGTATTACGGTCATATTCTGGTGCACAAATTCATGCACTCGGTTATATCGAAGTTAGGGTTTGTCTAGGCGATGTTGATACCACATTACCATTATATGTAATTAAAAGTGGGGCTCGACCCTTACTGGGAAGGGAATGGTTACGAGCATTAAAAATAAATCAAATTAATTTATTCGAGTTAACCGAGGATAGATTTGTGAATCAGTTATGTGTTGAATTTCCCGAAGTGTTTACTGATAAGCTCGGTACTTGTAAGCAGCCTATTCAATTACAGCTCACAGATGACGAACCGGTTTATGTGCGCGCGCGTCCCGTGCCATTAGCATTGCGTGCGCGTGTCGAGGGTGAGTTAGCTAGGCTTGAGGCCGACGGATCTATATATCGTGTTGATTACTCTGATTATGGTACGCCGATTGTACCAGTGGTAAAAAGTAATGGCGAAATCCGAATATGCGGTGATTATAAGATCACAATTAACCCAAAATTGAAACGAGATTACTATCCTTTGCCTCGTATCGAGGAATTATTTGCCAACCTCAGTGGCGGTGATAAATATACTAAGATTGACCTTCGACATGCGTATGAACAATGTCTTATTGCGGAAGAATCTCGACGTTATACAGCTATTACTACGCATATTGGCACCTTCGCTTATCGTCGTACTCCATATGGTTTATCTTGTATACCTGAAAAATTCCAAAAACTCATGGAAGAGACGTTGCGGGGAGTTCCGGGATGTGTAGTATTTTTGGATGACATCTGTGTCACGGGGGCAAATGAACGGGATCATTTGAGCAATTTGAGGGCGGTATTTGAAAGGTTGCGTACTATGGGACTTACTATTAAATTAAGCAAATGTAATTTTTTTCAGGAAAATGTAAAATATCTTGGTTTCATTATAAACAAAGAGGGTTTGCGTCCTGATCCTAGTAAATTAGAAGCAATCTCTAATGCACCTACTCCAAAAACCGTGTCGCAATTGAAGAGTTTTTTAGGGATGTTAAATTATTATGGAAAATTTATCCCTAATTTAAGTACTTTGCTTCATCCTTTGCATAACTTGTTAAAAAAAGATGTTAACTGGAATTGGAACGAAGAGTGTGAGCGAGCGTTCTGTAAAGCAAAGTGTGTCCTCTTGAGCGAGCGGGTGCTAGCGCACTATGAGGAGGGGCGGCCGCTGGTGCTGGCGGTGGACAGCAGCGCGTACGGGCTGGGTGCCGTGCTCGCACACCGCTACGCGGACGGCAGCGAGCGCCCCGTCTCGTGCGTCTCAAGGACACTTTCGTCGTCCGAGCGCAACTACAGTCAGCTAGATAAGGAAGCGCTTGCGATATTGTTTGGGGTAACGAAACACCATCAATACTTATTTGGGAGACATTTTGTGTTACGCACTGACCATCAACCTCTGACACATATTTTTGGAGCTAAGGGTGGGATTCCACAGACCGCCGCGAGTAGATTGCAGAGGTGGGCGGCGCGACTGGCTGCTTATGATTTTAGTATAGAATACGTGCGTTCAGCGGACAATGGACCCGCCGACGCGTTATCACGATTGCCATTAGCTCAGGAGGGTCACTTAGCAAAAACAGTAGATTATGTCAATTTGGTAGAGGAATCGATGCCGGTAAATTTTAAAGATATTGCTAATGAGACAGAGCGTGATACACTGTTGTGTAAAATTAAAGGGTATATTCAGTTTGGCTGGCCATTGCACGTGAGCTGCGATGATGAAAAATCGTATTTTGTGAGGAAACAAGACCTAGTGTTAGAATTAGGATGCATAATTTATAAGTATCGATTAGTCATTCCTTCAGTACTAAGAAAACACATTTTAGTAGAGTTACATGAGGGGCATTTAGGAGTCAACAAAATGAAAACATTATCCCGCAGCTATGTCTATTGGCCAACCCTAGATAAAGAGTTGGAAGAGTTGTGTCGAAGCTGCGAGGCGTGCAGAGCAGTGCGGGACGCGCCGCCCCATGCACAGTTACATCCCTGGGAGTTTCCGCTTCATCCCTGGCAGCGGGTGCATGCAGACTTTGCTGAGTGTGTAGGAAAGCATTATTTGATTATTGTGGATGCACATTCCAAATGGATCGAAGCGGTGGAAATGCGTAGTACTAATGCGAGCTTTACCATTGCGGCGTTTAGAAGTATTTTTGCGCGTTTTGGTTTGCCATCGCAACTCGTAACCGACAATGGCCCGCCATTCTTTTCACAGGAGTTCAAAATATTTTGTAAAAATAATTGCATTAAACATGTAACTTCAGCACCTTATCGACCGCAAGGCAACGGGGCGGCCGAAAATGCCGTCAAGACTGTAAAGAAAGCAATAAAAAGAGCAATACATGAGGGTGAGAATGTCACGACCGCTCTAAGTAAATTTTTATTGCAATATAGAAATTGTGTTCACGCTACTACGGGTGTATCTCCGGCAGTGGCTTTACAGGGTCGCAGGCTCCGAAGCCGTTTAGACGCGGTGCGGCCGGACGTGGCGGCGACGGTGCGCGCCGCACAGGAACGACAGGTGCGAGCCGCCGGCGGCACGGCACGCTCCGTCGCCGTCGGAGACCTCGTGCTAGCAAGGGACTATTCTAAGGGCGGAAAAAGGTGGTCTGAGGGCAAGGTAGTTAAACAAACTGGTCCAGTTACATATAATGTTGATATGGGCCGCGGCGTTCTATGGCGTAGGCACGCTGATCAAATTGTTAAAAATAAAAATAGATACTCTCTATCGCGGGCATCTATCCAACCAGGGGCGGAGGAGGTTAAGTCAAATAACATTCCATCTCCTAAGTCCGCGGGGGAAAGAGTTACTGATGACTCATTTGAAGACGCTTCTGATGGCGCTGAAGGTTCGAGTCAGGAGCCAGACAATCCGGCCACTGATGTTGACCCGGTCAGTGGTACTCGGTCTCCATCACCACCGCCGCCATCAGGTGCGTCTGCACGAGCACTGCGTGCGTACAATCGTGCTAAACGGACCGAGGTTTTACCCAAATGATTTGCTGGAGATTTGAATACATTGTAGGTTTAGCATAAGTGCTTTCTAATGATTTGTTTAGTTTTTAGTTATGCAGTTGTTGTTTTGTAGGGGAGAAAATGTGACGTTTGTTTGTACTGTTATATTTTAAGGTGGTGGGTAATTTGCGTTTTCTATAATAAACCAGTCAGCAGCTAGCTCTCGCCTTTTATTGACGTTGCATTATGAAACTAACTTTCTTCATTAAAACAAACTTCTGTTTAGTAATGGAGCTTTGTAACTTTCTAGACCAAGTTTTAGAATAAGAATAGGAAAACATTTATTTACGGCACATGAAACAAAACACACATGGTTACAAACAAAATTAACATAAAAAACACGTAAACCAAATGTCACCACAACATTACACACATGCACATTCATGTTTTAATTATTAGATCTTCTTCTTCATCGTGTGCGTTGTAAGTTCGACAACCGACCTCACAAACCCTGTTATCAGTGTTATAAAGCCGCCAAAGGCCACTGACATATATGGCTCGTGTAACGACTAGATAGTAGCCGGGACCAACGGCTTCGTGCCTTCCGAAGCACGGAATCATCTTTCTTTTCGGACAATCAGGCGATTCAGCCTGCAATGTCCTAACCAAAATGGAGAAAGTCTCACTAAGAGATTTTTGCTTGACAGTGTCCCCACCACCGGGATTCGGGGCTGTGACTCGGCCCCGGAGGCCTACACAATAATATTCCAACATACACTTTGTCCTAAATGATCCCAGGGAGATGCTCTAAACTGCATATACACTTAACAAACTGCAAACTACCGAATGCCAGAGGCAAACAAACTATGTTGTATGAAATATAGCTTAGTCACAAACCATTAAAAAGTTTTAAGTATGTTATTACGGTTAAAGTTCAAAATGACATAAAGACTGGTAGATATAATTTTGCTGCACAATGTTTATCAATAATCAATAACTGGGCAACTTTTAGCTCAATCACACTAATATTAATATTATAAGTAAATGTGAAAATGTGATTTTTTGATGTTTAGATATTTGGATGTTTGTTCCGCTTTCACGCCTAAACTACTAAATGGATTTGGATGAAATTTGGAATGGAGATAGTTTGCACTCTGCATTAATACATTGAATACTTTTTACATGAAAAAATCTTATTACCACGGGAAAATTTTACATAATGCGAGCGTAACTTTGGGCGGACTGCTAGTCTCTATTATAAAACCCACCAGTAAGATAAGGTTGTTCAAAATATTTATAAAAAAAATCTGTTAAATAATAAGTCACGCCTCTAGTAAAATAACTTGGAAAAGTAAAATCGTAAGGAAAGGAAAACCTTCCAAATCTTTATTTTTATTCGTAGAGCCATAATTATGTATATGGAACAGTACAAAAAATTCACAGATAAAAAGGCTGTACATAATCTTATTCCAAATCACCTATTAACCCCTAAACTTAGACCAGCTTGTAATATAGGAGTTAATATGGCTCTCCTTCTAGTTACTTTTGGCACAACCATACAAAACATGGATGTAGGTAGAAACTAATTAACAAAAGTAACAAAAGAGTTATAATATAAAAGTTGCAAAAAATACATAAAATAGATAGAAAAATAAATATAAAAACATAACATTATCAATTTAGAATTTGTCTTTAAGATACAAAAACTAATTAACACTATATTGCCCTCGATTCGGGATGTCATACTCTAATTCTAATTTTAAAATCCAGCTATCCTTTTCGTTTTTATGACTAATAACAGAGAGGTCGAATGATATTAATTTGAACGAATGATAACTTAAAATAAGGGCATAGCTGTCAGTTTAAGAGATTTTTAAGTCGCATGTTTTAAGTGCTCTCTAAAATTGTGCAATCAACACGGCCATAAAGTTCAAATTCGATGTTTGACAGCTCTAATATTAGGATGGTCATCTCCTGTCCCTTTTCAATCTTTAAAAGGTAAAAAGGATGGACTAACTTAAATTAAGGATTAGAGCGTGACATCCCGAATCGAGGCCATTAACTAATTTAATATAATATAAATAATAGTTTTTCGGTCTCATTATAATTTAATTTAAGTAACCAATTAGACAAACCTTTATACGAGTATAATACAAGAACTTGATTGTAGTATAATAATAAGATAGTTACTGGAATAGATAGATAGTGTAGGTCCAAAATCCTAGGATGGTATAAATGAGCTGATAATAATTAGCTCCAGTGTAGAAGACGCTCTGGTTAATAACTTGTTCTGGCTCAACTTAGAACTTTTCATTTTCACTACGATTTCAAAGTTAAAATTTGAAGCACAGTTTTGTAGTATTTGTTACAAAATTATAGTGCCGTGTGGTGACGGCAGAGTAGAATACATTTGTCACCAACTCCTACGTAGGTGTCGTAAGAGGCGACTCAGGGACTACACATTGAACAGGGAACGGGCAGCAGCGCTCTCTGATACAGTAACCTTTTAATCTGCGATCTCCAACCCGCCTGCCAAGCGTGGAGATTATGGCAAAACCCTCCACTTAAGTGGAGGAGGCTCATAGTCCAGCAGTGGACTGTAACGGGCCGTTTTTGTCCCAAATGTGTCCAATAACGAAACGTTGCAACGAGTACAAAATGACAAAAATTAAGGATATTAGTGGCAACAGTTTGTCGCGTTCATTCCAAAACTAGTTTCGTCTGGTTCTCGAGTTTAGCCGTTTACACATAAAACGAACATGTTCGTGGTGTGGTGGCTGGAACCATATTTGCTAATGTCTTTACTGTTTAGAAAAGTTTATAAACGTGGGGTGGACAAAATTGGACGGCCGACAAGGTAAACAGACAGATAGATGACTTGGTGAAAGTGCCAAACTTCTAGACCGCTCTGAACACGGCACGATTCGATTTGCTGCTGCAAAATATAGGCAAAAGCGACAACGCGCAATGCGCGAAGCAACTTCAGAGCGGTCTAGAAGTTTGGCGCGATCTATATCAGCTCGTTTGGATCAAGGATTGGCGGCAGGGACTTAGCTACTGAAGTGCGACACACGGGAGATCGACAGGGGTCCATTACATCTGCCTTAAAGTTTTATAGTGTTTAGATTGTTTTAAAAAATGGGAGGATGTAGAAAAAAGTGGAAGGATGTACATTTTAGAATGTGTCTGTTCTTAGTTTTAATTTAAGTAGTATAAGTGTAATAATAATAATAATGTCAGATATCACAGTTCCGTCAGGATCTCAATTACCTAATCGTTTTAGTCAAACTGACGTCCACTTGGCTTAGGCCCGTGGAGTTAGTGAAACCGGCTCCGAGAGGCCGAGATGGTAAAAAAACAAAAACAAAAATTGTCCTGTTACAAACATTATGCATAACAATAGAAACCACACTAGGCACAGCCTGTATCGTGGCTACCAGTGTGATTTTAATTTAATTTTAAGTTTTTATGATTTATTAAGTAGCCCTTTCATAAACTTTGCCCAAGCAGGGCGTCACATGTTTACTTTTTTAAAATTTTGTACCTATACCATCTCCAAATATTGTAATGTGATTGGAGAACACCGATAGGTTCTCATTTCACATTAAATCATGCTTTATATTAAAGTTTATATCATGTACATTACATAACTTTTTATTTCACTTCAATACATGCAATATTCCCAAAGTTATGACCGCGAGAAGTTTCGAGCGTGTGACGTCATATTATGCAGGCGGTTGCGTGCATATGACGTCATTATGACGTCACAGCTACCACTCGCCTCGTGCGGAAGTGTGCACTTTGATCGTTAATAACTCAGTCATTATTAAAGATATAAAAAAAATAAAAACACAGTATTTTTTGTAATTTTTTATAGAACATTTTGTCATTTTCAGCTAAAATCGTTGGTCAGACCCAGATGCGCGAGTCCTGTGAAGTTTTTCTGGCTATTCTTCTCCACAGTGTGCGTACTCTTGTTGTAAACGGGTCAACAAAGTAAAATCTTCGTTTATTATTGATATTTGACTTTAAAAAATTATTCTGTAAAATCTTACTTTAAATATAGTCATTATCTTTTTTATCTTAAGAAAAATAACTCTCTATAAACAAGAGCGAAAAGATGTTGTTTCTATGAACTCTGACCGAGTTGTTTCATTTTGAAATTCTGTTTTCTGGCATCTTTTAAATATAACGTATATATTTAGTTCCCGACAGTCTACTAAAGCGTACATTTTGTTTATTTTTTATACTATCTTCTGTCGTGAGTTTCACAAAGTTGGGCAGAACTGCAGTGTTCTGGTAATGTATCACGATTAGGAACTTTCTTCTTTTGGCACGAAAGATAATTCTTTGGTTCTCCTGCGTCTTACAGAGCCGGATTTAGAATAAGACTAAATAAGACAATACCTTATCTCAGATGGAATAAGAATTCAACATTACCACCGCTGTAAAAAGTTGCAAAGCATAGTTGTAAAATCTTCCAACATTGCAAGCTAAGCTTACTATGACTATGATGTTTTTAAAAATAGTGGTCTTCCTCAGCTAATGTATTACAAAGGACTTTCTGCTTCTGATGGGGAACAGATTTGCAACCTATTCAATGAACATTTTCATTCCGTTTTTGAAACCTCTGCTTCTACCTTTGATGTCGATTTGCTACCTCCTAATGACACCGGCGCAGTCATTGATATCGATACTGTCCTCATTACTAAAGACTTAGTGTACAAATATCTTAAATCTGTCGATATCAGTAAAGGTGCCGGACCTGATGGTATTCATCCGCTTCTTATAAATAAATGTTCTTCTAATTTATCTATACCAATAACTTTGCTTTTTGAGAGATCTCTTAGGGAAGGTCATGTTCCAAATATCTGGAAACGCGCTTTAGTTACTCCCATACCTAAAGGGGAAATAAGTCCTGATATTGAGAAGTATCGTCCTATATCCAAGTTATGCCAATTTGGTAAAATTCTAGAACAAATTGTTACCGATCAGTTGTCTAGTGTTGTTCGTCAGCACATTATACCAAATCAACATGGTTTTTACAGAGGACGTAGCGTTGATACAAATCTCTTGTCATTTACTGAGTTCATTCTGCATGCCTTAGATTCTAATTGTCAGGTGGACGCCGTGTATACTGATTTCGCCAAAGCTTTTGATAAAATTTGTCACAATACTCTGTTGTTGAGGCTTTGGCGACTTGGTATACACGGCGATCTATTCCGCTGGATTAAGTCTTATGTTGAAAATCGTACTCAGGCAGTTGTTGTAGGAGGTTATGCTTCTCAATACAGGAAAATCACTTCCGGCGTCCCACAAGGATCACATCTGGGACCGTTGTTGTTTATTCTGTACGTAAATAATATCACAGAACACATGGTTAATTCTAATCAATTACTGTATGCTGATGACACCAAAATATTTAAAATTTTACGAAATGCAGATGACTGTGCTATTTTGCAACAAGATTTAGATATATTTGAAAGATTCTGCAGTTCGAATAACTTATTTTTAAATCCTGATAAGTGTTTTGTCATTAGCTTTAGCAAAAAGAGGCAACTTGTATACTTTAACTATAGAATCTGTAATAAGGAATTGACCCGAGTCACCGAAATTCGCGATTTAGGTGTTATCATGGACTCTAAATTAACTTTCGTCCCTCATATAGATTCTATGTTAAAGAAAGCTTATAAGCAGTTGGGATTGATTCTGCGCTTAGGTAAACCTTTCAAGAATATTTCTACTTACAGAATATTATATAACGCATATGTTCGTAGCCGGCTCGAATTTGCCTGCTCAGTCTGGTATCCTCTCTATAACATCCACAAAGAAAGAATTGAAAGAATTCAAAAGAAGTTTGTTAAAGCCATCGATTACCGTTTTGGACACTATTACTCTGTTTATACCGCCTCAGCCAAGCGGCATAAAATTACGTCTTTGCACTGTCGTCGTGATCTGATTGATGCAACTATTCTATTTAAAATTGTCAACAATGTCATCAATGCTCCAGCATTGCTGCATTCGATTTCTTTTAGAGTGCCTCGTCGCCTTGAACGTAGTTGTAGAAAGAGGCCTCTGTTTGCTGTAGGTATGAGTAGAACTTGCTACGCTCATAATAGTTTTGTCAAGCGAGCATGTAAACTTTATAATGATAAACTTGTAGATATCGACATTTTTAACGAAACGTTGAACACATTTAAGAAAAAATGTTTAGATTGCATTTGTAAGTAGGTAACTCCAGCTATATTTTGTTAAATATTATTCTGTTCATGCTTATTGCCTGTACGTTGGTTTCCCTTAGTGGATGCGTCAATTATTATTATACTTAACCACATTACATAACATAATTGCTTTATAGTATATATACCTATACGCTGGAGTACACATATACCCCTACAGACACACGCACCCGATGGAAGGGAGGGAGGCTAGTGGTCTTCCAATCCCAAGCATTTGTCTGCGTAGGGCTAGCCTCCCCCTCTCCCATCCCCACACTTATTACCTCATTCATATACATATTCACACATAGAGGAACTGCTGACTGGTTAGTGGACAATATAATGGTCTTATATTGTATACCAAAAACCCGATCCCGAGACGCCAGTCGTCGTAGGGCTAACCACTCAACAGTTCCTCTCTACTGCTCATACACACACACATACACACACAACCACACACACACCCCTATACACATACTGTACACACAGTTACTCACCCTTTACCACACAATTCCTTTACATTATTATGTACGTTTATACCTTTTACGTATACATTATGTTTACTGCACTAATTTCCTTTTAGTGTATTTTTAATTCTTGAACCTTATGTTCATTATAATTATAATATTCTTTAGGAAACTATAGGTCTACGCTGTATTATCTTATCATTGTACTGTGTATAACATGTAAGCGACTGTTTGTTTCTATACTAAATAAATAAATAAAAAATGACACACATAACGTAATAACGTAGAAAACAGGAAGAAAAGGTAATGGTTGTGTTGTAATTATCTAATCTGTGGTTAGGGTATATAGCGAACTGAGTTTTTTAATTAATTTTAACTCGACCCAGAGAAAAGCTGACAGATAGTTACTTTTATCATATTCGATGATTTTAGTGCGGGATGTACTGGCAGGCAGTATTTTTTTAAAACATTTGTTTCACTTGGACATAGAAATTCAAGTTGGTTCTTTTACATTGTTTCCTAGATTCATCTCTGTGTAATTCTCATGAAGCACACGTGTGTTGAACTAGAGACGAACTGAGACAAGTTTGTCTTATAAGAAACTCCGTGTCATTCAGAGGAACTCTCCGTGGGAACTTCCTAACTTAGCACTCTACTTGCTTTGAACTATTGTGCGGTTGTAGTGTACTAGTTTTTAAATCATTTGTACTACAAATTGAGGGTTTGATTCGTAGAGATCATCAATGGTATAAAAAGCTTTGTTTGAAGATCTTTATATCTTGTCAATATCCCCAGCATTCGAACTACTCGTTTCGGTTCCTCCTTTATAATGCGCACAGCCAAGGAATGGAATGCCCTGCCGGCCTCTGTATTTCCAAATGCATACAACCCTAACCTCTGCAAAGTCCGAATGCATAGGCTTCTCATGAGTAAACTCGCTCCAGCGTAGGCCTCATCTCTCCTTCGGGCTAGATGGAGGTCAAGAGTTTACTCTTAATTTACAAAAAAAAAGAAAACAAAAAAAAGAGAATTGTAGTTTTTAATTATTTGTACTACAAGTGTTGAGGGTTTGATTCGTAGAGATCGTCAATGGTACAAAGGACTCTGTTTGAAGATCTTTATAAGAAATTGAGAAACTGACATGCAGGGCCTCAACTGCTGGATCTAGAAATTTGGAATTTTGACATTCTTTAGAGACGTAAGCAAGCAAGAACGGATTTTAAGAAAGGGGAAAAAGTGGGTTAAATTTATAATGAAACACCCTTGTTTGCAACGAAAACCACGCACACAAAGTCGCGGGCAGAAAACTAGTTTGTACATTATGAAACGTATCATTTGTTAAGTACTTACTAGCTGTTCACGTGAACGCTCACGTTGTGTAAGATTTCTCCCGTAGGAATAAGATTTTTCCCGTAAAACGTATCCTATGTGGTAATCCAGGATACAAACTATCTGCATTTAGAATTTCATCGGAACAAACATCCTAACATCCAAATATATTTTCACATTTATAATATTAGTGTTATAGTGTTATGTTGCGTGTGATGTGATAAGATATTATGGCTGGCTTACACGTGTTAAGTGGTCAAATAGACTAAATTTTAACTTAATTTTAAGCGACTTAATTGTCAAATGCACTTAAAACTAGCTAAGCTCTTTAGTTATCCCAAGATCAGCCGCCAAACTTGTGCATTTAACTAAAAATTAAATAAACCGTACCGTTCAAACGTGTTAAGTGACAAGTCACACCCACCAACTTACTCATTATCTTGCAACTTATAACTAAATTGGTGGTTTACACACATTAAGTGGCCTAAAATTAAGTTGACAACTTAACACGTGTAAACCAGCCTTTACATCTCTTAGTTTAGTTTAACAGATTTAGCCTTTATATCAGAGTGATAGTGCCGATATTTACAACAACAATGATTCGCGGTCGACCGTACTTCTCTGACCGACTACCATAAAACTGTGACCAAAACTGGACCACGTATTTCAGCGAAGTTTAGTATTTGTGGTGACGCAATATGTGACGTCATTTATAAGTTTGTGGTACTGGCTGGGTTCCGCGTAATGGGAACGAAATACGTTGTTATAAATGGAACGGACCTTCTGGTTCTAGACCTTTTTAATATTCTGTGATCTGTCGACCAATACCCTAATTTAGGGTTGGCTCGAGCTCCTCGGTGGGGACTTATATGAGATAAAAATAAAGATAAAAGTGTCTTCATTCGAAGTAAGATTTGACAGAATCATTTTTCGACGTCGAAGCAAGTTGTTGAGTTGTTGAAGATGATGCACTGTGATCTTTTTTGTAGTCTTAGTCTAGTGGTAGCTTGTTTAGCTGATAAAAAGGAAGAGCGTTGGTGGTCTACTGACTAGGGCCGCTGCCTCCCGTCTGAGAGATTCGATTCCCACCACGTACCAACGTGTTTTCGAATTTATCTACGTCATTCGACGCTCTTATGGTGAAGGAAAACATCGTAAGGAAACCTGCACACTTCTGCGAAGAAATTTCAAGGTTGTGTGTGAAGTTGACCAACCCGCACTGGGCCCACATGACGGTGATAAAGTTGGTGATTGTATCTCACTCACCCTAACGCAGTGCTCGTGTAAGTTGATTGTTTCTCTTAATTCCGTTTCAGAGAATAAATGACTGATTTTAATGGCCGAAGCTTTGCGAAGCCATTGACGTAATGCTTTTTGTGTGGAGGCCAAAGCCAGACAGACCTAGATTCGATTCCCAGAAAAATCCGATGGTGTCTGGATCTGGATGTAGATATCTGTCAGTAACATTTGAGGACTGTAATATTTTTATTTCATTTATTTTAACAGGCTCCGTGGCCGAGTGGTCGAGATTTCGACGCCCATTACGGAGGTTCCGGGTTCGATTCCCGGTGGGGACTCTGTCCAGCAAAAATCTCTTTGTGAGTCTTTCCCCAGTTTGATCAGGACATTGCAGACTGAACCACCTGATTTTCCGAAAAAGAAAGATGATTCCGTGCTTCGGAAGGCACGTTAAGCCGTTGGTCCCGGCTTCTATCTAGTCGTTACACGAGCCAAGTCAGTGGCCTTTGGCAGCTCTATAACTCTGACACCAGGGTTTGTGAGGTCGGTTGTCGACCTTACAACCCACACGACGATGATGATGATTTCATTTATTAAGTTCATACTTAATAAATATAACTTTACAGCATACATCAATATAATAAGATGTATAGCCAGAAAGACTTTCTTATTGTTCTTTTACTTACGGTAGGGTAGCGTAGGCATGATGTTTTTTTTTAATGGAGATTTGTATTCGCCGACCGGTGAGAAATGGGATCGGGGAGAGATGGGAAGAAGCCGTCACTGTTTTGTTTTTATTCAATTTGTGTTTAAAGAAAATAACGTCTGTTTATTTGTTTCCTCTGACCATTCACCCGATTGCTGTCAAACTTTGAAGAATTACGCGCGTGCCAGAGACTGTTTCTGAAAAATAGCTACGCGGCCAAGTCGCGAGCAAACAGTTAGTGCTCCATAACATTTGTGGAGTGGAAACGTCCGTCATGTTGAGGCTTCAGTAAATCATGAAAAAAGTTTCAGCCCGAAGTCGGAATTCAGCCAAATGTAGGGGAAAATGGGAAAATAGCTTGTTATTTACCGTTTTATGGGAAGTATAGGCCGTGTGGTGACGGCAGAGTAAAATACATTTGTCACCAACCCCTACTCTTTCCGTGGGTGTCGTAAGAGGCGACTTAGGGACTACACAAACAGCAGCAGCGCTCTCTGATACAGTAACCTTCCGCCTGCCAAGCGTGGACTGTGCGGGTTGGTCGACTTCACACACACACAACCTTTGAATTTCTTCGCAGGAGTGTGCAGGTTTCATCACGATGTTTCCCTTCATCATAAGAGCGTCGAATAAACGTACAATGAATTCGAAATTCGAAAACACATTGGTACGTGGTTGGGATAATGAATAAATCATAACATGATACATAAAATAACACATTAACACTTCCAATAACAGTTATCTGAAGTTTGTTAAAAATATAAGTTTGATACTCTCCCAATAAACACTAACGGACATCAATAAAGTTATGTTATTTCAACTTTATGACACCCTAGGGTGCAACCTTAGGTAATATAAAAAGTAATTTGCTATCGGTCTTTTGTATAAAAAAGCGTGTCGCCCTAAAAATATTTTTATCTCCTTCACAAGGAACAATAGAACTTCGAATTTTCTCTTACACATTTCCTGCTAAAAGTAAAAAACATAGATGGCGATGAAAGAAACCAATAACATAGTGCGTATATATATCTATTTAGATTACTTTTTTAAAGATTTTTAAGTCATCTAAGGTAAAATAACAATATAAAGATATTGATGCAACAGATACCCCCAATATGAGGCTAATTCTCACTATCACGCTCTAATCCTTAATTTAAGTTAGTCCGTCCTTTTTACCTTTTGAAGATTGAAAAGGTACAAGAGATGGCCATCCTAATATTAGAGCTGTCAAACATCGAATTTGAACCTTATGGCCGCGTCGATTGCACAATTTTAGAGACCTCTTAAAACATGCGACTTAAAAATCTCTTAAACTGACAGCTATGCCCTTATTTTAGGTTATAGTTCGTTCAAATTAATATCATTCGTTCGTCACCTCTCTTTCATTGGTCATAAAAACGAAAAGGATAGCTGGATTTTAAAATTAGAATTAGAGCATGACATCCCGAATCGAGGCCAATATATCTAAATATCGCGTATTACTTTTTGAATTAAAATGAACTTGATATTAATAAGATGTCTCTTTGATTTCAGGTACATACTGGTCCAGATGTAAACGACTGAAAGCGTATAAACTCTATTCTGGGCAACATTTATTATGTCTGGACATCCTGGACGCTTGCCCACTGTGCGTTGAGCCGGGGGGTGATTTTTGACTCTCACCGATTTGCTTACCACTCGATCTTCAGAACACTCTTCTTTTTACCCAATTACTTCAGAAGGAGGATCAAGATGTGATGAACTCTTTAAATTTAGAGACTATCCTCATCCTATTACTGAAACCAAAATGGCTTCCAAACACTTCCAATATTAGAAGTAGGTATAACAAGGAAAATAATTTTCGTTATCAGAACCCCGGTTTTCTGCCTACCTAATGAAAATTATAGCTTTTTTCGTTATTTCAAAAATTACCCCCTAGGGATGGAAGGGGATTGAAATAGATAGCACGTGGCGGAAGATGGATAGCGGTTCCTAACACGCTTTTTGCGACTTTTTGTCGGAAAATAGTCATTAGAGTCAAAAGATTAAACGTTATATTGAGAGCCGTCTAACAAAAACTAGGCAATTACCACATCACACTAATATTATAAATGTGAAAATATATTTGGATGTTTGGGTGTTTAGACGTTTGGATGTTTGTTCCGCCTTCAAGCTTAAAGTACTCAACGGATTTAGATGAAATTTGGAATGGAGATAGTGTGTAACCTGGATTAACTCATAGGATACTTCTTACCGCAAAAAGGCTTATTCCCACGGGAAAATCTTATACAACGCGAGCGTAGCCGCGGGCGGACCGCTATAGTTACCCATAAAAAGAAAGTGTAAAATAATGCATTTAGGGCTCATATATTATGTATGTGAGTTTCTTTCTAAATGCTTGAACTGATTTGGGTGTATTTGGTGCAGTCGTGTTTTTAATTTTTCGATGATTATTTATTTTTCATATTTTATAACAGCCTCCGTGGCCGAGTGGTCGAGATTTCGACGCCCATTACGGAAGTTCGATTCCCGGTGGAGACACTGTCAAGCAAAAATCTCTTTGTGAAACTTTCATGAGACATTTCACGAGACATTTATAAATAAGTGTGATGTAATTAAACTAAAATAGAACATTATTATTTTGTCGATATTTCTTCCTAGCAAGTTTTAGGTATAGGGGTAACAGTGTTGTCTTTTTTTTTAAATAATTTATTTATTTAAGGAAATGATACAAAGTATTTAGCCACTGGTATTTAAACTAGGCCGTGCCCTCTTCCAATGCGTACCTAACAGGGTACCTTACCTAAATTTATTTCTAACACTTTATTTGTCGACATTAGGTAAGCAGATAACGCAGTAGGCTTTACAGAAGGCTTTACGATAAGCTCCTATCCATTTCCACCACTAAAATTACAAGAACACTCCGTCTACCTCAGCCCACCTGTTTTAGTTCATAATATTTCATCACACCAGCATCTTGAAGCCTAACCACGCGAGCACTAAAGCCTTAATCCTCACGTCAGCTATACGCTAGCGCCATTAATAAAAAAAAAACATTATTTTATAAGAACATTGTACCAGCTGCAAGTAAATATTTTTAAAGGTTGGTTGGTGGCTGCCTAATTACTATCCCTATACACTTTTCTTTTTTTCAAAACTATTTTTTTTAATTTTTTTATTTTAGAGACTATTGTAGAGGTGGAGACCAAGAGTCCTAAGACACAGCGTCTACCTAGTTTAGGCTCCTGTCTCCCCACTTTCACTTCACTGTAGGCTTGTGTCAACTAACAATGAAATCAATGGATGAATGTTTCTAGACGTAAATTGTAATATTTAAACAGGGAGAACCGAAATAATTCCACATAAAAATTAATGATTATTGTTATTTTTACAAATTAAAATCAAATAAATACCCCCCCTGGCCCCTCCGCTGTGAACGTCAATCAGAACGTATTACGTCACATAGTGGTATGCCGCCATTGTTGTTTTGACGCTTGGTTAACTTTTTCATACAACAGCACAAGTGAACACAATCGTTTGCCACTATGTGACGTCATTCACGACGCCATGACACTTTCTTGTGTTTTTACGCCAGATTAAAAATATTTTCTCAAAACTTAAAATATGTGTTTTAAATATAATTTTTATCATGAAATATTATTTTTTTGGGGTAATACAGGTACTAAACTAACGAAATAAGCCATTTTTGAAATTTACGACACAGGCCTAATTATTGTAATGTGTGGGAGAAAATTTATTTTGTTTTTTTTTTTAGAGCTTGTCTAGACTGAAATGGCGCGCCCCACTACTGCTGTCGTTTTAGGTTTTAGTTTTTCTGTTTGACCATGATGTAGGCATACAGAACGTAATGCACGTAACAGTCGACGCTCCCACACAGATGAAGTGTCGTTGTTCTGTCCGATCCTGCTGATCCCATCCAGTCTTTTGTTGAGAGAGCCATTGCCAATAGAGTACACTCCACAGAATGCCCTTCTGGTAGCAACCGCACCCGCCGGCGGGGACGCGGTAGACCCAATCAAGTTCTGCATAATCCTGGAAGACCCCGTCAGGGTCATTCCTCTCCCACGCGCTTCTCGCCATGGCAACGTCCTAGGCCGAGGTCAGTGCCCCCAAGTGGGCGCCCTTAGGCTGTTGCTATAATACTAGGGGTAAGAGCCTTCCGCTCCCCCAAAAGTCCGGTTACGCTTGATACGTCGATTTTGCGACACAAGCATTAGGTCCTTGTCAAAAAAAAAAAAAAAAAAAAAAAAAAGAAGTGTCGTTGTTAATATTGCAATCACATCTAAAACAACTAAATAAGTAGTGGGGCGCGCCATTTCAAACTAGACAACCTATACTCGTCTTTTACTCTTCAGTGTTCAATAAAGCACATTAATTCTTTCATAATTTCCTGTGAAAATAGGAACAAAGTCTTATTTATTTTTTCTGATAGATATAGAAATAATCTTTATTTGCATAAAACATTGTAGTAATGGTGGTCAAGAATATTTTACAAGAACAATGATGTTTAGCCAACTTATTGATTAGCATGCAAATTTTGTCACAAAATTTCAAAGAAATAAATAAATATAATTTGGTAAGCTCACAATGTCAAGAATTCTGTAACACTGTAAAAACCCCCATCACTCAACCATTGAAATAGCTTGCGTTTAAATGTTCTTAAATTAACAGTTTTTAGGTCTTTCGGTATTTTATTGTAAATTCTGATGCACATAGCGAGACAGATCTTCGCCTCGGTTTTGTTTTTCTTGTATATTTTTTTTCTCGTCCAAAAGTTTAGAAACTTAGCGCTATTAATATTTTTTAATGACACTGATCGATCATGTATACCTACGTAGTACTTTAAAAAATCTGGTTTGATCCGAATAGTTCTTAACTATGCTTAATCGTGCGTGTTTTTCTTTCGCGCTTTTTTCTTTTCGCTTTCATTATGTTTTTTTTTTATTAGGTTTGGGTCCTTTGTTTATGAGTTACTAGCGGTCCGCCCGCGGCTACGCTCACGTTATGTAAGATTTTCCCGTGGGTATACGACTTTTCCTGGTAAAAAGTATCCTTTGTGTTAATCCAAGCTACAAACTATCTCCATTCCAAATTTCAACCAAATCCGTCCAGTAGTTTAGGCGCGAAAGCGGAACAAACAACCAAACATCTAAACATCCAAATATATTTTCCCATTTATAATATTAGTGTGATTTAGTGGCGTTAGTGTAGAGCAGGTTAACTCCTAATCTGAAGACGTTCTTACATTATCAATTACCTCTTCCCTCACGTAGTTCCGCGAAGAGCTCTGAAATATGCATTATTCTCATCCGCCATTTTAGTTCCATGATGTCTTGACGTAAGTATTAAACTTACTGAAGTTTGAAAAATATTCATTGTTCAGGTAAACAGTTCGGGAGGTTTGTGAAAATATCATCAACGGCCCGTTACAGTCCACTGCTGGACTATGAGCCTCCTCCACTTAAGTGGAGAGTTTTGCCATAATCTCCACGCTTGGCAGGCGGGTTGGAGATCGCAGATTAAAAGGTTACTGTATCAGAGAGGCTGCTGCCCGTTCCCTGTTCAATGTGTAGTCCCTAAGTCGCCTCTTAAGACACCCAAGGGAAGAGTAGGGGTTGGTGACAAATGTATTCTACTCTGCCGTCACCACACGGCTTTGTAAAAATATAGTTCTTCGTTCCATCGTGTGACGTTTAGCGCCACCTCATCATCATCAACAGCTCATATATTATTATATCCCCACTGAGGGGCTCGAGCTTAGGCCTTAGGGCGATTAGGCCTTAGTCGACCACGCTGGCCAAGTGCGGGTTGGTCGACTTCACACACAACCTTTGAATTTCTTCGCAGGAGTCAGCAGGTTTCATCACGATGTTTTCCTTCACCGTAAGAGCGTCGAATAAACGGACATATGAATTAGGAATTCGAAAACACATTGGTACGTGGTGGGGATCGAACCTACGTCTCCCGTACCATAGCCACTAGACCACCGACGCTCTAGCGCCACCTAAATTTTAATATAGTTACTACATTTAAGTTTTATTATAAAATACAAATATATGTTTTTTATATATTTTATTATAATGTTGCTACGACAAACTAAATTAACTATAAAATAATACTACTAAGGCAATTCTCTTAAATTGTTATCGAGGTTATGTTTTATTTGTTTAATTTATTTGTCTTGTTAATAAACTCACCGGCACATCTAACCGCCCACCCTTCATTTCAGGGAATACTCGTGATCCTTTATAATTCTATTAGTTACAGCTGATGTCAGTTAAAATGTTGTTAATTTAACTACTTTTATTTAAGTGTATTTAAGTTATCGTAAAATTATCAATAAATTAATTGTAATGTATAACAATAAGCGTATTTTAAAATTAACCCGAAATACAAGGGTGGGCGGTTAATTGCCGGTGAGTATATTGTCGTCTGATAAATTACAGTTTTTATATTATATAGGTATACAACGTGTTACAAAAAATACCAAAAAAAAGAATATTCTTCATCACAGGCATTTAATCAAAATTTTCCCATCTCTAGTGTCAATTGACACCTAAAATATAGACTATCGATTCTCTGAATGGAAAAGTGTTTGTACACCATTTGTGCCTACATTTTTAAAAGAGATGTACTTAAATCAATTTATGTTAGAAAACATTTTCTTTTTTGCCTTAATTATCTTGTTTACGTATTTACAAACATAAATATTATTTTGAAATATTTAGTTCATTATTTCATTAATTTATTATTTCATAACAATGATTTAACAAAGCTTTTTTTATTTATTTGTAGTTTTTTTATTTTGAAATTAATTGTTCTAATGTGAATGTTGTGGTACAAGTAGTACGTAAACATTTTTAACCATAGCGGTAAAAATAGGCACATTGACCTAAAATTACATATCTGGTCCGAATATTCTTTGACACAGCTGATCACTAGAGATGGGAAAATTTTAATTAATTGCCTTTGATAAAAATATTCTTTTTTTTTGGTATTTTTTGTAACACGTTGTATAGTAACTAGCTCTCCCGCGGCTACGCTCGCGTTATGTAAGATTTTCCCGTCGGAATAAGACTTTTTCCTGTAAAAACTGTCCTATGTGTTAATCCAAGCTACAAACTATCTCCATTCCAAATTTCATTCAAATCCGCTTAGTAGTTAAGGCGTAAAAGCGGAACAAATATCCAAACATTCAAACATCCAAACATAACATCCAAATGTATTTTCACATTTATAATATTAGTATGATACTCAAAAATTTTTAATAAGTAAATAAATGTTTCTATCTTTTTAAAACAGTTTTTATAATTTCTTTGTCTAGGAAACAATATCACTGTGTACATTCGGCATATTTTTTGTTTTGGTTATAATTCTTTGGTTTATGTCCCTCGTTTTTGGCAAGATGCCCACTGTGCATTGCAGATTGCAGGTGAATGGAAGAAATCGAAATTAATGTGCTAACCATTCCAAAACTCAACAACAATTACCTATTATTAAATAATAACTTTTATTTTGATAAATTAAAATTATGTATGTAAGTCTTATGAATGTGAGGCACCATCTCCGGAGCAATAAATATAGAAACCATCTTGTTGTAGATATTTATGCACAAGCTGGCGAAATCTGAACGGTTGGTTTTCATCGGTCCCGAAGTTTATGATCGCCTGCCGGACGGCGTACGTGATGCACCTTCCACCGGTTCATTTAAATATAGATTAAAGAAATGCTTAATAAGTAATCAATTTTATGATTATATACCGTGAAATTTACATCGTTTTGTTCCCGCCGTGCCGTGTAGTGATAGTACCCGTCAAACTGAACAACTTTTCATGAAAAAAAAACTCCTGCGACAAAAAAATCCATACAAAGTGAGACTCCCGTGCGACTTATTTTGTATGGAGAGACTAAAAATTTGTTTGGCACTGGAATTTTTTTTTTCGTGAAAAGTTGTTCAGTTTGACGGGTACTATCACTACACGGCGGGAACAAAACGATGTAAATTTCATGCTGTAGTGAATTTTTTGAGTTGCCGTTGCAATTAATTCGATAATGTAATATACTCGTATATGACATATGACGTGTAACAGTGTTGCCAATAAATAATTTCTATTTCTATTTAATTAAAATTGTATATTTTCACTTGAAAGTAAATAGACAAAACTAATGAAATAAAGACTTAACTATGGATTTTTTTATTATTATTTATAGAAAAATCTTGCAAAGGACACACAATGTTAATTTTAATGTAAATTATGTGTACAGTCTTTTATCCAATTCAAAAAGACCCAATATTTTCTGTAAACATCTTCCAAATATTTCTCATATAAATGTCCGCAGCAAGGCATATAAAGGGTCGTAATAACTGTCCGGACGTTCTAGTATGTCGGGAAATATGGCGGTTCAAGACATTGGGTATGAATTTGTTTGGCCCCTTTCTGGTGAATGAACTTCATGTTCCGTTTGAGGTAGGTACGGTCAGTAACAAGATGATGTATACAAAAAAATGTCACCAAAATAAAGTCGTTAAAAGCTTTCGATCTTACTTTTCATTACGGAATCTTCTTCGAGTACATCATCAACAGCTCAAATACGTCCCAACCGAGGGGCTCGAGCCCACCCTGATTTAGAGTGATTAGGTCTTAGTCGACCACGCTGGCCCAGTGCGGGTTGGTCGACTTCACACACACCCTTTGAATTTCTTCGCAGGAGTGTGCAGGTTTCATCACGATGTTTTCCTTCACCGTAAGAGCGCCAATAAACGTACATATGAATTCGAAATTCGAAAACATAAGTATGTGGTGGGTCGAACCCGCGTCTCCCGGACAGGAGGCAGCAGCGGCCCTAACCACTAGACCACCGACGCTCTCCGAGTTTATTTATACTTGCAATATCCGTGCGTCACAATTTATTATCAACTCAATCTGCCTCAACCTAAAATAGTATAAGCCTATTTCAAAGCTGAACCAGTTTTCATTTCCTTTACGTCGTGAAATGTTATTTCCAATGTCCTGTCGCACGAGGTACTGTCCCACCCGCAAGGTCCTTCTGAATCTGTGTCAAGTGAACTTATTTTTTCTGAACGAATTCATTAATAAATGAATATTAAAAAAAACTCATGCCGTTGTTTTTCCGTTTTGCGTTATAACATACATAATTAAATAAATAAAATAAATAAATATGTGGGGACATCTCACACACAAAATAGGATTGCATTTAATTGTATCTTAAACATAAATTCTTCTTTTCTTCCTACAATTAAAATCGCACTAAACAAGTTACTTAGAGGTCAGATGTTCATGGGAATAGATTGTTTGAGTAGCAGGCTTTTTCGATATTTAATTAGCATTAATTTTGTAATTGACAATATTTTATTTAAAAAAGAAACGCAAAAGATGCGACGACTGTAGAGTTTCTTCAGTGAGCTCTTCTCCACAGATTCCGCCATTGTGTTAGTAAACTCACCAAAAAACGTAATGACGGATCTAAGTGATGTAATAACATCCTAAGGAAATAAATATTTTTTATTTTTTTTGCACTATAATAACCTCACTCCCCATCCGTATAAAATACGAATCGTGTGTCGTGCGCAAGCGATACATACAATTTGTATGGCGGCCACTTCGACTCGGTTTTGATCCGTAAAAGAAATGATCCGGAGTGAGAATTCACGGATCGAATATGAATCGGACACGTGTGAGTGTGCAAACACCCTAATAGCTTATAATCATTTTATACGTTTAATCAAATCAAATCAACGGCCCATTACAGTCCACTGCTGGACTATGAGCCTCCTCCACTTAAGTGTTTGGTTTTGCCATAATCTCCACGCTTGGCAGGCGGGTTGGAGATCGCAGATTAAAATGTTACTGTATCAGAGAGCGCTGCTGCCCGTTCCCTGTTCAATGTGTAGTCCCTAAGTCGCCTCTTACGACACCCACGGGAAGAGTATGGGTTGGTGACAAATGTATTCTACTCTGCCGTCACCACACACCACAATACGTTTAATATTAACGAGCTATTACATAATATACATTATATATTATATACAAGCTTAGCACTGCATGAAAATTTAATAACCAAGTGAAATAAACTAGTCAATTTCACCTGTTCGAGCTTTATTTGCGATTACAAGAATGTCGACTCAAATCAACATAATAAATTCTACTTGAATTTGATATAATAATAATAATCCTACGTTGTGTGTGTGAACCAGGGGCGGATATAGAACAATGAAATAATATTTTATCTCATATGGACAGATTCTCAAAAGCACAATATGTAAGCAGAAAATGAGTTATAAAAAAGTCAAGCCGTAAGTTAGTGTGGTCAAGCCAATTTAATCAAAAATAGGCTTGATAGTGTAAACAACTATTTGGCAGTGCGGCTGGCACTGTCCTTGCCAAAAAACTACTCAAAAGCCACTGAGCAGCTTGAAATATCTGACAGCTGGAAAAGTCAAGAAGGTTAGGTTAGTTATCAATCAAATCAAATCAATCAGCCTATTGCAGTCCACTGCTGGACGTAGGCCTCCCCAAGGGCACGCCAAAGCGCACGATCATCCGCTTTCCTCATCCAGCCACCACCAGCGACCTTCCTCAGGTCATCAGTCCAAAATGATTCCCAAGGTAAAACTAGAACTAACACCAAAATTCAATTTGTTAAAGGTGAAAATTTAACACGATCTCAAAATACGAATTTAATGAAAAACGCAGCTGGCACAATCTGTCGACTGTGTGAAAAATAAAAAAAGTAGGGTTTAATCCCACTTATAACTTGGTTCCTTAATCCGTCTCTGCACTCCTCTCGAGATTTTCATATCACTCCCAGCATACACGCCCTAATCCGCTCCTAGAGCCATATTGCGCGCTAGTCTGAGAATAACTTTCATCAGAAAACTACCAGAACATTCTAGATCTTTTTCTAGAAGACTGTAATAAAAAATATTCCTTTCTATTAAGGGTCCTACCCATGCCAACTCGCAGTTTTTGAAGGCCTAAGGCTCGTAAACGAGCAAGCAGAAAATTCCAGAAAACATATTAGGTCCTTACATATGAAATTGGCGTTTTGTCGTACTGGCCACTTTGATCACAAATTTCTCCTATTTGGTTAGGAATTCGAAATTCAAATTTATACAGCTATTTCCACATGTAGTTGTGTTTCGTAAACCGTCATTCATTTGTTTTTTTACTTATCTTTTTTCTGTTTGCATCGCTCGATTTACAAAATGGAAAATTTGAAATATCGCGTTATTTACGAGTACGAGTTCCACCGTGGCACCAGTGCTGCGGAAACGGCTCGAAGGGTTAATGATGTGTATGGCGGTTGTGTCGCAAAAGAAAACACAGTGCGTTTTTGGTTCCAACGTTTTCGTTCTGAAAATTTCGACCTGCAAAACAAGCCCCGTGGACGGCCGGAGACCCAAGTTGATAATGAAGCATTGAAGGCTATTGTGGAAGCGGATCCATCGCAAACCACGTCCGAGTTAGCTGCAGGCTTCGGTGTTAGTGATAAAACTGTTTTAATCCACTTGAAGCAAATTGGGAAGATTAAAAAACTTGAAAGGTGGGTTCCTCACGAATTGAGTGAAGCAAACCGGCAAACGCGCGTCAACTGCTGCGTTACATTACTTGACCGGCACAATAACGAAGGGATTTTAAATCGAATCATTACCTGTGATGAAAAGTGGATTCTCTACGATAATCGGAAGCGCTCATCGCAATGGCTGGACCCTGGCAAGCCAGCCAAAGCCTGCTCCAAGCGAAAATTGACCAATAAAAAGTTACTTGTAAGCGTTTGGTGGACTAGCGCCGGTGTCGTTCATTACAGTTTTCTCAAATCTGGCCAGACGATTACGGCAGATGACTATTGTCAGCAATTGCAAACCATGATGGAAAAGCTAGCTGGTAAACAACCGAGGCTGGTCAATCGCTCTACGCCACTGCTGCTTCACGACAACGCTAGACCACACACTGCACAACAGACGGCTAGCAAATTAGAAGAGCTTCAATTGGAATGTCTAAGGCATCCACCGTACTCCCCGGACCTTGCTCCAACAGATTACCATTTTTTTCGAAATTTGGATAACTTCTTGCAAGGGAAAAAATTCAACTCAGATGGGGCAGTCCAAATCGCCTTCAAAGATTTTATTGATTCCCGTCCGAATGGTTTTTTTAGTAAAGGGATCAATGAACTACCTATGAGATGGCAAAAGTGCATAGATTACAATGGCTCATACTTTGATTAAATAAATATACTATATAAAAATTTTTCGACTTTTTGTTCCTCCCATACAAAACGCCAATTTCATATGTAAGGACCTAATATATATTAAACTTGGATATATAACCTTTATTTCGCGCAGACTGATTTTTGTTAAAAACATTAAATACGAGTACTATACCAAAAACGCCATTGAAGCCGAGCTGTTCCTATTGTTAAATTCGCTACTTGTTCTAAACTACAACAGACGCGGACACGGTTCCTACAGGATATTATTGGCAATTCATTTATGTATCATCCGTGCAAAAAAAAAACAAATTAATTATAGGTAGTTCAAGAAAAAAGTAAAAAAAACTAGTTTTTCGCACGATTCCTGCGCCGCCGTGTCGGACGTAGTTATCGTGAAGCATCGCACGCTAATATAAACGTTATTTCTGTAGCGCGTCGGTTGAACTTTCAACTAAATCTTGCTATTGTATGCCCCTTAATAAATAAAAATCTCAAACGAATTGTAAGCATTTCACGCAATTGTGCTCGCTCAATATGATGACTTGGACTTGTTTTTTGATAGTTTTATATGCCTTTTGAATAGAGTCGAAGTGTTTTTAAGCGTTGATGTGTAATTATCTCCGTCCTATAGTTTATAATAAATGCTTTTGCCTATATTTACTAATCCATCAATTGTTGTTGATTAGTATATTCTTTATATATGTTTTATATTTACTTTTTCATAATGCTGAACGATTAATGATTAATTATTAAGTTTTTGACAATTTATTTAAATTAATGTTTATGTTACTAACTTATTTATATTGACTTATCTACACGCTGTATTGATGTATCTATTGTTAATAATGCTCTGTTTTTACTGTACTAATACTCAAATTCCTTAGCTTGTTTGTGTGTTGGATTCGATCTGTAAGCAAACAAGTTACATTGATAATAATAAATAATAAATAAATAAATAAAATAAATTGGTCCTCACTCTACTCAACGAACGAACTAGAAAGCTACTATACCGTGTGTTTGTCACCTAACTCCTCCTAAACGGCTGGACCGATTTGGATGAAATTTTGTGTGTGGTTCAATAGATTTCTGGATGGTTTGAAACACAACTGGACCCGATAGGGCCGGGTCAGCTAGTATTATTATAAACATCTAAAAAAATTCAAAAAATAAAAATAAAAAACTTAAATCGTGCCTTTATCTTATTAATTATTCCAAATTACATAGACATATTTTTTTTATTATCAGGGTGTTCAGTCATTACAAGTCTGCGCCAGAAATAGAGGAGATTAAATCCGTTAAAAAAAATCCTAAAATTATGTAAAAAAAAACTTACAACCCTATTTCGGTAAACTTATATCTGCCCTCTGATGTCAGCTACTTCGTCTAAAAATATAGCGTAATTTTTTGTTGCTTCCCGAGAAAACTTTGAGCAATTTCTCTTTGGGGAGAAGGAAAAATGTTGATAGGAAAATTGCAGTTCTAAACTACAAAGGAGACGTCTTCTCATCCTTAAATAACTTTCCGAACTAGCTTGACTTTTTCGGGAATTTTTCCCAGGGTAAAAAAGATCCTACATCGCTGAGGCTGACAGCTAACCCGTTTATTAATCTACTAGCGGTCCGCCCGCGGCTACGCTCGCGTTATGTAAGATTTTCCCGTGGGAATAAGACTTTTCCCGGTAAAAAGTATCCTATGTGTCAATTCAGGATACAAATATCTTTATTCAAAATTTCATCCAAATCCATCTAGTAGTTAAACGGAATAAATATCCAAATATAAAGGTATTTTCGCATTTATAATAAGGTGTCCAAAAAGGGTATTTGCACTTTTAAATATCAATAAATCGTCTTAATGAGGATAGATAACAAAAAAAATATATAATGTCATACGTGGAATTTATTGGAAATTTTGTTGCAATGGATTCGTATACCGGAGCTCAGCGTGCATTTTGTGTACAAGTTTATTATCAAAACAATAATTCGATAATAAAAACTCGCCGCTTATATCGCGCGCAATTCAATGTACGGGACATTTCTTTATCTCCCAGTGCGAATATCATTAGAAAATGGATTAAGACATTTGAGGCTACAGGGTCAACTTTAAAAAAACTTTGATTGCGGACGTCCGAGAGAAATAAGGCTACCTGCAGTTATTCAAGAAGTTCAAGAGTCGGTAAGGCAAGATCCCTCACTATCACTGCGAAAGCGAAGTCAATCCGTAAACATTGCAAAATCAACATTGCACTTGATTTTAAAGAAGTATTTGCATTTACGTGCTTACAAGATTCAATTAGTGCAAGAATTAAAACCCACAGATTATGAACAGCGACTAAATTTTGTTCAGGAGATTTTTGCGCAACAATGTCTTGTTTAGCGATGAAGCAAATTTCCACTTAAATGGCCATGTCAATAAACAAAACTGTCGCTATTGGTGTGATAAAAATCCTCGTTATAAGCATATGCGTCCACTTCACAGCCCTAAGGTGGTAGTGTGGGCAGCAATGTCCGCCAAGGAGGAGAAGGAGCCGATTATGCGGCCCCTATTTCTTTGAGGATGGTAGGGGACATGCACTTACAGTTAACGCGGACAGATATTGTAACATGATTGAAAGTTTTTTGGCACCATCTTTACAGGAATTTAGAGGTTACAATTCGGCAACATTTTTTCAGCAGGACGGTGCCAAATGGCACACGAGTAGAAGGTCTATTGAAGCATTGAATGAGTTATTCCCAGAAAGAGTTATCTCAATAAACGGGAACCTTAAATGGCCCCCTAGGAGCCCGGACTTAAGTCCACTTAATAATTTTTTATGGGGTTACCTAAAGAGTAGGTTTACATAAATAAGCCGTCAACTCTTAGCCAATTGAAAAACAATATTACAAGTGAAATAACAAAAATCACTAACGTTTTATGTGAACGTGTCTTAGGCAATTTACGGCCACGACTTGAAGAGTGTCAAAATCGTAATGGACGTCATTTGGACAACATATTTTTTTCGTCGTAAACTTTCCATTGTATGTACTTTTTGCAAATAGTAATAAAATTATGAAATGATATATTTTTCATTTATGATTTTCGTATATTATAAACTGCCAACACCCTTTTTGGACACCCTAGTGTGATTACTTTATCCTGACCGTAATAACACAATAAATTCAAATCATAAAAAGTGTGTCATCATCAACAGCTCATATACGTCTCCCACCGAGGGGCTCGAGCCTACCCTGATTTAGAGTGATTAGGCCTTAGTCGGGCCTTTGCGGGTTGGTCAACTTCACCACAACCTTTGAATTTCTTCGCAGGAGTGTGCAGGTTTCATGACGAGGTTTTCCTTCACCATAAGAGCGTCGAATAAACGTACATATGAAATTGAAATTCAAAAAGACATTGGTACGTGATGGGGATCGAACTCTCGTCTCCCGGACGGGAGCCAGCGGCCCTAACCACTAGACCACCGACGCGCTAAAAAGTGTGTGAATGTGTTAAAAAAAACTGTTGGCCTAAAATGCTAACTTCAAACTATGATTATTTGAAAATCTAGTAAAGATCGCTTGTGTAAGTCAGAAGTGACTCCCAGCTTTGACTGTTAAAAATTATACTTTTTTCTCTTTTTTTATATTATTTAAGCAGGCAAACGAGCGGACGAGCCACAGTGGTGGTAAGTGGTCATCGTCGCCCATGGACATCCGCAACACCAGGGGGGTTGCCAACGCGTTGCCAGCCTTTGAGAGCCCTGTATACTCGCCCCTTGAAGAACCCCATGTCAAAGCACAAAGGAAACACCTTAGGGGAGAGCTCTTCTCTTCTCTTTCTGGAGCAGAAAGAGTATAAAAGTTTGTTAAGAAATTCAAACAAAACAGCAAAGATAAATTATCGATAAATTTTTAATCACACTTCTAAACAGAGGGAAGTTACATGATAAAACGATAACTAAAACCTATGTATACTTATATACAAACAAATAATTCTAGAAAAAGTGGGCGTTATACACACTTTATACCGGCAATTTCTTTGCTATTTTTGGTGGAAGTATGACATTACACAGGACGATAAACACTAAATGTTAAAAAGTTACAATCAAAAGTCGAGGTTGAAGCCGAACCCGAAACGCACCCGTCGCTGGCGGTCGATGAGAGCGCTCCAGACCATGCGCACCACGCGAACTTCGCTCGAAGGCTCGTGGAACAACACGTCCTTCTGAAACGTGAACCCTCCACACTTCTCCGAGTCCACGAAGAGTTTTAGCTCCGAGCCATTGACGTAATACTTGTGCACGGCTATGCCGATCGTGGGCGCGGTGCTGAACCCTCGGCTGGTCTCCTGCACGAGGGTCGCTATTCGCAGATCTGGTGCGAACTGCTTGTGAAAACACAGTTGGAAACCAGCCTTGCTGATGGTCGACGACAAACAGAAAGAAGCTCGCTCATACCGCGTGCTGAGAGATATGTCCGGCTTCGAAGGGAACGCTGTGGGTTTGTAACTCACCTCTATGCCGGCACCAAACTCTGGAATGATCTGATGAAACCACTGACCGACCAATTTCAACGTGTTCGGGTCCACATCCTTCATGGCCACCGTTATCGAACTGACAGACTTCGCGCCCTCCTTCTCAAGCATAAGCTCGGTTTCAGATGAGACCAGATCTCTGATTTTGGAAGTGACACGCAATTCGAGGTTCGAGTCCAAGGCCTCATTGTATGTTGCTGTTGCTGAGCCTGTGGAGTCGAGCAATAGTCCATCATCAAGGCGTTTAGGCTCCATTTCTTTGTTGATCAGTTGGGAGAAATACCTGTGAGATTCTTTGGCTTGTCCGTAGTTGTACTGTTGGACGAGTTTGACTTTGTTCATTACCTCTCTGAGTACTACAAGTTTGGCACCAATGAAGCATTTTGGGAAGACACTCTTAGCTTCAATATGGACGTCACTGAGTCGCGTCAGCTTGGGTTTCTTAGGTTCGATCACGATTAGTTCCTTTTTCCTCGGGAGTAGCCTCTGTAAATTGGACACAAAGCTACCGACTTCCCCTTTGATTAAATTTTCGTTGAAGTCCATTGTTGGTGGTTTATTAAATAGTTTTTTTTATATTTTGGATCGGGTTGGACGTCATTGACCCGTCTCGTGTTAATTTTAACTGTCAGCGAGGGATGCTGCCAGTCACACACTCCAAAGAGACCGCATCGGTTTTTGTTTATAGATAAACAGACTCTTTGTTCTATTTTTGTGTTCGTTCGGAAGACACATCTTCACACAAGCGCGGAAAGTTAATAAAGTAACAAAGGAAACGAAAATTGTACATACTTATGTTGTGTAACATCGACCTTAAAGGTCATGAAACGGTACTTACGAAACCATTCAACATTTAAAAAAAAAGTTGGAAGGTATAAATAATTTATTCCTTAACTTTTCGGAGTTGTTTTGTTGTGAAATCTCATTGGAATAAGTTTTAATATTTTCGCCGAGTATTTTCGTGATCAAACCCGCAAATTGTGTCAGTTTTAATGTAAATCTCATTGGATAAGATGTGCCATCAAAAATTACTTGCTTTTTTTTTATCGTCGTTTTTTTGCTCAAACAAGGGGGGCAACCAAAATGGGCTTAGCCTTGAACAGCCACAGCAAGAAAAATCAAAATCACGAAACATTTTGAAATAATATAATAATTAATTTAGCCGCCTATATGGGAGTATCAAAATAAATTTTAAAAAATAATGTTTTGTAAGACTTTCAATCGATTGATAACGCCAAAACTATTGTTGCCAAATACATTCTGACGAAAGTAAAAAGAACTTTGATACTAAAATTCCAAAATTTATGTGATATCCTTATTACAGACAACTCAAAACATTCAATATTATAATAATATTTTTATGTTCATATTGAAGCCTAGAGGTCAAACATTTTGGTTTCTGTCCTTTAGTATGCTAAAATAAGTTATTTAAGGTGTTAACAATAATGCGATGTGTATGTAACCTAAGCTAGGTAAAAGCTTGGAGGGTAAAAGAGTCTATTCTGCCTTCAAACCGCCATGCAGTTTGAAAGAAAGAAAGAAGAGCAGATTCTTCTCCTTAGCGTATCGGTTCATAGACGGCTATTAAATAATATGCGGACCAGTACGCAGCTACGGATATAGCATTATCCGTAGCATTGCAAAGATCCCCGCGTGTGCAGGTGTTAGGACACGCTGGGCAGGATAACATGTGTGCCATTGTCTGGGGAGAGACACCGTACGGACATGCACTATCCGCACTAAAGCCCAAATTCACAATGCACAAATTCTTCTAGCTTCGGCCGAATGAGTCTGTTCAAAGACTTCCAAGTAGGCTAAGGTAGATTATGTCAAGGTAGATTATTAGCCGTGTGGTGACGGCAGAGTAGAATACATTTGTCACCAACCCCTACTCTTCCCGTGGGTGTCGTAAGAGGCGACTTAGGGACTACACATTGAACAGGGAACGGGCAGCAGCGCTCTCTGATACAGTAACCTTTTAATCTGCGATCTCCAACCCGCCTGCCAAGCGTGGAGATTATGGCAAAACCAAACACTTAAGTGGAGGTGGCTCATAGTCCAGCAGTGGACTGTAACGGGCCGTTGATGTGATGAGATTTTTGGCAGATTCTAAGGAAGTGTAAACATATCTTGATTTGTTTTTTTAGGTAATTTCTTATAATTTTATACATTGTCCGTTAAAATAATGGTTGGAAAAGTATCAGCTTAACATTTCAACAAAATTTCAAGCCGTAAAGTATTATTTATTATCTCCCTTTGAAACTGAAGGCTCTGACGGTAAATCATGGTTGTAACAAAGTCGCTGTAATAAATTATTTGTCTTCGAATCCCCACCTGCTCTAACAAAATAGGCCTGTTGGGAACAACCCTTTTAAGATATAACGGTGTACAATCGACTGCATGCCAGGCGTACAATAACGCGTTTATTCCGTAGAGCGTCGGTGGTGTAGTGGTTAGGGCCGCTGCCTCCCGTTCGGGAGACGCGGGTTCAATCCCCACCACGTACCAATGTGTTTTCGAATTTCGATGTCATATGTACGTTTATTCGACGCTCTTATGGTGAAGGAAAACATCGTGAGGAAACCTGCACACTCCTGCAAATAAATTCGGCGGTTGTGTGTGAAGTCGATCAACCCGCACTGAGCCAGCGTGGACGACCTAAGGCTTGATCGCCCTGATACAGGGTAGGCTCGAGCCCTCGGTGGGGACGACTATGAGCTTTTGATGATGATGTGTTAGCTAAGTATCAGAATCATCAGATATATAGATGTCGTGGCCATATCGTAGAATTGACCACATCATGAAATTTTCGAACATTTCATGAAATGGTCGCATTTCATAAAATTTTCACTGTCCATTGGCCACATCATGATGTGCCTTGGCCAGATCAATGATAAGAAATCGTGTGACGATATGTTCAACTAAAACGCAGCTACTTCATGAAATGGTCAAGATTATTTGATCATATCGTAAAATTATTACATTTATTGCCGATAGAGGCGCTGGAAGCACTTTGTTTATGTAACAACATGGCGGCTGCGTTATTTCTCGCAGTGAATTAGTGAATTATTAGTTATTAAAATGAGAAAGAAAAAAAGAGTTATGATGAAAAAGTACTCTGAAAATGTGTGTCGGACTTAGAGAACAATAAGTACCACACATAATTTAGATTCTTCTTAAATATTTCTGGATGCCCTATTTTCACGATATGGCCAATCGTGGACGATAAAATCGTGAAATGCACACGATTTAATGATCTGGTCAAATTTAGTTGGCCACATCATGAAATGCGACCATTTCATGAAATGATCGAAAATTTCATGATGTGATCAATTCTACGATATGGCCACGACATAGACATTGATATAACCAATGCACGCAGACTAATTAATTGTTACAGATCACGTCTGTTAACAAAATATATAATATGCACAATTTGCAAATATCATATCTAATGCAATCCAAACATTAAAGTAAAAAGCAGTGAGTTTCGTCGGCCTTTTGCAGAGCTTGGTGGCATAATTGATAATAAGCCTGTTTATGGCCCGGATAGCCAAGGAGATGCAGGTTCGAGTCCTGTCCAATATCGACAAAATTATTCATTTTTACTTTATAATTTATTAAATAAAAAGTATCATCTAACACCGTTTGTTTTCATGCCCTTTGAAATATGTAAACATAGGTTACCTCCGAGGTTACGTAGTAACTATTATCTGATCTGTGACACAGGTAACAAGGCTGCCAACCTACTAAATAGAGAAAAACTTTCTAAATATAAATATGTTTATTCTTTCATATAAAACATTTAACTATCAATTATTATAACTGTGAATCTAAATCTAGAACGATTTATTTTGCTGTCCTTTCTATAATTAGCATTTTTTTTTTAATTCGCATGTTTTTTTTATTGAAACAGGTTGTGTACTTATTTTTTATCACTACATAAAATCCTTTTTACTATAAACACCAGTTACAAAATATGCCTACAGTAAAGCGATACCTAAACAATTAGTTATTCTTCTACGAATTTTTGCTCCATCTTAAAGTTAAAATTAAGAATTTTACTAATAAGTTTAAACCATTTGTCATTTTCAGGAAAACAAGTTTTTCTTTGTAGATATAGTTATCTTGTCTAGTGAACAGAAATAATAAAATTTCTGTATCCTTAAAACTGATTTTCATACGAGGATCCACGCGTTGTTATGTTATATTGATAATCATTTTAAACTTGTCTTTTGTATCCAATCTCATATTTTAGAGTGATTGTAAATTTTCATCCAGCTCAGTGTCCATATCATCTAACATATCTAGGAGTTCTTCTTTAGTGGGTTTTGGTATTTCTGGTATAAAGGGAAGATCGAAACACAGCGCGTTCCCAGACACAACGAAGGTGGCGACGTTCTCAAACTGCCTGTATCTGGGAATCTCAAGGGTCTTCTTCTTAGATTTCTCCTTCCCCAAATCTATTGGCAAGTGTATCAACACAGACTTATTTCTAATCGTATTGTTCTCTGTTAATGGTAAAAGACAGCTTATCTCGTTATCATTAACATAGCGGCTTTCGTATTCTTCAACCGGATTTTTCTTATGATCATATTTGTAAATATTCTCACCAAGATTCTCCAGGATTTTGGGGTCGATCGTCGACGGCAAGCTCAAAGTACCGTCTTTCTTTTGCAACCCCAATCGAAGAAGAACAGAGATCTTCGTGTGGTACTCCGAAAACCACAGCATCATTGTGTTCTGCAAACATTTATAATCATCTTCAGTGAATCGGTGAGATAGCGAGTCGAATCTAGCCATCGCTTGTTCGATGATGAATCTGGAGAAATAATGCGGTAAAATGTTGGCAACACATTTGAGGTGACGGCGGGTGATGTCAAAGATATTCTTGGTGGTAGCCACAGACAGTTGCCACTTGTAGATCATAGTCATGAGGTCCCATAGTTTGCTCATGGAGTAATCGTCAAGCTTCATGATGGAAGTGGCTGATATGTCCTGGAGCAGTTGTTTGATGACTGCATGAGTGGCTACTGGCTGAGGTATGAATAACTCTTCCAGGAGTTTAGGGTGGAACAGGACTGTGACTATGTCTGTGAGCACTGGAATGTTAATTATGATATGATTAGGTATCTTTTCACATTAGTTAGAGAAGAAACATAACAGAAATAATTCAAGTTGTACTTGTATAAAAAAAGCTTCTTTCTGATAATTTGTCAGGGTTATATTTACAATCAAAACTGAACATTCAGTTTCAATTCTCATAATATGACAAAAATACAGACATCAAAGCAATATACAAACACATACATACATGAATTGACGCTCCTCTCATAAAGAGTGAGATAAAAATGTTGTTAATGCATTAAAACTACGTTAAAAAAATTACAATTAATTTATGTGTTATTTCCACTAAGAAACACAAAACACAATCACATATTTTTAAACTTATAAAACACTGAACACTGACCTTTATCAGATTTTTCCAGGGGGATGTTCTGTGACGTCAGCCGCTGCTCAATCACATAGATCATCTCGCAGCCCAGATTCGCCACGATAAAAGGAGTGGCATAGTGCGACATCTTCACACACACTTTCCTAGAAAAAAAAACAATCAAACATTTTCTTTTATTCGATGCTCTTACGGTGAAGGAAAACATCGTCATGAAACCTACACACTGCTGCGAAGAAATTCATAGTTTATGTGTGAAGTCGACCAACTCGCACTAGGCCAGCGTGGTCGACTAAGGCCTGATTGCCCTACTCTCCAGGGTACGCTCGAATTTCTTGGTGAGGACGTATATGAGCTGTCGATGATGAGACAACGACGTTTTTAAATTTTAAAGATAAATTGATCCAGTTGTTAAACTTGGGAGTACAGGTCACATTTCTTGTTCATTTAATTGTACCGTATCATTGTACTTAAATCATCCTACAACGTCTGGTAACGCGAAACTTCTTCGTAATAGTTCAGCTATTAAAAATACCTACAAATTGATGTTTAAAAACCTCCTAATTGATTCAGTTATCATTGAGATTCTGGAATAAAATCTGTTTAGTTTTACGGATATCCTTCTTAATATGGCATCAATTTAAGTAGTTAACTTTAATGTCACGTGTTAAAATATAAATTTGTTGAACCCGTTGAACCATATCACATAACCCGTTAGCAGCTAACGCATGCAGTTATTGCGTCTAATCCGGCATCAGACCAACTTACCTATGCATTACGCAGTTACACTTACATTATGCCTGAACAGTCAAACTTTAATCAACAATAAAGATTATGTAACTAAAATCTTATAAAAGACTGGTAGCATTACCTTTTAAACAGCGAAGCTAGCTGGGCAAAGAAACAGCCGGCTCTTCAGCCACTGGAAGCCTCACTGAGGCACACAAGAACTATATGCAGATTAGAAACGTGTAATCAATAGTGATGCGTTATTAATGCCGAACATATCGATTCTTCTGCTAGAGACGTAATTTAGTTACCAAAATAAACAAAGGAAAAACATAGAAAATTTCAAAAATAAAACCTGCCTTTTTGACAGCTAATTCTCAAATACTTTTACTTTGTACGTACAAAACTTAGAGAGTTTTAAAACACTAACATCCACTCTACGCATTGGTAACCAGGACTGTACCAAGACTGAGAAAGTGTCAACGTTATTACAGTAACCTTAGCAACCAGGTTTCCACAACAAAAAACAAACAATGCTAGAATTATATAATAAAACGTAACATTGTTGGTGTTTCACTTCAAAATCGATTTTATTTATGATATGACTGATAGATAGAGCTCGAAACTATACTATATTAGGCAATTAGGTCCATCCATAGTAATATTATAACAGTTTGTCTGAGCCGGGAATGGTGATAAAGAAATTTGTTAATTAATATTCTTGGGTTTATTTTATTATTGGACGATACGTGATTTTTCATTTACAATCTTGTAAAGATAAAGATAAAGATAATATTAATATTGTATTTATTATAATTTATTTCTTGGGTTTAGGTTATAGTTTACACGTTTGGTTTAGATTCGTTTCAAAAAAAGTACGTTAACGTATGCTGTAGTAAAACTTCGTAGCCAATCGCTACGAGCTACGGCGTGTTAATGGTCACTTGATTTTCGTAGCAAACACCGTAGCGAATCTCTTTGTCTAGCTAGTGACTAATTAATTCAAATTTCATTGCTGCTTTTGGGTCGTACTAGAGACGGTAATGGGCACTGTACCAATCGATATTTAGGAAAGTTTAAACCTTAGGAAGCTCGGGTCCCACAGTGAGACAACCAAAACTACCTATAAATAAATCTAATCGTACCTGTTTATTATGTCAAATCCTTTTACTCTTCATGGGTCTGGGCAGCCGGGCTTGCATGACACAGAACTTCATCCTATTCCGAACTGCATTTTTTAACTAGAATGCATGCAATGGTTGTAAATGTTGTAATGTAGTATTCAACTATCTTGTAGGTAGTTGCAGTCCATATGCGGTCCGTCTGTACAGGCCCTGTTCTGTGAGCCGAAGTTCGGACTTCACAACGGGCACGATAAAATTTAATGACTTCCAAACAACAGTTCCAACGACGATTTTCCCTCCAAAATTGGGTTCAATCCAATACTACTGGGAGTTTTAGATTTTATATGTTAATCGGATAAGAAGTTAGTTGGTTTTCTTGGTGAATTTAAAGTAATAACAAAATGCCCTTGAAGAGCGTCGGTGGTCTAGTGGCTAGGGCCGCTGCCTCCCGTTCGAAACACGCAGGTTCGATCCCCACCACGTACCAATGTGTTTTCGAATTTCGAATTCATATGTACGTTTATTCGACGCTCTTACAGTCAAGGAAAACATCGTGATGAAACCTGCACACTCCTGCGATGAAATTCAAAGGTTGTGTGTGAAGTCGACCAACCCGCACTGGGCCAGCGAGTTCGACTAAAGCCGTATCGCCATAATTCAGGGTAGGCTCGAGCCCCTCAGTGGGGACCTAAAGTAAAGTAAGTAAGTAAAAACACTTTATTGCACACAAAAGGAACATAAAACAATAGAATAAAAACATATAGCTTGCAACAAAATACAATGTTGCACAATATTGCAAAAAAATACAACCGTTAAAATCTACTTTCACTCCATCCATACACCCGTTGCGTTTTAAATTCCTTATACTCGATTTACTGGTAAAATGCGCGCGATGCTACTAGGGTTATCGTTGTGCGCCTACGATGCTAGGCTGTACGACTGGCGGCGCACGCGGCGGGAGCGGCGGCCATTTTTATTCGATACTCCCAATTCGCCCTCCAACTACGAGGTGGGGTGAGAAAGCGTGGATTGGTGGGAGGGGGTGAGTAGCCGTTCTGTACTTTAGTACTAGTGGCTCAGTGAGCTGTAGACTTCATGAGTATTTTGTTTTTTATTGGCTAATTTGTAATTTTCTTATGCTGTCAACCCTCATAACTCTGTCTTTTTTTTTAAGTTTCCAAAAACTGACTCAAAAAAAAGGATGATGTCTGGTCGGTTATGGAGCACAGTTCGGTCGGTAAGGACTAAGGACTGAGCGGTCCCAGTAAAGTTGGCCCAAACTGTTTTCCATAACCGGGCTCGGAATGTACTTCCAGTACGAGACACTTTCCTGCAGCAGGCCGTGTTTCAGTGCCAGCTCTTGGTGGACGATCTTCGCCACGTTATTGTGACGCTGGGTATATTCAGTCCCAGCGAGAGCCTGGCAACCACCCGTGATGTGCTGGATGGTTTCAGAAATTTGGTGACACCGTCTGCAGCGATCATCATCCAGTCCTGTCTTGACAATGTATTTTAGGTAGTTCTTCGTTGCTACTACCTGGTCTTGGATCGCCAACATAAAACCTTCCGTTTCGGCGAAAATATCTCCTCGGGTAAGCCAGTTGTTTGATGCTGCAACATCTACATGTGGCTGTTTTAAATCGTTGGCGAATCGGCCGTGTAAAGGTTTTGCGGCCCATTGACTGAGTTTAGCCTCTGTGTAATTGGCGTCTGACTCCAGGGGTGCTACATTGTCTGCATGGAAGAGATCGGGTGGTGTCAGTCGATCGTCGGCCTTTACCACGGTCTGGTGCAGGGGAGAAGCCGTATTTGCCAAGAAATATTTTTGTAGACCCTGAACTTGTTTGGCACATAACCTACTGATATCTAATAGTCCCCTGCCGCCATTAGCACGAGGAAGGGTCACTCGCTCTACCGCTGACTTAGGGTGGTGATCCCGGTACTTGGTCAGCAGCAGTAGTTGGGTGTGTCAGCGGTTATGTTTTGGTTGACCGTAGCCCGCCGACGCGCCAGCTCCAGACGTGCCCCGGCAAGCGGTCCTATTCGCACATTCTCAATACTCATTTCTCCATGGGGGTTAGACTGAATACAACCGGAGGCCGTCCAAATCTCCAGAGGTAACCGTTATAGATTGTAGCCCTAATAAGTACCCGGGCAGATTCGCCTTGAAACACGGTAAACATTCGCGGGCTGGGTACTGACTATTTGCGTCAGTGGAAATGAACCAAAAAGACAGGCATTTGGTTCATTTCCAAAGACGGGCGATGGGGTCGTCACATCCTTACGCCTATATTATTATTATTATTATTATCTTGATTATTATTAGACATACAAAAGCTATTTTGGCCAAGCTGAAACGGAGTCGCTTTGCGCTCGCTCGGTCAAAGTTCTGCACTTTAGTCAAAATCTAAAATCAATAAAACTCAAACAATCAGTTCCCAAGTCAGTATATTGATTCTGCTAAGCCTTGCTCTGTTTATAGGTCGTAAAATTTTCAAGCACCTAATCCATTTGCGTTCAACATCGGAAGGGAGGACTTTGACGGAATTTTCACTTTATTTCTCCGCCAAGTTTACGACGGTTTACAAACAGCTGTATTATGAAATAAATAATACCATATAAGCATGTACAAGACGACGATAATATTATCCTTACGAGTACATTATATTCAACCATCCATATTAATAATGATTAATAAAAGAAAAACTATTTTATACGGGGTTATTTTTTATTCAGTGCACAAACTTTAATATGTTGTTCAGACCATGAAACTGAACAACTTTCCCCAAGAAACATGGGTCCGGAAATGAAAGAAAACTTTGTATTGGCTGCGGCAGCAGGAGATCGTTTTTTTTTTTTTTTTTCAATTTGTACCAATTTTTTTCGGGAAAGTTGTTTAGTTTCATGGTCTGAACAACATATTCGTGAGATTTCTAGCAGTATAAAAATTAACGCTGTTGTTTTTAGCGGCACTACCCTCAACTTGCTCTTAACCACCAAAGGTTAGCTGGAAGAAAATGCTCTATAGCATTAAGTTCGCCTTTGTACATCGATTTTGGTGCAATAAAGTATATATCAATCAATCAAGGCAGCGGCGTTAGTCACTACACCAACGACGCTCAAAACAAAATTCGAAATTAAAAAAAAGTTAGAGGCGTATGTACAAGATCGTGTCATAAACAAGAGCTCAGTTCAATTACATTTTATTTATGGCATTGGCATACAGGCTGGATAAAATCTGTGGCTGCTGCTAGCTTTTTTAATAAAAACGTATAAATCAGTCAAATGCTGAACTGAGATAAAAAAGTGAGTAATTCTAAATGCTCGTCTGCATCATTCCAGTAAACCATTAAAAGGTAATTGATTTTGTTTGATAGCATTATGTCCCGTGGGAACAATCAGAATACTAAAAGTTACAACAAACGGCTTAATTGCATTAGTTAGAATTCATCAACAGCTCATATACGTCCCCACCGAGGGGCTCGAGATTAGCCAGAATAATCCTAAGTCATAGTGCGTTTTTTTTTTTGTATGACATTTACTATTGTCACTGGGGTCTGACTGACAAAAAAGTAACTTTGTCATGTCTATACGCTTCGAATAATATTAAAAAAAGATAGTTCAATAGGGGATCGGATTACTTTTTTTATTAATTTCATAAATCAAAATTTTTTTAGTTTCTGCTATCAAACATTAAAAGAATTTTTGCTCTATCTTTAAAATTGACCGAGTTATAAAGGTTTGAAATTCAAGGTTAGACAGAGAGGCACATACCCACTTGTGATGTAATTTGTTAGTAACGCCATATAATCTCCATACAAAAAATCGTTTTTGAAAGAGACAGACATATTGAAACTTTAAAAACGAATACAAATACAAACAAAAAACAAAGAACAAAAACTCACTGTAAATTAGTTTTTTAACCGATTCTGTTTTTTTCTTCGCGAATCGTCTGCAGCTACTAATCTATATTTTAAAAATAATTTATAAAATATGGTAAATTCATAAAATATGGTGAACAGTCCGATCCCCTATTACTAAAATATAAAAGAATATAAATAAATAAAAAATACGGTGTGCCGAAAATAACTGTAAATGCATCATATTGTACTATTTTACTGGCACGATGTAAACAAGCCATACAGGCGACAGATGGTTCGGTCCTTCATTAGAGTGTCGAAAATTTACTTTGTTTCGATAAAAAATACCGAGTTTGAATATAGAAGAATATTACGTTTATTTTTTAATAAAACGTGACTAGGTTTTGTGATAGAGTTCGTATTATTTATTTGCCGTTTCTACGACGATTTTCGGTTGTTTTTCAGCCAGTATGACTGTAAAACGTAAATAACAAGAACGAGATTTGAATTTTGAAATAAGATAAAGAACTTCGCTTTTCAAACTGAAAACAAACTTACTTTTGATCGACTCTCGCGCACACAAGTTTAGCCAATAATATAGTATACAGTATTAGGGTTGACACTGATAATATTTAAGAACATACTGGCTCTATGAATCTAGAAATAGATAAAAGCCAGCCATACCTTTCACTGTCTACTTGGGACCTCAAACAAAAGGGGTTTAAAAGTGATCGCCATTGTACGCGCGCTGTAAAAAGGGGCCAAGTTTGTACCGTCGTTATACAGGTTGTCACAAAACAGGGGTACAAACCGGAAACAGTGACAATACTCATGAAACTGAACAACTTTTCCCAAGGAACATAGGTTAAAACCTTAAAATAAAACATTAACAGTCTCCGTGGCCGAGTGGTCGAGATTTCGACGCCCATTACGGAGGTTCCGGGTTCGAATCCCGGTGGGAACACTGTCAAGCAAAAATCTCTTTGTGAGACTTTCCCCAGTTTGGTTAAGACATTGCAGGCTGAATCACCTGATTGTCCGAAAAGAAAGATGATTCCGTGCTTCGGAAGGCACGTTACGCCGTTGGTCCCGGCTACTGTCTAGTCGTTACACGAGCCAAGTCAGTGGCCTTTGACGGCTCTATAACACTGACACCAGGGTGATGATGACATTAAAATAAATTTTTGAAGTTCCCATACCTGATTAAAGTGTCACCTGGTTAATCAATTTGTATGAGAAGTGAAAAAAATCGTATTTCAACTCATGTCCCTTGGGAAAAGTTGTTCAGTTTTATGAGTACTGTCGCTGTGTTTCCATTTATGAGTACTGTCGCTGTGTTTCCATTTATGAGTACTGTCGCTGTGTTTCCATTTATGAGTACTGTCGCTGTGTTTCCATTTATGAGTACTGTCACTGTGTTTCTATTTGTGAGTACTGTCGCTGTGTTTCCATTTATGAGTACTGTCACTGTGTTTCTATTTGTGAGTACTGTCGCTGTGTTTCCATTTATGAGTACTGTCGCTGTGTTTCCATTTATGAGTACTGTCGCTGTGTTTCCATTTATGAGTACTGTCGCTGTGTTTCCATTTATGAGTACTGTCACTGTGTTTCTATTTGTGAGTACTGTCGCTGTGTTTCCATTTATGAGTACTGTCACTGTGTTTCTATTTGTGAGTACTGTCGCTGTGTTTCCATTTATGAGTACTGTTGCTGTGTTTCCATTTGTGAGTACTGTTGCTGTGTTTCCATTTATGAGTACTGTCG
Source organism: Carpatolechia fugitivella (assembly GCA_951230895.1). Taxonomy (NCBI): domain Eukaryota; kingdom Metazoa; phylum Arthropoda; class Insecta; order Lepidoptera; family Gelechiidae; genus Carpatolechia; species Carpatolechia fugitivella. Next base: position 13,413,171 of record OX579663.1, read on the forward strand.
CTGTGTTTCCATTTATGAGTACTGTCACTGTGTTTCTATTTGTGAGTACTGTCGCTGTGTTTCCATTTATGAGTACTGTCACTGTGTTTCTATTTGTGAGTACTGTCGCTGTGTTTCCATTTATGAGTACTGTCGCTGTGTTTCCATTTATGAGTACTGTCGCTGTGTTTCCATTTATGAGTACGGTCACTGTGTTTCTATTTGTGAGTACTGTCGCTGTGTTTCCATTTATGAGTACTGTCACTGTGTTTCTATTTGTGAGTACTGTCGCTGTGTTTCCATTTATGAGTACTGTCGCTGTGTTTCCATTAATGAGTACTGTCACTGTGTTTCCATTTATGAGTACTGTCACTGTGTTTCCATTTATGAGTACTGTCGCTGTGTTTCCATTTATGAGTACTGTCACTGTGTTTCCATTTATGAGTACTGTCGCTGTGCTTCCATTTATGAGTACTGTCGCTGTGTTTCCATTTATGAGTACTGTCGCTGTGTTTCCATTTACGAGTACTGTCGCTGTGTTTCCATTTACGAGTACTGTCGCTGTGTTTCCATTTATGAGTACTGTCGCTGTGTTTCCATTTATGAGTACTGTCGCTGTGTTTCCATTTGTGAGTACTGTCGCTGTGTTTCCATTTACGAGTACTGTCGCTGTGTTTCCATTTGTGAGTACTGTCGCTGTGTTTCCATTTATGAGTACTGTCGCTGTGTTTCCATTTACGAGTACTGTCGCTGTGTTTCCATTTACGAGTACTGTCGCTGTGTTTCCATTTATGAGTACTGTCGCTGTGTTTCCATTTATGAGTACTGCCGCTGTGTTTCCATTTACGAGTACTGTCGCTGTGTTTCCATTTATGAGTACTGTCGCTGTGTTTCCATTTATGAGTACTGTCGCTGTGTTTCCATTTATGAGTACTGTCGCTGTGTTTCCATTTGTGAGTACTATCGCTGTGTTTCCATTTATGAGTACTGTCACTGTGTTTCCATTTATGAGTACTGTCACTGTGTTTCCATTTATGAGTACTGTCACTGTGTTTCCATTTATGAGTACTGTCACTGTGTTTCCATTTATGAGTACTGTCGCTGTGTTTCCATTTATGAGTACTGTCGCTGTGTTTCCATTTATGAGTACTGTCGCTGTGTTTCCATTTGTGAGTACTGTCACTGTGTTTCCATTTACGAGTACTGTCACTGTGTTTCCATTTGTGAGTACTGTCGCTGTGTTTCCATTTATGAGTACTGTCGCTGTGTTTCCATTTGTGAGTACTGTCGCTGTGTTTCCATTTACGAGTACTGTCGCTGTGTTTCCATTTGTGAGTACTGTCGCTGTGTTTCCATTTATGAGTACTGTCGCTGTGTTTCCATTTATGAGTACTGTCGCTGTGTTTCCATTTATGAGTACTGTCGCTGTGTTTCCATTTGTGAGTACTGTTGCTGTGCTTCCATTTATGAGTACTGTCGCTGTGTTTCCAATTATGAGTACTGTCGCTGTGTTTCCATTTATGAGTACTGTCGCTGTGTTTCCATTTATGAGTACTGTCGCTGTGTTTCCATTTATGAGTACTGTCGCTGTGTTTCCATTTATGAGTACTGTCGCTGTGTTTCCATTTATGAGTACTGTCACTGTGTTTCCATTTACGAGTACTGTCGCTGTGTTTCCATTTACGAGTACTGTCGCTGTGTTTCCATTTATGAGTACTGTCGCTGTGTTTCCATTTATGAGTACTGTCGCTGTGTTTCCATTTATGAGTACTGTCACTGTGTTTCCATTTACGAGTAAAGTCGCTGTGTTTCCATTTACGAGTACTGTCGCTGTGTTTCCATTTATGAGTACCGTCGCTGTGTTTCCATTTATGAGTACTGTCGCTGTGTTTCCATTTACGAGTACTGTCGCTGTGTTTCCATTTATGAGTACTGTCGCTGTGTTTCCATTTATGAGTACTGTCGCTGTGTTTCCATTTACGAGTACTGTCGCTGTGTTTCCATTTATGAGTACTGTCGCTGTGTTTCGGGTTGGTACCCGTGTTTTGATACACCCTGTACACCGTACACACCGTAAAAAAGGGCCAAGTTTGTTCAAAGCGAAGCCGTGCTCTATCTACGTCGCTCGACAAACGAACAGCCTTTTTGTACGGTTTCCAATTACAAATGATTTGTGAAATTGAGTTGAGGAATTCGCGTTGTGTTTATTTCCTTTTATAACGTACTTATTTATAACCTGCTTTTATTTTTGTAATAAATAACGAAATACACTACAATTGTCACAATTTTCGGGTTTGTTACCACGAAGACGACGGTTATATTTAATACTAGCTTTCCGCCCGCGGTTTCACCCGCGTTAAATTGTTTTTCCCGTGGGAATGAAATGTTTTCCCGCGGTATAAAAAGTATCCTATGTCCTATTTCAGGGCCTAACCTGAATGTGTGCCAAGTTTCATCCCGATCCGTCCAGTGGTTCAAGCGTGATTCGGCAACAAACATCCAAACTTTGAACAACCACGAAAACCTTAAAACATATAATAAAGAAATGATCACAAATAAATCATTATCATATAAAAAGTAAGTATTTATTTATTTCTTGCCGCGATTTTCTTTTTCATTATCGTGTGGGTTGTAAACAACCTTTACTACCTGTCCGGCAACAATAAAATTGTCACAATTTACGGGTTTGTTACCACGGTAAAACGTATAAAATATATATTGTCCGGCAACGCCTACGTATATTTTTTTCTTTTTTCCGTAAAAAGGCTATATGCCAAATTTTATCCAAATCCGTTCAGCCGTTTTTGCGTGATTGAGCAACAAACATCTAAACATACAAATTTTCGCTTTCATTATATTGGTCGGAATGGGAACGCCATTTATTTATTTTTTAAATATTGGATTCATCATCAATCAACAGCTCATATACGTCCCCACCGAGGAGCTCGAGCCTACCCTGGATTAGGGCGAATAGGCCTTAGTCGACCACGCTAGCCCAGTGCGGTTTGGTCGACTTCACACACAACCCTTGAATTTCTTCGCAGGAGTGTGCAGGTTTCATCACGATATTTACCTTCACCGTCGAATAAACGTACATGAATTAGAAATTTGAAAACAAATTGGTACGTGGTGGGGATCAAATCCGTGTTTCCCGGACGGGAGGCAGCGACCCTAGCCACTAGACCACCGACGCTCTACCAATATTGGATTACGATGACATTATCTGAAGGATTATTTCGCGCGCAAAATCATGTTTACAAATGATAAATAATATTTATAACATGGTATAGGAGCGAATATTTCATCATTTCTTGTATTATTATCATCATCATAACGGATCGATGATGATGATGATAAACCTACGCCATTTTGTCCTCAATTTCGTATTATTATATTGTTATTCCTTTTCAACTTATGATCGCTTCGAGTAGACAGTTTTGGAAATACCGAGTCAGGGACCCTAGGGATCGACCCTTGTAACACGCGAGGTGTAGGGAAATAATATGATACCCTATTGGGGATAGACACTGGAAAAGGTAACTTCGGGTACCTTAAAATATTATACAAATTTCTTACGACATTCAATGTTATTTGTTTGTTTCTCAATAGGGAATATGCATAAAAAAATAATAATTTTTTCATAGTTCATCTGAAAGTATACAAAAATAAAATACTGACAATCAACAGAATCGAAATTGATTAACTTAGTTATGACATTATTAAACAAATATATCTGTCACGTTCCTTTTCATCAACAGCTCGTATAACGAAAACAAAATTTTCTATGGCGGAAGTATGGCCCGCGTGACATAATATGACGTCACATGTCACGTCGGACCTCTCTGTCTAACCATCAACTTTGAAGCTTAGAAGAAACATTTCGATTAAAGAATTTTAAAATAAAAAAATGTGCATGTTCCCTATTGTTATAATTTCAACACACAAAAACGGCATTGAACTTCAGCTCATATATGTAGGTATGCCTGCTCTGAAAATGCCTGAACTAGGCAGGTCAGGCGACAGTCGACCACCGCTGGTCTAGTGCGGATTGGCCGAATTCACACAAAATCTTTTCTCACAGACGACGACGTTCTTTTCCGACGTTTTTTTCGCGTCGAATAAGCGTACGTGGTAAAGTTTGAACTGGCGCTTAATGGATGGGAGGCAACCACCCGAGACATTACACCACCGAGAATACTCGTGTCTCGAACTTTCACAAGATGCTGGCCTGCTTTTTTTATGTTTAGAAAGTAGTCCCACAATTCTCACACATACATAAATATTTATAATCACCAATACATCCCCACCGAGGGGCTCGAGCCTACCTTGAATATGGGCGATTAGGCCTTAGAACACGCTGGCCTACGTCGTCTTCACACACAACCTTTAAATTTCTTCGCAGGAGTGTGCAGGTTCATCACGATGTTTTTCTTCACCGTAAGAGCGTCGAATAAACGTACATATGAATTCGAAATTCGAAAACACATTGGTACGTGGTGGACATCGAACCCGCGTCTCCCGGACGGAAGACAGCGGCCCTGGCCACTATGGTTACTGTAGGATGAGCTCTGACAGATTTAAATTTTAATTTTTTAAAATATTTTTTCGTTTATTTATTAAGTATACTGTTTAATGATAAAATAAGAGGTGAAGTTACTTTATTTTTAATTATTAGCTATTATGGTTTTTAAACTGAATATTATAAAAAAAGTTGTTAACGTCGTATGAAGAATTTTGAAGCTGTCAGAACTCATCCTATAATAACCCAAATATAGACCACCAACGCTGTGATCATTGTTAGAATAAATAGCTACAATATGTAAAGAATTATTTGTTCATTGTTTTAAAACTCGGAAGTATGCAATATCCGAATTATGTACGCAGTGTTAATTGTTCGATGAACGACAATCGAATGGACACGCTATTCGAATGAAATCGAATTCGATTCACAGTTGTCCGAGTTTTCGATTGTTTTGTATTGAGTGAATGAATAGTTAATGCTAGGTATAGGATAGGGTTTGGTAAATTGTACAAGAATTAAAACTAGTGGCTCTGTGAGCTGTAGACCTCGCGAGTCTGTATTGTTTTATTTTATTTTTATTTTTTTATTTCATTTCATTTTTTTTAAGAAATGTGACCTGTAGAGGAAAACAGCCTCAGCGGTAGACCTTGTAAGCTGGCAAACCCCATAACTCCGTCATTTTTTTATAATTTCCAAAAACTGACTCAACAATAAAATTCGATTAATTTATCGAACCTGCTCACAAAATTTCACGAGAATCGGTTGAGAAACGCGACCTGTAGAGTGAAACAAACAAACAAATCCACAAACAGATGGACATACAAAAGCAAATTTGGCCAAGTTGAAACAGAGACGCTTCGCTCGCTCGGTCAACTATAGCTGATTTTCTCTTTTACGAGTAAAACCCAAAGCCGCAGGTTTATGTAATTATTACTATCTCTAAGTACCTATACAAAATACCATAGAGTAGAGCCATTTTCGAGAAACCAATGAATACAAATTTTCTTACTTGTTGTATAAAATATGCAAGTATACATACATACATAAGTCTCCAAAAGTAACTTCTTTTTTGTATTTTGTAAATTTTGTAGGTATTTAGTAATTAACATTGTATGATAATCAGAGTGCTACGGTGGTGCTACGCTTGCTACGCCGTAGCAATTAATCTGCAAGCTGTTTTCATATCGGTGCGTACGGCTACGTACAATACAAGCGTATTTTTATTTAAAAATTATTTCATTTATGATGAAGCTCATAAATTATAATTTCATTTCAAAGAGATTGTATGTTCAAACACAATAAAACGCACAAATAATATTTAATCAAATATCGATAATGTGGAATTCTCTGAAAAGCTTTCGAAAATTTAATTTGCTCTATGTTTTGTAATAAAATATTTAGAAAATGTGAAGTAATATTGGCAATATATTTTTTTGCGATAGTTGGTTTGTTAGTGTACGAGTCAAGTGAGACCCGCACATTTGAGTTGTGTGTGGATCCAGCCGGTTGTAATACTGCTAGTTGTTGTGGAGCGCCGCGAAGAGAAAGATCACACTAACATTGTAAAAGTTGTATAATGTACAGTTAATATACAAAAAAGTTTATAAAGTTAATATTTTTCTTTTTTTTTTTTAAACAATAATATAAAAATATTATTGACAGTCACGAGCTACTCGAAAAGCCCACCCCGGGTCATTCCCGGCCCAAAAGTCCCCATCACACTAGCAGCGTTTCCGCGCTGTATGGCGATGGACAACCTCTGGGCGAGAAACGAACCGGAGCGGGGATCAAGCCCTCTATCCCTCAGCCGACGCCCTATCTCCCGGACAAAATTCCATGCCTCCCCACACCAACTCCCCGCCGTCTCAACCGCCAAAGGCAAAAAAACATGTTTTTGGGTGAGATTGGCGTATTTTGTTTATACAAAACTATTATAATTTGGCGATTCTTTCCTTGAGGTGTTGCTAGTTCGCGAGATGGTAATGCGCTCAAAAGTTATTGTAATGATTTTAGTATTTAAAGAACACTGCAGCGCGTGGCCGAAAGTAGGCTGCCGCGTCTGCATAAAAATACAACATGAAATTTACATCGTTTTGTTCCCGCCGTGTAGTGATAGTACCCGTCAAACTGAACAACTTTTCATGAAAAAAAAATTCCAGTGACAAAAATATTTTTAGTGTCTCCATACAAAATGGGTCGCTCGGGAGTCTCACTTTGTATGGAGAGACTAAAAATATTTTTGTCACTGGATTTTTTTTTGCAAAGTTGTTCAGTTTGACGGGTACTATCACTACACGGCGGGAACAAAACGATGTAAATTTCACGGTGTATGTTCGGCGTCGAGACCGTACAGTTAGTTTGTTTATGTTGTACAAAATACAGTCATCTGACGAGTTACCTGGCCCCGAAACCAATGATAAGTTTTTAGGTGAATATTCATATTTTTACATAAGACTTTTTTATAGGTACTTGAACAGTTTATTAACCTGCACAATAGGGGTTCGGACTACTTTTTTTTATAAATCCAAACTTCTTAGTTTCTGCTATCGAACACTAAAAGAATTTTTGCTCTATCTTTAAAATTGACCGAGTTATAAAGGTTTGAAATTCAAGATTAGACAGAGAGGCAAATACCCACTTGTGACGTCATTTGTTAGTAACGCCATATAATCTCCATACAAAAATCGTTTTTGAAAGACACAGACTTATTGAAACTTCAAAAAATCACTGTTAAATTCGTTTTTCAACCGATTCTGTTTTTTTCTTCGCGAATCGTCTGCTACTAATCTATATTTTAAAAATAATTCATAAAAAATGGTAAATTCATAAAATATGGTGAACAGTCCGATGCCGATCCCCTATTATACGAAATTTCATGACAAAGCATAAACGATTTCCCGAGAAAACTTTATCGGTTTCGAGCGGGGGTTTTCATTTGACTGTACAAAAACTTTACAATATCAATTTGATATTAATGTAGATATGATTGATGAGATGTTCAGTAACCGATATACCTATAAATACAAATTAATTAAGGTAATTTTTTAATTAGGATTACACAATGTACCTAGAACTGTCCACCCAGGGCTACGCTCACATTGTGCAAGATTTTCCCGAGGGAATAAGACTTTCGAGTAAAAAGTATCATATGTGTACATGGTACTAACTAACTATCACCATTCCAAATTTCATCAAAATCCGTTCAGTACATTAGGCGTGAAAGCGGAACAAACAAAATCTTTCACATTCATCATGATCATGAGATAGAGTTGTAACGAGGCATTCGTCCTCTTTCCTGTTTTATGACTGGCAACCTTTCTTTCATTTTAAATTCATTTTCAAATTTAGATTTCTCACGTTTCGATTTTGTCTTTTTTCTGCTAAATTCTTCACTTCACGTCCTGATCTGCGACAGTAAACTCTTAAGCTTATTCATGTTATTACTGTTCCATGTAAGTTATATAATATATAAATACCTTTTCCTTTGGACTGTGCCCTGGATATTGCCACATATAACAACAGCATTCAACAACATCAACAACAACATTGTGGCGGCTGCTGGGCCACAATCTCGAGCCCCTTAGCCCTTAGCACCCCACGGTGCTAACAGTTTGTTCGTGTATTACTTGTTCAGTTCTCCGCAAAGCCGTTTGAAGTTGTTACACATTTCTGTCGTATATAAGTTTAATACGACGCCCGTCAAATACACATCCTGCTGAATCAAACTTCGATCCGACAAACTAGGCCACGTTATGTTACACGATCCCATTACGCGATTCCCACTAAGCGTCGTCCTAGACACGCTCTCACAGATCCGGACGATGAGATCACCGTCGCGATTAAAGCTGCCATTGCGTGTAGGCCAAACACTAATACAGAATGCCCTTCAGGTAGCAACCGCCCCCGCCGGCGGGGACGCGGATCTAATAGTAGAATTAATACAGTAAGACCCGGTAGGGGTCATTCTTCTCCGACGCGCTTCTCGCCCTGGCAACGTTCTGGGCCGCGGTCCGAGCCCGTCTGAGGGCGCCCCCAGATACGTTGTCATAAATTTCCTATGGGGTACGAGCCTTCTGCTCCCCCGCAAGTCCGCGCCCACTATATTACCACTCTGGTATAAATAGTGATTAGGTCCGTCAAAAAAAAATGTTACACGACAATATTGTAGCTCGTACTCTGTACTATTTACTTACACTGACTGACACGTAACCATTTTGTTATGTTTTTATTGAAGCCAACCCAACAGTGCAGTGGAGTCCCGTTTTACCTATTCTGTGCTAACAAGTTATTATTACAACTTATGTCTTTTTTTTTTCTTATGGCACTAGTTGAGCTTTGTGCCAGTGTCAAGTTTTTTATTGTTAAAGCTAGGGAAACTTATCTACGCGAAAAAAAAGTTGTGTACTCTTTTTTTTTTACTAATAGGCGAAACTGTCAAATCAAGAATTTTTTTATGTTAACTACGCGTCAGTGAGGTTCAAATTCGATGTTTGACAGATCTAAAAATAAGATATCCGTTTATCTCCATTCCTTTTTAGGGTTCCGTAGTCAAAAAGGAACCCTCGTAGTTACGCCATGTTTGTCTGTCTGTCCGTCCGCAGCTTAGCTCAGAAACTCTTAGTACTAGAAGGCTGTAATTTGGCTTGGTTACAGAATAGAAGAATAGAATATTATTTATTTGCACAGAATATACGAATTGAATTTTAATTATTTTTAACATGTAGTCGTTTTCTCCGTTCGGGCGAACATGTCTCGGGGGAAACGTCCACTAACTCAAATAGCGGGGGCTGGCTTCTGAATGAATGAATGAACGAATGAATGAATAAATGAATATTAATTTCTCAAGAATATGGTTTTTACATAGGTCTTATTTAGATAATAGGGGATCGCACATTTTTTTTTAAATTTATATATCCAAACTTCTTAGTTTCTGCTATATCTGAAGCGCATAATTTCCCTATACATGTCGCCTCTTTAAATATAGGTCACGGTGTCATGCCATTCTCAGCTCTAATGGCGGAGTAATGTAAGCGACAGACTCCCGCGCATGTTACAAGCACTCACGAGTTAACTCATATTGTTCATAATATGATGTGACGCGACGTCTTGAAAGGATTATTAATCAGTGCATATAAATATGGATTATCTTGATAAAATAAGGATTTCTATTAAGATAAAAACTTGTAGTTTTTTTTTTTGAGTAGGTTCGAGCCCCTCGGTGGGGAGATGAGTTGTTGATGATGATGATGATTTAGTAAAGTGGTACTCATTATTGCAGGGGTTTCTAAAAATACAGGGTGTATATTTCATGTTATTCAACCTCCCATGGAAATCCTAGAGTAGCGCATTTTTATGGAAGATGTTTTATTGGGGGGGGGGGAATAGCCCTAAGAGTTGCCATCAATAAGCAATTTTCAGTTTAATATTTAGCTAATTCTAAGACATTTTGCGATATGTCTGTCTGTCTAATTACTATAATATTTTAAAGACTATTCTTAATTTTAAAAAAGTTTTCTTTTATTTATTAAATTGTTCTGTAAAATACACAGAATTCAACTTAATTGCAATTAAGACATCGCATTGTTTAAACTACCCTCAATTTATTTGTCAGTTTAGAAAATTTATGAGGTAAACAACAGCAAACCATTTACTATTTGGGACAAAGTAACTTCCTTCCTCATATCAAATATATCATCACACTAATCCGCTTTCGCAACACCAAACAATAAGCACCTATAATAAATCCAACGGTACGGAACCCTTATCACGAGGGTCTTACTTACACTTGACTGGCTGCCCTGCAAACCCTTGGAACAAAGGAACCTGAATTTGAGAGATATGAAGGAAAGAGGGTTTTCGTTGAAAAAAGTATTGTTTTAGGTGTATTAACCCTAATTCGGATTCGAAAAAAAAAGGTAGTTAAGACTGCGATTCCAGTGCGAGGAAAATGAGCGGTGTACGAGGAAAAAATCCACAAATAGCATCACTTAATATTGCTAGCCTCGCTCTACTCAGCTCTGGTGGAAATGGTGGAATAGGGCTTAGCGAAGCGAGGTTTTTCTACACACAAAATTGTCAAAAGAAGCGAGAAATTTGTGCGAGGTATGCGATGCGAAAAATGTGTGCGAGGATTGTGTTGCGAGGAATATGTGCGAGTAACGCGCCGTGTGACAAGTCCGGATTCCTAAAGCAAAAGCCAATTCTGTCTATCAGCACCTTCGACATAATTGGAAAATCAATCTCTTTCAAATCCTATTATCCTTAATTAAAAATATTTTTTGTGTCTACGTTTCCTTTTTTTCCGCAACTGAACGAAAATCTTCGCTACGTTTACAAATTAAATGATCCTTATTTTTTTATTACTGTCTACTTTCCTCAATCATGTTATTTATTACTCGAAAATGCAAAAAAGATGGGCTTAATCAAATTAAGAACATAAAAAAATTAGGGGTAGGCATAACGAAGATAAAATCCATTTGAAGCATTTATTGTCCCGTTTGCAGTTTGAATACGTTAGTCTAGTCGGTGGTCTAGTGGCTAGGGCCGCTGCCTCCCGTCCAGGAGACGCGGGTTCGATCCCCACTACGTACAAATGTGTTTTTCAATTTCGAATTCATATGTACGTTTATTCGACGCTCTTACGGTGAAGGAAAACATCGCGATGAAACCTGCACACTCCTGCGAAGAAATTCAAAGGTCGTGTGTGAAGTCGACCGACCCGCACTGGGCCAGCGTGGTCGACTAAGGCCTAGTCGCCCTAATTCAGGGGAGGCTCGAGCCCCTCATCATCATCATCATCATCATGATTATTTATTTTATTTTATTTTATATTAATATTGTAGGGAAGCTAACAGCACTAAAATTACTTAAATAATGCAAACATAAAACATCTGAGGCTAATAATAAGAATAGAATAGAATAGAATATACTTTATTGCACACAAGGATATAGCTTGAAAGTACAGAAGATAGATAAAAGGGTGTACAGATAGGCGGCCTTATTGCTAAGGTAGCAATTTCTTCCAGGCAACCTTAGCATATTATTATATTAAATAAGCTTCTTATAGGACATATTTCACATCATCAGCGATAAAAAGATCTATATAAAGATATTATTTACCGTAGTACAACTGACGACACAGACAAGTTATACATTGAGTGCAATTTATACTGCAACGACGTCCGTACGGGACAACAGGTGCTCCATTTGTCCTTATACAGAGAGGAACTCGTCACCATCTACACTTTCCGCTTTCTACTAGCCAACGATACTCAAACGGTGGTCAGAACTGTAGGAGTTCATTTTATTTTACGTAATAATACAAACTACAAAATTATAAATAATATTAACATCATCAACAGCTCATATACGTCCCCACCGAGGGGCTCGAGCCTACTCTGAATTAAAGCGATTGGACCTTAGTCAACCACACTGGCCCAGTGCGGGTTGGTCGACTTCACACACAACCTTTTGAATTTCTCCGACTTTTATCACAGCTGTGATTGAATCAGGTTCGATTTCTAAGCAAGCAAATAATTTGACTGATAAAGAACTTGGGAAAGACACTACACGAAAAAGACAAGATTGAGTGTGACATGTTTCTTGTTTCTTCCTTTTGTTTTGTCTATTCTTTCTTTTGTGTGTGAAGATGTCCCCCACATATTTACTTTTATCTTTAATTTTTCTAAAACATTAACAACAGCCAATTTTGTTTCAGATAAGCCACCATTGACCATGTGGCCGAAGAAGGGTGCGGAGACAGACCCTGGGACTCCGACGGCGGAGGAGGAGATTAAGGTGGTGCTGGTCGGGGACACGCAGTGCGGCAAGACTGCGCTCGTTCAGAGATTCGTGTCCGACACTTTCTTAGACGTAAGTTTTGGTCTTGGACTAATTAACCACAGGTTTTGGTTCATTAGAAAAAACAAATCAAAAGATGTCCCACTGGACAAAAGCTACCAACAGCCTCCGTGGTCGAGTGGTCGAGATTTCGACGCCCATTACGGAGGTTCCGGGTTCAATTCCCGGTGGGGTACACTGTCAAGCAAAAATCTCTTTGTGAGACTTTCCCCAGTTTGGTTAGGACATTGCAGGCTGAATCACTTGATGGTCCGAAAAGAAAGATGATTCCGTGCTTTGGAAGGCACGTGAAGCCGTTGGTCCCGGCTACTATCTAGTCGTTACATGAGCCATGTCAGTGGCCTTTGGCGGCTCTATAACACTGACACCAGGGTTTGTGAGGTCGGTTATCGATCTATACGTAACCTATCAAGTATATGTCGGGGCGTAAAAGTATTAAAATTTTACAAACAAGGACTAGAAGTTGTCGGTTTAATTTTTTCATAAAAAATATACTCCAAGTGTAAAATTTAATTATTGCTACGGCAACAATTTATTTTACTGCACATCTGTCCGCCATCAACAGTATTACTGTGCCCTGAGTAAGCTCATGCCGACGCAAACAGATCCTTTGCCCACAAGTTCGTAAAACGAAAATATATGCAGCGAAAGTTGAGCGTGCGTCACAAGATAGCAAAACATGTTTTCCCCAGTGAGCGATCCCGGGAATATAATAACTGCGTCAACTTCCTGGACACGGCTGAAAAAGTGACCGAGTTTTTATTGTTAACATTCATAAAAAGGCAAAAGGCCTAATAATAGTTACCTTAAGGCCCGGTTTCCACCAAACCGGAGAGGAGAGGAGATGTGTTGAGATGTGCTGCGAAGCTGGCAGGCTATTTCCACCAAAGCGGAGAGGAGATGTGAGCTGTGCGTAGCGGCGAAGCGCGGGCAGAAGGCAGCGGGGCGGGGAGTGGGAGCGCGGGCGCCGCGCCTTCGTCGGCCGCGCGCATCTCGACGCTCGCCGCCCGGCTACACACATCTTCGCTCGGCCGCGCCCCGCTTGCTATAAAAAAATTAGACATCTCCTCTCCGTGCCGCTTGATCCATTTCCACTGAAGCTAAGCGGAGAGGAGATGTAGAAATAACGAAATCTGATTGGTTATGAATAAAACAAAAAACAAAACACAACAAAAAAAAACACATCTCCTCTCCTCTCCGTTTTGGTAGAAACCGGGCCTAAAAGTAGCATGCTCTCTTTGGTGGAAACCTATTGGCCATTTGCTTCACCTATATTAACGGACGCTTCCATGGCCGAGTGGTCGAGACTTCGACGCCCATTACGGTGGTTCCGGGTTCGATTCTCGGTGGGGACACTGTCAAGCAAAAATCTCTTTGTGAGACTTTCTCTAGTTTGGTTAGGACATTGCAGGCTGAATCACCTGATTGTCCGAAAAGAAAGATGATTCCGTGCTTCGGAAGGCACGTTAAGCCGTTGGTCCAGGGTAATATCTAGCTAGTCGTCACATGAGCCAAGTCAGTGGCCTTTGGCGGCTCTATAACACTGACACCAGGGTTTGTGAGGTCGGTTATCCCTTACAACCCACACGATGATTATGATGACATCTAAAAGGCTCCAAATCTCTGTTTACTCACACATGGTTAGAAAATCTTTTTCCAGCCGGCCTCAGCTTACAATGCAGAAAGAACATATTTTGTTCAGTCCATGTTCTTAGGAGAAAGTGGTTCACTTTCATTAAAATAAGAATTTTAAAATTAACGAAATTTCACGGTACAAAAATCATGTAACGTCTCTTGTTTATTCTCATCTACCTTTTCTTCCCCTCAATGAGATTGTTTCCCATCCGACACCGAGATTTTTCTCTTCAAAATGGGGCCGCTATCACATCACACCAATATTATAAATGTGAAAATATATTTGGATGTTTAGATGTTTGGATGTTTGTTCCGCTTTCACGCCTATACTACTGGACGGATTTGGACGAAATTTGGAAAGAAGATAGTTTGTAATCTAGATTAATACATAGAATACTTTTTACCGGGAAAAATCTTACATAGCGCGAGCGTAGTCGCGGACGGACCGCTAGTGAATACCCCCATTTCTCAAATTAGTAAGTGTATCAGGTGGACTGTTTTGTTCTCTCCGGCAGCAAAGTTATCTGTGTTTTTAGCCACATTAGTAATCATATATCTACTAAGAATATACTTATCTAGTAACAGAGTGACAGGTACAAACCGTCGACGCGTTCCAATCAAACAAATTGAACTGGCAAATTGGAACTACAGGTCTATAGCTACAGGTCTACAATCAGCATAGTGATAGAAGCTTTTTGGGCGTTTGTTAAATGTATGTAGCGGAAAATGGTCTGGTTGTATTTGTTTTTTTTTTGAGCTAAAAATAGCTATCTGCAGGTGTGATCACCTTTTAGACGAAATGCGAAATGTCCATTAGTTGGTTGATGAAAATAAATGGTGAATAAAATCGAGACACTATCAATCTGATTTTAAACTGTGTGGAGTACCTAGTACTTTTCTTTTTTTTAGCAAGTTTTTCACCGAATTTTTTTTTTCTCCATATTATGTAGTTTTTTTTCTCTTATTTTTGTGAAGACAATCAACCCGCACTGGGCCTGGCATGATGGCCCTTATACAGGGTAGGCTCGAGCCTCTCATTGGAGAAGTATTAACGTATATGAACTGGTATTAGTAATAAACTAAAAAGTACACAAATATTATCATAGAAAACAACCAAGAATGTAAACCTTCCGCTGGAACTAGAACCCACGACCTTCGACCTATACGTAGCCAACGTGCTTACCAACTACACCACGGAGGGCATAGTGGCAGCCCCGAAATTCGTTCTTGCTTGTTTTCTATGAGATTATGACGTCACCATAATAGTACACAATTTATTACATAACACGGAAACAAAACCATCCAGTATGAAACCACCAATAAACAATTACATTCACAACGCCACTTCATCTAATACTATTCACATCGGAAAACGCTACAGTCGCTACACGAAACGAGCTCCGAACGACCCTAACACTACATTCAACGTCCAAGTCACGTTCGACACGGCTAGTTGCCATTACGTTGTGTTGTAAAGTGGTATTGGATAGCTGAATTATTGTGTGCTGGGTTTTACTGATTCGGTAGGGAGCGGTCATTTTCAAAACCAATACTAGCTTTGTAGTTCACATCGTGTAGGCACAGTGTAGGTATAACCCTAGTGTCAGTGGAGCCGCCAAAGGCCAATGAAATGACTCATGTAACGACTTTCCGTAGATAACAGCTGGGACCAACGGCTTTACGAAGCACAGCTGATAATCTTTATTTACGGACATTAAGGTAAGGTGAATTGAGAGCATAGGTGGTGTAATGGCTAGGGCCGCTGTCTTCCGTTCGGCAAACGCGGGTTCGATCCCCACCATGTACCAATCTGTTTTCGAATGTCGAATTCATAATGTACGTTTATTCGACGCTCTTACGTACGGTGAAGGAAAACATTGTGAAAACTGCATATTCCTGCGAATAAATTCAAAGGTTCCTATAAAGCGCTGGCTGGACATCGTGAAAGCGGATATGGAGGAGAACAATCTCACACCTAAGGATGCCGAAGACCGGGCAACGTGGAGAAGATTGAGTAGGAAAGCGGACCCCAGCACTAGGCCGGGAAAACGCTAGGACGATGAAGAAGCAGTTAGTCGGCCTGGTCGTCTTAGAGTAGGCTCAAGCCCCTCAGTGGGGACGTATAATATAAGCTGTTGATGATAAGGTTAGGTGATTCAGCTTGCCATATTCAAACTGGGGAAAGTCTTCGAATCTCTCAGTATCAAAACCGACCGGTATAGTGTTTTATATTCTATTTTATCCAAATTTTGACGAAGATACTTTAATCCATATCCAAATGAATCTACAACTATAGCCCTTAAGTTAGACAGAGCAGCATAGCTTTAGACAAAGGGAGTGAAAGAGACAAGTGTAGTGTTTGTTGCAAACTTCCTAATTCGTTTTAAAGCAGCGACGACTGTACCAATTTAAGCTAAGTCTGTTTACTTCAGCCTCGTGTAGTTTGGTGCTGGTACTAATGGTTCTCGATGACAACTCGCGTTTAATGATACAAGTGAGATTCGTTCGATTTCAACTCACCGTTCTACAATTATTGCAAAACAATCAGGTTAATTCAATGGGTTGTAAATTGACAGAAATTGGAGGAGTATTTCTTTGTGAAAAATAGTATGTCTGCCATAAAACCAAATTAAGGGTACTTAAAAAAACTTTACTGGAAGAATACATTTCATCAATATAAAACAACTTTCTTATGTACAGTAAATTGTAAAAAAATAATATCTTGAAATCAGCGGTGTTTTCCATTCCAAAAAGGTATTATCCTTTTACATCATATGTATTTTCTTTGTTCTGAACCAGCTCACCACTAACAAAAATACATGTCAGTTAATCTAAAAATGTTAAGCCCTTTGTGCAATGCCCGCAACATACAAGGCTACTTAACTCCCACCCCAATAATCCCGTCAATATAAACAGCGCCCGCTCACACAACCCGCTTACCACTCGCCATTAAGGCCTGTTTACACTACACCTGTAAACCGTGAGTATAAGGACTTGGGCACTGGCATGATTTACTTCAATTGCGAATTTTTTTTTTTTAAGTACGATTTTTTTGTGTATTTGTTGAATTCTGTATAAAGTAAAAAAATTTGCACTGATCATATAACTAATTATATATGTTTTGACGAATTCATTTCAACAGATAGGTACTTACTCTAAGTTAGTGAGTCGAATCGTTATAAATAGTTTTTTTTTATGTGGGACTAAAGTGTAGAAAAGATTAATAACACTAAAATTGTCACAATTAACGGGTGAACAACCACAAAAATCTTAAAACATATAAGATAGTAACAATAAAGTAAGGTACTCAAAAAAGTTGATACGCGCTAAAATAGAAATTGCATCACAAAACCGACTCAGAAGATTCACAAAATACGCAAAACATAGAATAAGATAAACAACAAGGTCTATTCGAATACTGTCATTTTCCTTAAAGAGTTATACGTTAAAGTAGTATTAATTCTATATTTGAACATAAGAAGATAAGTTACATTGGCCTCGATTCAGATGTCACGCTCTAATCCTTAATTTAAGTTAGCCCGTCCTTTTTACCTTTTAAAGATTGAAAAGGGACAGGATATAGCCATCCTAATATTAGAGCTGCCAAACATGGAATTTGAACCTTATGGCCGTGTCGATTGTACAATTTTAGAGAGCACTTAAAACATGCGACTTAAAAATCTCTTAAACTGACAGCTATGCCCTTATTTTAAGTTATCATTCGTTCAAATTAATATCATTCGTTCATCACCTCTCTTTCATTGGTCATAAAAACGAAAAAGATAGCTGGATTTTAGAATTAGAGCATGACATCCCGAAAACCAGGCTAATTCTTTATATTTTAGTCTCAGGGACACTGGGGTTTTTAAGGTTCACTGCAAACGAGCCCTACGACTCGCCATAACATTTTATAGCTAGTTCCAATCGATATCCATTAGTACCGCTGTCGAGTTCAAATTAATTAGATTTCAGTCAACTCTGTTCCTAAGGCATTAGTTTGTTACTCCGAAACATTTTAAGATTACAATTAAACAAGGGTACCTATTAAAGCTTGTGTTTTAAGTCTTAAGAGTTTTTTCGGTGAGCTCTTCTCCACAGATTCCGCCATTGTGTTAGTGAACTCACCCAAAAAATGTAATAACATCCTATGGAAATAAATTATTTTGACTTTGACTTTGACTTAAGAAAAAAAATAAGGTGTAAAGTACACTTACTATACGACAGAAAAGAGTAGACAAAAAATGAGGGCGCTGTACGGAGTATATTGGCAACACTGGTGATGTTTCAGCCAATCACTGCAACTTCCTGTTTTTCAGCCAATCACTGCCAGTTTATCTGGTGTTTACCTTTGGTGAAGAATTTAGTTCCATCAATAGGCGCACCGACCCGCACCGTTTTTATCCTACTTAAATGTCTCCATGTTAACCGGTTGCCTGGAAGAAATCCGCCAATTGTACTATTTTTACTTCTGTAATTACTGTATGTTTCTGTCTGTGTGCAATAAAGTATGTTTCATTCATTCATTCATTCATTTCTACTCTTTTGTGTCGCACTGTAGGCTTAGGTATGATTTAAATCGTCACAAAATTTAATCAGATGTGAAATCCCAAAAATAGAGTCCGTACCCAAAACTAGGATGTTTCCGGAGTGCTTCGTCGATTTCACACAGAATCCTAGAAATTCTTCACAGATCTATGCAGCTTCAAATAAATTGAAAAACTGTTTTAGTTTTTGTCTCAATATTTAATAAAAGTGTTAGTTTATCACAAATTTGTTATTTTTTTTATGGATAAGTATTTTTTTTTTTCATATTTAATAGTTTACTTGTTACTGATCTCGTATCTGTTCCTCATATTGTAATTTAGGTTATATTGAATAAATAAATAAATAAAATAAATAATTTCTAAATTCGAAAACATAAACCTTGGTTTTCGAACTGCGACCTCCTAGACGGAAGGCAGCGAACCACTACACCACCGACTCGTACTGTACAATCAACAACAGCGTCGGGTACCTTTTCCAAAATAAGGTGACACACGACGCCATGGAAACCATTAGTAAAGCGAGGCCTATTTTTACTGGTTGTCAGCAAGGCTTGAATACCTGGTTGAATTTTCAAACCAGTTTGCGCGTATGTCCATACATTTTAAGAAGAGATCACAATTCGTCTCGCAAGAAGCGGTATTTTTTTCGGTTCTGATCATAGAGCATTTTCATGTCCATACAGCATTTTCATTTTGATTCCTGCTCAAATATCAGACTGATTTGCTTCACTCTTTGGTCCTCGATCTGGTTTCGCTGCATTTATTCACAATTTATGCACGAGAAAGAAAGAGATAGAGTATCGCGCTTTACTCGTCACGCGCTGCTTGGGATTAACCAGGTATATCCCAGAAGCGATATCGCTCGTAAGTCGGTTTCGCTTTACGAGTGATTCGCCTAGGATCTGGTTTGGAACCGAAATTCACCAGGTGAAAAAAATACCGGTTTCCAGCCTTGGTTATCAGTTGCGCTTGACTTCAACTGTACCAGAGATGTAAGGCTACAACCTAAAGCCTTATTGCATGCCCGATGCCCGTGAAGGTTTCGCACGAAATTTCGAAATTTTCGTAAGAGGGAGGGAGGGACAGATATATTTGTTTCGATCAATTTCGATTCTGTTTTGACTGTCAGTATTCTATTTTTGGTTACTTTCCGAAGGTTGTCTGGAAGAAATTGCTACCTTAGCAATAAGGCCGCCTATCTGTACACTATTATTTTAACTGCTCTTTTTCTGTGTATCTCGAAGCTTGTGTGCAATAAAGTATATTCTATTCTATTCTACTTTCAGATTAACTATGAAAAAAACTAATATTTTTTTTATGTATATTCTCCATTGTCATTTTAATCGCATTGTAAGCAGTTATTCTATTTTTGTATACTATACTATTATCAGGCACAAAAAAACATTGTTTCTTCTAAATTTTTATAATTTAAATTTAGTTAGACCCACCCACCATATTATTTGTTTACCCAATGTCATGTAACAATTTTAGTGAAAACTTAATTGGCTTATGTAATGTTTCTAATGTTATTGTCTAATGTGTCATAAAAGCTCTATGTTTTCCATAAATAAATAAAACTAAAAAATACTTTCAGATGAGCTATGAAAAAAGCTAATAATTTTTTTATCCCTATTGTCATTTTAATCGCATTGTTTGTTTTTTTGTTAGGTTTCCTCCGAGCGTTGTAAGCAGTTAACTAATAAAATACACATCAGCTAGTGATTCTGCAGATGTACTGCAGAATTCAGGTCAAATCTAATTAGAAAATTGCAGTGTCTAATTGATTTTCTTTATCAGTGAGCTTTATACAATATATAAATAGTTTCCTTTTCTATTAAAAGTGGAGGGAAATATAATTGAACTAAAGCGGACCTCCCGCGGCTACGCTCGCGTTGTGTAAGATTTTCCCGAGGGAATAAAACTTTTTCCCGTAAAAAATATCCTATGTGTTAATCCAGGGTGCAACCTATCTCTATTCCAAATTTCATCCCAATCCGTTTAGTAGTTTTTGCGTGAAAGAGTAACAAACATCCAAACTTACAAACTATCGGGTTTATAATATTAGTAAGGATGGGAGGCATTGATATACACATTATGCAATAAGGGGAAGTACTTATAAATAAGAGGTTTAATAGAAGACCTAGCAAACAATTTTACATCGTATCGAGCACAGTAAACAATTCCGTTCTAGGACCCTTCTTTTTCATAACAATTAATTTAAAACAGCCCAAGATCATACAACATTGTTTGAGACTGCTGTCCGCTTGCGGCTACGCTCGCGTTATGTAAGATTTTTCCCGTGGGAATAAGACTTTTAACCATAAAAAGTATCCTATGTGTTAATCCAGAGTACAAACTATCTCCATTCCAAATTTCATCCAAATCCGTTGAGTACTTTAAGCTTGAAGGCGGAACAAACATCTAAACATCCAAAAATATTTTCACTATTATAATATTAGTGTGATGTGATGTGATTTTCCCGTAGGAATAAGACTTTTTCCCGTAAAAAGTATCCTTTGTGTTAAGCCAGGGTATAAACTACCTCCGTTCCAATTTTCATCCAAATCCGTTCAGCAGTTAAGGCGTGAAGGCGGAACAAACATCTAAACATCCAAATATATTTTCACATTTGTAAAATTAGTGTCATGTTTACCGACCTGTGTTGGTAATTTAACTTTACTGATATCATTCGTGTACACTTGTAATTGGTCTAATCAACTGTTGTTCTCGTGATGTGTAATGCCTTTGTTCCAACATGTTTGTGTGCCTGATGATTCAGCTTCTCACCAACAAACATGTGTTTTTTGTATTCTTACAAGTTCACCTTTTTTCTCATGTAATTTCTGTTCATTTAAAATAACAACACATGCGTCGTCGTGTGACACAAACTACACTTTTGACATAGACGTAGTGTATGACATACCAAGCGTAAAGCGACGTATCAAGCGTACTGAATGCGACAGAAATTACGCGACTCACAAGTACCTACTCCTAACTCGCAAAATACGCTCGTTTGACCTCACCTTTACCTAACCCTAAAATAGATAAGTATGTTATGAAAATAATCTAATAAAAACAATGAAGGTTTTCAACAAATAAATCATCGTTATCATCATTAACAGTTCATAGGTATACGTCCCCTTTGAGGGGCTTGAGCCTACCCTGCGGCGTACTACACGACGATGTTTTCCTTCACCGTAAGAGCGTCGAATATATGAACATCAACAGCTCATATATGTCCCCGAGGGGCTCGAGCTTACCCTAAGGGCGATTAGGCCTTAGTCGACCACTCTGGCCCAGGGCGGGTTGGTCGATTTCACACACAACCTTTGAATTTCTTCGCAGGAGTGTGCAGGTTTCATCACGATGTTTTCCTTTACCGTAAGAGCGTCGAATAAACGTAATATGAAATCGAAATTCGAAAACACATTAGTTCATACGTAGCGGGTCCCTCTACTATAAACTAAATAAAGTAACCAACTAAATTTTATGTATTCTCATAATTATTTTGTAAACCGGTATTACGATTCTCGTTTCAACTAAATACTGGCTTTATTCAATGTATTTCCAACCAAACTACTCGTAGTTCCCGAGCTTCGACGCTGTCTATTCAGCTCCCACTGCATTCATTTATTAAACGAGAACTGCATTTAGCCAAACACCAATGTAAAGTAACCCTGAATCATACTAAAGTTACACAAAACAAAGGGTCTCATTATGCTGGACATGTCATACTTATAATACGCCAATTTCGAAAGAGCTCTTTCAGTAAAAGAATGAAAGGAAAAAAGGGTCTGTCGGTTTTGGTGACGAGTCGATATTAAATTAAAATACTGGTCAAGTGCCAGTCAGCTTCTTAAATAATAGGGAACATGCATAAAAAAAATATTAGATTTTTTCATAGCTCATCTGAAAGTATACAAAAATATATTACTGACAGTCAAAACAGAATCGAAATTGATCGAAAAACAAACTAGATACAACATTATTAAACAAATATATCTGTCCCTCTCTACGAAAACAAAATTTTCTATGGCGGATGTATGGCTCGCGCGCGGCACATAATGTGACGTCACATATGTCGTCGGACCTCTCTGTCTAACCATCAACTTTGAAGCCTTATAACTTTGTTTCTGAGCAAGATATTTGGAAAATTATTTTTTGTGTGTTTATCTGGAACTTGAAATATTTTGATTAATGAATTTTAAAGAATTGTGCATGGCCCCTATAGGGTTCAACGAATTATCTATCGTCAAGAAACGTAAATACGCTTCAAACTTGACCCTACCAAATGAATACCAAAGAAGCCGGGGAAAAAAACTATACCATAATACATTCGATTACGCGGTACAATGATGTTTTATATGACTCGGTTTATAAAAACGTCGAAAGTAAGCTTCCATGTACAGCAGCGACATCATCTGCCTGTCTGTCGTCGTCGTCTGTCAAAATTAATTTGTGCGAGTTAGGTGCCAGCCATGTTATAGCGGGCTTTGCTAGGCTGTGACTCTTCTTGGCTTATTGTAATTCGTTGATAGAGTTGCATTAATTCTTTTACTTCATTTGTTTTGCCCTTATCCTAAAAATACTCGTTGATTGATTGATTGATTGATTGATTGATTGATATCCCATCATTTGGGGTCGGCGCAGTATGTTTTCTTCCTCCATACATCCCTATCAGCCGTCATTTCAACTCACATCCTTCCATAATTTTTCACACAATCCATCCATCTTTTCTTTGGTCGTCCCCTCCCAACATATTTAAGTAAATAACTACAAAATCTGTTTTTTCGTTATTAGTAGTCTTTAAAACCTTCCGTTCGGGAGACGCGGGTTTGATTCCCACGACGACGTACCAATGTGTTTTCGAATTTCGTATTCATATTACGTTTATTCGACGCTCTTACGGTGAAGGACAACATCGTGATGATGCACACTCCTGCAAATAAATTCAAAGGTTGTGTGTGAAGTCGACCAACCCGCACACGGCCAGCGTGGTAGGCTAAAGCCCCTCAGTGGGGACATATATGAGCTGTAAATGATGAAAACCTTGGAATATTTTTTATATTTATGTCGTAATTTAAAGACCTAGACTGAAAACACGAAACTAAAAGCCTGAAAAGTGACTACGATTGAGCGATTTGTCTTAATTGGCAACGGAACCCTAAAATTCGGAATAAGAATAAGAAGTTCCCAGACGTCTGGAGGTCTACAAAAACTGGTGACATGGGACCTCCCGCAGCACACATAAAACCTCGGTAGCCAAATGGCACTATTATAAAAAGGGACACCTAATATCAACGAGAAAATTGACTCTCGAAGCGGCTGTATTTCTAGGAAACTAAAGTTCGTATTCCTTTAAATAGATTTGAAGTGAATTTTGATCAGGATGTGGACTTTTAATAATCAAGACCGGATATCCGGATATCCAAGAAGTTAAACTTGAACCTTGCGCCGAGAAAAAATGCAGTTATTTTATATTCAAGTAAGTTTTTGCTTGTATTATAACTTGCTATTCAAATAAAGCCGTGTGGTGACGGCAGAGTAGAATACATTTGTCACCAACCCCTACTCTTCTACACATTGAACAGGGAACGGGCAGCAGCGCTCTCTGATACAGTAAGCTATCTGCGATCTCCAACCCGCCTGCCAAGCGTGGAGATTATGGCAAAACCAAACACTTAATTGGAGGAGGCTCATAGTCCAGCAGTGGAATGTACGGGCCGTTGATGATTTAAATAAAGGCGATATTAGACGGTTAATCCAAAGTGATTCATTTTCGATGAAAGGCAGTGAATGATGAACAGTGAAAGACTTGATATGTTTAAGCCGATATTAGATGGTTTACTTTTGCTTTCATTTTCGATATTATTTAGTGTTTCTTTTTATTTTAAAATACAATTAAGTATACAATGGTTTAATGATGCTTTTATTTAAATTGTATGTATTTTTTGTATCATAAATAAATATAAATAAAATAATAAAAAAATATGGTTTTGAATAGGTGGAAATAATAGAACTACTTATATAATATTTTTATATTTATAAATTTATAAACCATCACAGGCGGATAGATAGGATTTGTCAAAGTGAACGTTTTCGCACTGCCCACTCACATCATTTTTTCTGCTTTCTTGGCTCTTTCCTATACAATAAGCTAAACTTCTACCTATCCATTTATTCTATGAATTTGCAAAAAAACTGTAACAAAATGGCTTAAATGTAAATCATATGAGGAGACTGAAAACCTATTAGCAGTAAGTAGTTAACCAAATTACCTTATTTTAAATAATTGTTATTTTAAAAACTCTTTGATTAACTCTTACTTTATAAGCACTTACTAACCTGATTCCTAAGACACAGGTATTTACTTACTTAGTTTAGGAATCATATTGTTAACTCAGCAAATTGTTTTATATTA
This sequence comes from Carpatolechia fugitivella, assembly GCA_951230895.1. Taxonomy (NCBI): domain Eukaryota; kingdom Metazoa; phylum Arthropoda; class Insecta; order Lepidoptera; family Gelechiidae; genus Carpatolechia; species Carpatolechia fugitivella. The sequence continues at coordinate 13,438,132 of OX579663.1, forward strand.
ATGCTTACAACTTAGTTTTTATTTTATTATTGTGTAAATTGATAAAAATAATATTAATTATAAATTTTACTTAGTAGTCCTGTACAATGTTTATATTAGCCTAAGATTTCACAGAATAAATTTATCTTTATCTTTATATAATTATGCCAGGCGAAAAACGCGTCGGAGAAGAATAACCCCCCCTACCGGGCCTTACTGAACTAAATAGATGCTAGTATTTATGAAAGCATAAGCCAATGTGTTTTCAAAATTCAAATGTACGCTTATTCGACGCTCTAACGCTCAGGGAAAAACATCGTGATGAAACAAGCACATTCTTGCGAAGAAATTCAAAGGTTGTGTGTGAAATCGACCAACACGCACTGGGCCAGCGTGGTCTACTAAGGCCTTATCGTGTTTTTCGGTAGTCTTGAGCCCCGGTGGTGGTGACGAATACGAGCTGTTGATGACATATAACGAACATTTTCCCTAAATTGTTACTTGTTACTCCCGAGACGTCAAACTTCGAAATGTTAATGTAGATGTTAATAACATTACAAACTTGATACGAGCGAAGTAAGAACATTACACTTGATACTTCCCAATAGTCCCACAAACCGGGTCACACAAAATAAAATAAAACAAGTATTCTTAAGGAGGTACAAAGACTAGCGCATAAAGATTAGTCATGCAGGCTGTAAGTACTGTAGATCTAGGTTCTTGACTGAATAGGGGATCGGACTGTTCACCATATTTTATGAATTTACCATATTTTATGAATTTACCATATTTTATGAATTTTTCATATTTTAAATGTCTGTCTCTTTCAAAAACGATTTTTTGTATGGAGATTACATGGCGTTACCAACAAATTACGTCACAAGTGGGTATGTGCCTCTCTGTCTAATCTTGAATTTCAAACCTTTATAACTCGGTCAATTTTAAAGATAGAGCAAAAACTCTTTTAGTGTTCGATAGCAGAAACTAAGAAGTTTAGATTTATAAAATAAAAAGAAGTAGTCCGATACCCTATTAGCTCTTTTTCTATTAATAAAAAAAACACATTGTTAAGGTATTAACCAAGAAAACGCAATGTAATTAATAAAAGTTATAATAATTTATCTCTTTGCTCACAGCTGCTACTTACTCGTATCTTTGTTGCATATTCTCTATTTAAAAAAAGTCTATAATAATGAAACTTGTTTGTCAATTGTCAAAACGGGCTGGTTTCCGCAACTCGACGTCAAATATTTTGCGTGTGGGTGGGAATGCAGTGTCATTCGAACCAACCCAACTCTTCCAGGAAACCCAGCAGGCCCAGTACGTTACCGGTTATCCCTGGAAGGTCCCTGATGAAACTTAAACGTTTTTAAACGTTTCAAAAATTATAATTAAATCCTTTTACAAAAGATCTTATATATCTAAGCCGTGCAAACTCCTTCAGGAGTGTTACTAACTTCAGAATATTCATACGAACGAACTAATTAACTGCCAGTTTTATCATTACCTATGTAAATAGTTACAAATTGCCTTTGTTAAGACGGAATTAGAAAGACGTGTTGCAGTTAAGGCTAATTTACAGTAATTGGAATTCCATGGAAATCATCATCATCATCATCATCGTGTAGGTTGTAAGGTCGATAACCGACCTCACAAACCCTGGCGTCAGTGTTATAGAGCCGCCAAATGCCACTGACTTGGCTCGTGTATCGACTAGATAGTAGCCGGGACCAACGGCTTAACGTTCCTTCCGAAGTTTCGAAGCACGGAGTCATATTTCTTTTCGGACCATCAGGTGATTCAGCCTGCAATGTCCTAACCAAACTGGGGAAAGTCTCACAAAGAGATTTTTGCTTGACAGTGACCCCACTGGGAATAGAACCCGGAACCTCCGTAATGGGCGTCGAAATCTCGACCACTCGACAAGGAAATGTAGCCTGGATTACGATGGCGCTGGATTTTCAGATCGCCTCGAGGCGGATTATGTGAAAAAGAGAACTGAGTCCATCCATCCCTATGCATTTGACTTTTAATTTAAGTACTAGCGATTAGGCCTTAGTTGACCACGCTGGCCCAGTGCGGGTTGGTCGACTTCACACGCAATCTTTGAATTTCTTCGCAGGAGTGTGCAGGTTTCATCACGATGTTTCCCTTCACCGTAAGAGCGTCGAATAAACGTACATATGAATTCAAAATTCTAAAACACATTGTACGTGGTGGGTATCGAACCCGCGTTTCCCAGACGGGAGGCAGCGGCCCTAGCCACTAGACCACCGACGCTCTTCTCCAACTCGATATCTAGTTGTAATTGTTGATTTTTATCTATAAAGTATACAGGTGAAACAAAACACGACCCAAACTTATTGATTACCACCAAAACGCTATACTACTTAAAATAGGTATCTCTAGAATAAAATATAAATTCATTTAAAAAATATATTCCTGCAAAAAGTCATTCAATTAGGTGATATTTTTGTTACTTTCCAAACAGACTACATCGGCGTTTGGGACACGTATCGTAAGTGTCGTATTAAAAAGGCAATGTATCTTAGCCGTGTGGTGACGGCAGAGTAGAATACATTTGTCACCAACCCCTACTCTTCCCGTGGGTGTCGTAAGAGGCGACTTAGGGACTACACATTGAACAGGGAACGGGCAGCAGCGCTCTCTGATACAGTAACCTTTTAATCTGCGATCTCCAACCCGCCTGCCAAGCGTGGAGATTGTGGCAAAACCCTCCACTTAAGTGGAGGATGCTCATAGTCCAGCAGTGGACTGTAACGGGCCGTTGATGAATGTATCTTGAATTTTGCAATGTCTTGAGGGTTCTCGAGAAAGGGCCAAGTGTGCGTGGGCCATAAGAACCTTCTACCTGCTTTTGACGTGGTCGTGAGAAAGAGTCTTATATTTATTTTTTGTACGTTCAGCAGTGGACTGCAATAGGTTGATTGATTGATTGGGTTATAGAATACGATAAACCAATTACACACCGTTCGTCTGGTTCCCTGTTCGTCTAGTAAAATTTAAAACAAACGCCATTGCAGGGAAATAACTGAAAAACTAGGACATGCACTGTTTTTTACTTTAAAAAATGTTACAAGATGCGAACCACATTTTAGCCGCTTTGTTTCATACGAAAAAGAGTTGACTAGAACAGCAGAGAGATGAAATTTTAAAATTCTAGATTCCACCCTCCATTCAGCGTCCGGTTTTCTTGTTCACGTCCACAACATTATTGCAACACGGTTTTCCTCTTCGCAGAAACTTGGCCGAAAAGTAGAAAAGAAATAATAAACCTTTCAATAGAATCTTTTTTATTGCGTCTGTGTGGTGACGGCAGAGTAGAATACATTTGTCACCAACCCCTACTCTTCCCGTGGGTGTCGTAAGAGGCGACTTAGGGACTACACATTGAACAGGGAACGGGCAGCAGCGCTCTCTGATACAGTAACCTTTTAATCTGCGATCTCCAACCCGCCTGCCAAGCGAGGAGATTATGGCAAAACCAAACACTTAAGTGGAGGAGGCTCATAGTCCAGCAGTGGACTGTAACGGGCCGTTGATGATTTTGATATAATCTTATTTTAGGATTTTAAAATTAGAATTAGAGCATGAATTCCCGAATTGGGGCCACTGCATAGCTAAAAAATATTAGATTTATTTACTGTAGCATCATCGGCTGCACTTCTCTTGCTGTTAACATTATTGCCTGCCACCCAAACGCAGCTAAGAAGTCGCTAGGTAGAGAGGTGTAATTTTACTTTGAAACTACCCGTCAGTTCGTCACATTATCACATGCGCACGATCATCGTCTTCTTCAAAACATACTGTAGCACAGAGAGCACCGTGTTGCTCTCTGCTGTAGCATGATAGCATCCCAAACTATACGCATATTATATCTAAATAGAGTCAGCGATAACGCTTTCTTACTGCTAAAAATATAAGAATCTTCATATACGTCTATAAAAGATGAAAATGAGAAAATCTTGATAACGACTCAGTGCTAGGGACGGCTGGGGTGGATGACCTTTTTCATTGTCTGAGTGCAAGTCCTGTCGGGTCAATGCAGGTCAGCAAATACAGGGTTATTATTCAGTGCACAAACTTTAATATGTTGTTCAGACCATGAAACTGAACAACTTTCCCCAAGAAACATGGGTCCGGAAATGAAAGAAAATTTTGTACCTCCCATACTAATTGCTGAGTTGGCTGCGGCAGTTTGTATGGGAGATCGTTTTTTTTTTTCAGTTCCGGGCCTATTTTTTTGGGAAAAGTGGTTTAGTTTCATGGTCTGAACAACATATTAAAGTTTGTACGCTGAATAAAAAATAACCCTTTATAATATTGGACTGATTAGAAAAAAACAAATACGTAGGATATATATTTTAAAACTAGAGCCTTTCAGCTAGCGGCTAGACTAAAAACTAAAAAAAATATATAAAAGCTACTTGCCAATAAACATTTTCGCGATTAATAAAAATATAGGTGAGTATTTGTACATACTTACTAAATAATGCTGCTTAACGTACCAATGTGTTTTCGAATTTCGAATTCGTACGTTTATTCGTCGCTGCAAACCGAAACCTGCATACTCTTGCGAAGAAATTCAAAGGTTGTGTGTGTGAAGTCGACAACCCGCACTGGGCCAGCGTGGTCGACTAAGGCCTGATCGCCCTAATTTAGGGTAGGCTCGAGCCCCTCGGTGGGGGGGGACGTATATGAGCTGTTGATGAATACTAAACTACTGGGTTACTTTATCCCAGTAAAATACGTCTAAAAATCGCTAAAATCGATTATAGATGACTTGGTAACCTTCTTCATAACAATAGGTAGGTACAATAAAGAGGGGGGCGGTAGCCAGATGGGCGCTAAGCTAATTTGAAGTTAAACGAATGATATCAGTTATATTTAGCCCTTTGACGTCCCGAGTCATAACAACAAAAAAAGAACCATTCGATATTTCAAAATATTCAAATCCAATCGAACTAAACGAACAGCCAGTCACCTCAAAGGAGACCGCTCCTTACAGTACTGTACTATTACTAACCACTTACTTACAACCAAACTAAACCCATTAATCATGTTAGTCAAGAAACCTAGTGAATAGCATGAAGTCTAGACCAGACGTAAGGTCTAGCCAATAAAGGGGACCTAGAGCCTTCAGTCAAAGGCACAATTTCGACGCAGCTGTGATTAATTATTTCATAGTAATTTATCATAATGTATCACACCTTAGCTGTTGAGTTGCTGGTTGACGTTAATATTCAACTTTAACACTAAGTAACACTTTATCACTTAGCTGTCTTTAAATACACACTCAGATACGAAATCACGTTATTATCTCTACAGGGGTGAGCAGAGCTTCTTCTTCTTCATCGTGTGGATTGTGGGCCTATTGTTATGGCAGAGCTTTAGTTAATTTACAGGAAAATAGATGGCTTGAGGCTTATTCAATATTCTATTAGCATGAATTTTGTGTTGACAATGGCCTGGATTCGGGATGTCATGCTCTAATTCTAATTTTAAAATCCAGCTATCCTTTTCGTTTTTATGACCAATGAAAGAGAGGTGATGTACGAATGATATTAATTTGAACGAATGATAACCTAAAATAAGGGCATAGCTGTCAGTTTAAGAGATTTTTAAGTCGCATGTTTTAAGTGCTCTCTAAAATTGTGCAATCGACACGGCCATAAGGTTCAAATTCGATGTTTGACAGCTCTAAGCCTCTAATATTAGGATGGCCATCTCCTGTCCCTTTTCAATCTTTAAAAGGTGAAAAGGACGGACTAACCTAAATTAAGGATTAGAGCGTGACATTCCGAATCGGAGCCAATATTCTATAGTAAATAGCCAATAGTATTTTATTCATAAAACAATAAACATTGTGTTTGAAATAATAATAATTATAATAATAAATAATTTACTAGTCTTACATATAACATGGAATCTTATATTGTCATAATTAACAATAAATAATTTAATAAATTAAAAACAAATTTCTAACTCTTTATTTTTATTATCATTCAATGTCTGTAAAATCATCATTAATAAAATCGTCAATACTATGTATAATAACATCTTTTGAGCAATAACAGTTTTAAACCCCTAAAATCTGTGTATGAAGATTTCAACTTAAGAGACTGTGGCAAATAGTTATATATAGTTTAACTGCCTGGTATCGGGAACTATGTATCTATATCTATTTAAAAAAGTAAACGCAAAGAAGGACTATGAAGTCTCTTCGGTTAACTCTTCTCCACAGATTCCGCCGTTGTGTTAGTAAACTCACTCAAGAGAATGTAAAGACGAATCTATGTGATGTAACAACATAAAGTTTTTGACGCACTCAGTGGCCTTTGGCGGCTCAGATACCAGGGTTACATACTACACGATGAACAATAATAATAAGTTCAACATCAACATCAACGGCCCATTACAGTCCACTGCTGGACTATGAGCCTACTCCACTTAAGTGGAGGGTTTTGCCATAATCTCCACGCTTGGCAGGCGGGTTGGAGATCGCAGATTAAAAGGTTACTGTATCAGAGAGCGCTGCTGCCCGTTCCCTGTTCAATGTGTAGTCCCTAAGTCGCCTCTTACGACACTCACGGGAAGAGTAAGGGTTGGTGACAAAGTTATTCTACTCTGTCGTCACCACACGGCATAAGTTACAATAGACAACTAATAGTTCCCTAAGAAATCTTATGGCCAAGACATATACAATATTCTGTTCGAAAACACATTGAAAATCTCGCTGTTTATACCTAAGCAATGTTCCATTATTCAGCACAAAGCGTTCTCATACAATCGATTCCACACGATTTTCTTTAAATATCACGGAAAACACATCTCAAGAGATTCTAGTCACTTCACTTTGCATACTACTGGAAAGTTTGTATAACCCTGCGAAATAGAACAGCGCTCGCGTCATTTCCTTTCGATACCCATTTGCCTTGAGGGCTTTCAGTGCACTTTACTTAGACGGGTTGTATTGGCCGTGCATTGCACTTTAAGTCGAGTCTAAGTGATAAGTGATAAGCAAGACAGTTAGTTGTTTTATTATTCAGAAATTGAAGTGTTTTTGTTGAAATATGTTATTAATTCAAATTGACAGAGTAATGCCAGTTATTAAATTAAATATAATATTCTGAACGTTATACAGGTCCTTACTAACAACGTAACTGTGTAAATAGATTATACTGTGCACTCATAAACTCATAATGGAGGATTTTCCGACAGCCAATTAAAAAAAAAAATAGTTCATAAAACTTCGGTAGAATGGTGTTGACGATTCGTGGATCCGAAGAAATCCGGCGAGTCACCCAGGGCCATAAAAGGATTTAATAAAAAAGAATCCACCAAGTACACCTGGCGCCATCTATCGTCTTAATAAGAACTATTATTTTTATTTTTTAAAGAGCTGTCAGAAAATCCCTCATTAAAAATTATGAATTTGAATTCGAAAACACATTGGTCTTCTTCTACATCGTGTGGGTTGTTAGGTCGACAACCGACCTCACAAACCCTAGTGTCAGTGTTATGGAGCCACCAAAGGCCACTGACATGGCTCGTGTTACGACTAGATAGTAGCCGGGACCAACGGCTTTACGTGCCTTCCGAAGCACGGAATCATCTTTCTTTCCGAACAATCAGGTGATTCAGCCTATTGCAATGTCCTAGCCAAACTGGGGAAAGTCTCACCCGACCCGAATCGAACCCGGAACCTCCGTAATGAGCTGCGAAATCTCGACCACTCGGCCACGGAGGCTGTTACACATTGGTAGTTAGTAGTAGGCATCGAACCCGCGTCTCCCGAACGGAAGACAGCGACCCTAGCCAATACACCACCGCACTCTTTAAAGGCCTGTATTCACTGTGATTAGTACGAGTACGAGTGCATGTACGTGTACCCTACCCTCGTTTTGTTAAGGGCCCCGGAAACGGTCAAACGGTTTGATTCAAACACGTAAAGTTTGGTTTGACTCAAACCATTTTGATCGTTTACAAAGGTGGTTTGAACGGTTTGTCAAACATTTACGTGTTTGAAGCATGTTTGATGCAATTTCATATTTTTGTTGTGTTTGACGCGTCAGAAGTGTAATTACGGCTAGCGCCCGTTTAATAAACCGTTCAAACCGACCCGGAGACGGTCAAACGGTTTGACTCAAACCTCACGTGTTTGATCAAACCGTTTGACCGTCTCCGGGGCCCTTTACGTCCGTACGTACGGAGATCAAGTGATTGGTCGAAGACCTCGCGCACTTGCACTAATCAAAGTTAATACAGGCCTTAACACAGTTGCTAAATCGCTTCTGTCTCGCCCCACCCGACCCAACTCCAATCCAGCTGATTTAACTTCGCGATACTGAAATGCATTTCCAGCGCTAGTTAGCTTTCATCTCTTATGTAGCACGTAACAAAAGCCGGTACGAAACAGAGCTAGGTATGTTTGGAGAAGAGAATGTTGGTTCATAATACATTTTAAACGATATAAGTGCGTTATCATGGCTTTAGAATAGGGACAACCCGTCTTCCCATGGGTGTCGTAAAATGCGACTAGTGGATGAGCCACCGCCGTGTGGTTCTCGGATCAACCCATATCTTCCTGTGGTTTTGGGATGGCTGATTTATGATTTCAACCCTCATAACTCCGTCATTTTTAAAAATTTCCTAAAACTGACTCAACAAAGAAATCTGCTCACATAATTTCACAGAATCGGTTGAGCGACCTGTATAGTGAAACAAACAGACTGATATACAGATAGACAGATGGACATACAAAAGCAATTTTGGCCAAGCTGAAACGGAGGCGCTTTGCGCTCGCTCGGTCAATTTATTATTTATTGTTTATTAGTAGTAGTTTCAATCAGTTGATGATGATGATGATGAGTAGTAATTTAAGTATATTCTATTCTATTATATTCTTACGAAAAATAACTCTATCTGTCTTCACAAATAAACTATTCAACCAAATTTGATGAAATTCGAAAAAATTATACATATTTGGTACAAAGACAGTTTAGTATCTCAGGACGGATTTAAGCCACTTTTTACTGCGGAAAAATGATTTGTTCCCCAAGTCCGCAGTAAGATTACTGAAACTATCAGCGCTATCTTTGTAACACGCTTGGAACTATATAGTTTGTATCCCCGCGTGCATAGGTAGCGTTGTAAGTTTAAGACATAGGGTGGTTGCCTGGAAGAGATTGCTACCTTAGCAATAAGGCCACCTGTTGACACTTATGTTTTCCTGTTTTATTTCCGTTTGGTGTCCATAAGGTATCTACAACATATCAGCTAAATGCTTCATAATTTGCATTATTATACAAAATACCTAACTGTAATATTAACGAGTAAAAATATTGTTACAGGCATACACACCGACGGGTTTCGAGAAATATGGGTACACCTGCGCAGTGGCAGACTTTAGAGTGAATTTCAGTGTTTGGGATACGTCAGGTGAGTTGGATCCAACCAATCAATCAATAGCCTATTGCAGCCCACTGCTGGAGGCACGGGCACGACGCCACAGTGCACGATCACCCGCGCTTTCCTTATCCAGCCAACACCAGCGACCTTCCTCAGGTCATCAGTCCTCCTGGCAGGGGGGCGTCCCATCCCACACTACCTTTCCCGAGACGTGGTCTCCATTCGAGAACCCGTTCTACGACAGATGTGGCCAGCCACTGCCACACACCAGCTTTGTACTCTTCTGGATGATGTCGACTACTTTGGTCCTGTGCCTGATGACTTAATTTCGAATTTTTTCCTGTACCATGCATACAATACCTACTTTTTATGCATAGTTGGACTTCTCCTAGACGGACCCACAATACATAGCTCCCAGAAGAAAAAAATCTATACTAAATGTGAAAGTGTGTGTGTTTGTATGTTTGTCCGTCTCACGTCGAAACGGAGCGACGACGGATTGACGTGTTTCTTTATGTGGAGATTGATATGGGCAACCTTTTGTCTCTTCCTAACCCTCCACCCCCCTAAAATAGGGGGTGGAAGTTTGTATGGACCTTTCCGCAGTTTTTAAGGTAGAAAGCTGAAAATTGGTATACAGACTCTTTGTAACAAACGAAAGTATTTGACGCGAGCGAAGCCGCGGGCAAAAGCTAGTAATAATTAACTCTACATACTTAGGTTATACTTAACTCTACATAATTAATTACTTATAGCTACTATTAGTCGTTCTGTTCTTTAATAGGCAAAAACGTTTAATAAATGCAGATATAAGATAATTAACACATATCTAAAGGATCTTTCGGTGCGTCTCATCGAGACTACTGGCGTCCGCAAATGTTTCTTGTGACAATTTTTTTATTTATCTTATTTGTATTTTATTAAGGGCCGGTTTTTTAATCCTCAGATAAATGATCTAATAACTGTCTAACGAACAAAGTTATATGACTGTTTATCGGACGAATAATTGTTCTCCCATTTTTCAATCGCTATTTATTCCATTGATAACTATCTGACGCAATCTTCAGAGAGGTGAAACAAATATATTGCTTAGACTAACGTTAGAGCAAGACAGACTTTTCTGCCCATTTTCTGTCAACAGTGTCATGTCAATTCTATTATTTACTTCTTCTTTTTTTGTTATGGCACTAGTTGAACTTTGTGCCAGTTTCAAGATTTTTTTGAAAATTGTTTGTCATAAACGTCATGCCTCAAACTATCAGTCGAATAGTACAGTTATCTGGCAAATGAAGCGGCAGATAGATTTATTCTTCAGATATTGGAGTTATTCGTTAAATAAGTCTTATCCGACTGTTGAAAAATTCAATATCTTGCTATCTGTCGAATAAACTCTATTTGTTAGTTTATCTAGCGATTGAAAAACCGGGCCTTATTTTAATATATTCTTGAGTGTCAGTGGCACCCTCATCGCAAACACAGGGCAAGCATGTTGATCGCCCTAATTTAGGGAAGCTCAAGCAAGCTTCTGGGTGTATATGAACTATTAACATCTGCTTGCTTACTACATTAAAACGTGAAACAACATAATTCTCAAGCTAAGTAACCCTAGACTTGTGTGTGCTAATTAAGACTAGAGTTCACTGAAGCACTTAAGCCTTACTCAAGTGAGGTCTATTAATTAGTGAGGATATCGCGAGAATTGTGGGTCCTGTGGGTCTCAAGGCGGGTCGAGGTAATAGGTTTCCCATGTTTTGGCGATAAATAATTAATACAGCTATGACCGATGGTTTTTCTGAAGTTTTAGAATTTTAAAGTAAGCTTACAAATTTGTTACTGCGTTCTTCTATAAATTAGGGCTAACTTGTCTACATATAGAGCGTAGGTGGTCTAGTGGCTAGGGCCGCTGCCTTCCGTCCGGGAGACGCGGGTTCGATCCCCACCACGTACCAATGTGTTCCCGAATTTCGAATTCATATGTTTATTCAACGCTCTTATACGGTGAAGGAAAACATCGTGATGAAACCTGCACACTCCTGCGAATAAATTCAAAGGTTGTGTGTAAAGTCGACCAACACGCACTGGGCCAGCCTGATCGCCCTAATTCAGTGTAGGCTCGAACCCCTCGGTGGGGACGTATATGAGCTGTTGTTGATGCAAACATCTTGAAACTTTTACATCATGTTAGTAGGCTACATAGGTTTATTCGCTCAAAATACAGTAACTGGTACTACATCAGCCATCAACGGCCCGTTACAGTCCACTGCTGGACTATGAGCCTCCTCCACTCAAGTGTTTGGTTTTGCCATAATATCCACGCTTGGCAGGTGGGTTGGAGATCGCAGATTAAAAGGTTACTGTATCAGAGAGCGCTGCTGCCCGTTCCCTGTTCAATGTGTAGTCCCTAAGTTGCCTCTTACGACACCCACGGGAAGAGTAGGGGTTGGTGACTAATGTATTCTACTCTGCCGTCACCACACGGCTAACACGGTAGTACATACCTTCCTTAAATAATATATATTTTTTACCATCTAATTAAGTTGACAAAATATAACTTTAAACCACCTCATTTGTAGACGAAGTACTTAAAATTGTAGACCACTTTTAGATGACTTACGGCTTTAGATGACTCGCGATTTAGACGAGTTGCTACTAAGACTTTTTACGTAACCGTCCATTACTAAATTCCTCTAGAGACCGTTGCAAGAACGGTATGACGTCAATTTACGTATCAGTCACGGGAATTCACTATAGCTGTCACCGCTGCGAGATCCCATGATAAATCCCGTTAACGTTCTGTTAGATCCCGTTTTCGAGCTCAGAATTTCGTACCGGTAATTAACAGGTTTTTCAAACCTTGTCTTGAAATGAGAAAAAATTTCATTAGTATCTGTAAGGTGGACCAAATCATTGGGTGAGTTATTATGATCGAATTCAGGGTAGACCCGAGGTCCTCGGTGAGGATTGAAGTTGACCAAAAATTAATTTATTTTTCAAATCATCCAATAAAAATTGCCCAGTCCAAAAAAGGCAAATATCTAAAATTAGGAAAATGCGAAATACATATTTTATAATAAATATTTCACACACGGTCATCTAATCCCTAATCGGACTGTTCCTAAAACCATAATTTATGAATTATTATTAAAATATAGTTTAGGAACAGACGATTCCCGAAGAAAAAAACAGAATCGGTTGAAAAACGAATTTACAGTGATTTTTTAAAGTTTCAATATGTCTGTCTCTTTCAAAAACGATTTTTTGTATGGAGATTATATGGCGTTACTAACAAATGACGCCACAAGTGGGTATCTGCCTCTCTGTCTAATCTTGAATTTCAAACCTTTATAACTCGGTAAATTTTAAAGATCGTTCTTCTCCACAGAGGGCGTACACTGGTAGTGAACATGCCATCCATGATAGCTTTACGTCGAAAAATTATTTGTAAAAATCTTAATTCGAATAAAAAAAATTGACTTTGACTTTGACTTAGATAGAGCAAAAATTATTTTAGTGTTCGATAGCAGAAACTAAGAAGTTTGGATTTATAAAATTAAAAAAAAGTAGTCCGATATGGCTGGTTTACACGTATTAAGTTGTCAAGTAGCAACTAAATTTTAACTAAATTTTAAGCGACAAAATTTTAAGTAAGTGTTTACACGTCATTTTAGTAGTTAAGCTCTTTAGTTAGCCCAAGATGGACGATCAACAGCGAATTCAAATCTGTAAAATAATAAAGTATAATAAAATATATAATTTATATAATTAATATTATATTATTATTATTTTTAATAATTAATATTTAATATTAATAATATATTAATCATTACCTATATAATAATATATATTAAAATATGTATATCCAAAAAATAAACATAAAACACTCGCACTGAACTTCGCACTTCGCATTTAACTTAAAATTAACTAAATCGCGCCTTTCTCCAAACGTGTCAAGTGACAGGCCACGCCCACCAACTTACCCGAAAAATAGAAAAAAGTTCTAATCTACTTGTTTACTTGCACACTAAATTTTAACTTGCAACTTACTACTAAATTCGCTGTTTACTCGCATTAAGTTACTTAAAATTTAGTTAAAATTTAGTTAACTACTAAACAACTTAATACGTGTAAACCAGCCATTAAGCGGAGCTTGTACTTTGGGTATCAGATAGCTGGGCTTCATTACATAAAAATATATAATTTTATAGACAAGTCAAACAACATCCAGACACAAGGCAAACACAACAAGTGCTCATCACACCAATGTTTGCCCTGGGCGGGATTCGAACCCATGACCCTGTGCTTCGAAAGCACCAACTAGGCTACAAAGCCGTCATATTAGAATTTCAAATTACGATTTACGGATTTTGCACTCATTATCAAATTGCAATCAAACCGTTCGGAAATTCAAGCTAATTTCAGGTTTGTTTGTTCCAATATTTAATTGCACAAAATGTTATTCCAATTAATACGAAACTACGTTAAATACGGGGTTTTGTGGTTCAAATTCGATGATATTACTGACCAAAAATATAGGTAACAGAAACAAAACGAACAAATTAACTTTTTCATTGTGTGGGTTGTAAGGTCGACAACCGACCTTACAAACTCTAGTGTCAGTGTTATAGAGCCGCCAAAGGCCACTGACATGGCGAAAACACTATTTTCAACTCGCCAAATGGAAACATTTACATTCTGAAACATGGAAAACGCTTTAGTTTATATACCACTTGACCTCTTGTACGTGCGAACTATATATCCTAATACCAAAACTATAGCAAAGACCCACCTTCAATAAATCCAAATACCTGTCGCCCTATCAGGCCTTTACGATCGCGGCGCAGAAATGTAAACGCACGCAGATATACGCCGCCATGTATGCAAATTGAGGCCATTTGTCACGGCATTAGCGCCGAGTTCGACGCGTGCGCACTGGAGATAGCATCCATGTTCAGATGAACTTTGTTTTACTTTTTCACGAATACAACTAAAGTATTTTGAATCTTTATATAAAAAAGTTATATAATTTTACATTACGATATACGAATAAACATTACGATACAAGGATCGTAGGCGACATATTACAAACGATTATAAGCCCGAGCCGCAGGCGAGGGTTTATAATGTCCCGAATTTGTTATAAAACCTAAGATCCGTGTGTTGTACGACGTTTTTCAATACACTTGTGAGAAAACTGATAATTGAAATGGTTAAGAAAGGTACATAGTACCCCAAGATAGTACCCTACAAAAGCTATAATACTACAGGTAAAATTGATCGTGTAGAAGTTGTAAAAACTAACCTTTATTATATCGCGCGCAGTTTGAGTATCCTTACTGTTCACATTTATAATTATATATCAACACTTAATCACTCATAAAACAACATTCAATGTAAAACAATTAAATTAAAATTTTACAAACTTGGCGCCAACCTGAATAATAATTATGAAGACCGTAGGAATTAAAAAAAATTAATAAAATCGCACTAGTGCGGTAAAACGCATTTACCGCACAGTTTACTGCCTTCGTAAGTTCAATTTTCGAGCAAGGTGTATTGAAAAATAAATAAATTTCATTTTAAGATTTTATTCTTCAGTTTTGTCGGCAAGGGTTCTTTTTTGACTACGGAACCCTAAAAAGGAGCTGTTACATCACTAACGTTCTTTTTTCAGCTTTTACAGTAAAACAAAATGAAATAGAGCTATTTTATTTGGAAAGGCAAAAATAACTATTGTCGGTGCATGTGCCAACACAAAGCTCGCGTGAAGTCAGCCGAAACAGAAATTGAACGTACCGTGCAAATGCAACCGAGTTTGTGGTTACACTTGCGGACAAGATTACTTTTTACAAAATTAATTTAACTTGCAATTTTATTAGTTTTTTTAATCGTACTAGCTCGCGTACGCGAACGGATACGCTCGCGTTGTCATGATTTTCATTACAGCTTGCATTGCTTTTGTATTTTTGTAAGGCTGAGATATTTTCTTTCTTTGAAGAAGGCTATGAATGTCACTCCGCTAGGTTTGATAAAACAAAAACATTTTCTGGAATGGTCTTTTTACAAGTTAATGAATAACAATTGTCACGTAACAATAATAAGTGAAATTACTTAGTCTTTTAATTTTGAAACTTCACAAATAATTGTTGTACTTTAATAAGAGCGTGATTTCGCATAATACAATAATTTGAAGTCATCGAGCTGGTTGTGGTCATGAAGTCAGGTTGTGAAAAAAGGAACTCTTCAAAAGTATCAACCGCCTGTTACACTGCTGGACTATGAGCTCCCTTGCCATAATCTCCACGCTTGGCAGGCGGGATGGAGATCGCAGATTAAAAGGTTACTGTATCAGAGAGCGCTGCTGCCCGTTCCCTGTTCAATGTGTAGTCCCAAAGTGGCCTCTTACGACACCCACGGGAAGAGTAGGGGTCAAAAGTAAACCCCTAATTAAATGAACATCGTAGCACAAAACTTATTAAAAATATGATCAACGACAAGAAAGTGTTTTTTTTTATCAAGTTTTACTTACAATTTTGTCCGCCATTACACAAATACCGTGGCCACCGACATACAAGCGGGTCGGTGACTCGCCCGGCCGCTATGAATTTCGTATGAGGACCGATGAGATCGTGATCTGTGTGTGAGCCGTGTGTGAGATCGTAGTAACAAGCCGTTATTGCCGATTTTACTAGCCAGTCACAGTGGAACTGGTAATATATGGTGCCAGTTGGTACAGAGAGGTCCGTAAGTATAACATTGTTTATTGGATGCCTCTTACTAGTGGTTTGACCTGATTTTGTATGGTGATAAGCCTTTTAGGTGAATCGACCTTATCAATTGCGAACTGAACGAACATTATAGGTAGGTACATACATAATAATAATAATAAGTTATATTTATTCATACATTCACATAAATTCACGTTTCTTTCTTTGAGGGTTAAGCAGAGACGTCTCGGGAAACGTAGTGTGGGACGCCCCCCTGCCAGGTGGACTGATGACCTGAGGAAGGTCGCTGATGGTGGCTGGATGAGAAAAGCGGGTGATCGTGCGCTTTGGCGTGCCCTTGGGGAGGCTTACGACCAGCAGTGGACTGCAATAGGCTGATTGATTGCTAAGCAGAGACGAGACACCTTCCCATTTCTACGATCTAGTCGCAGACACAACCTTTGATTTTCTTCGCAGTCGTGTGCCAGTTTCCTCGCGATGTTTAGTTTTTGTTTTTTTAGCAGAGTAAGTTTTGAAAATAAAATGTTTTCAATACACCTTGCTCGAAAATTGAACTTACGAAGGCAGTAAACTGTGCAGTAAATGCGTTTTACCGCACTAGTGCGATTTTATTACAATTTTTTTTTTTATTCCTACGGTCTTCAAAATTATTATTCAGCCAGGATCATTTTGACACTAAAAAATATTTAAATCGATTCATACAAAGAGAAAAGTATTTTATATTTTTTTATTTTAACAAATTGTATCAAAAATATTATTAGCCAGTAATATTTTAATTATAAAAATAAAATTATCTCGATTCAACAAAGAATAAATTCGTAGAGGCTGAATGTCCGCCAGAGCCTTTTCTCCGTAATTATGCGTATAAAAAAGAAACATAATGTCGATTTGTGGTTGGCGCCAATTTTGTGAAATTTTCATTTAATTGTTTTACATTGAATGTTGTTTTATGAGTGTTTTAGTGTTGATATTTAGTGATAAATGTGAATAGTAAGGATGCTGAAACTGCGCACGATATAATAAAGGTTAGTTTTTACAACTTCTACATGATCCATTTTACCTGTAGTATCATAGCTTTTGTACCGGGTACCTTCTTAGCTATTTCAATTTAATTATTTACTATCAGTTTTCTCACAAGTGTATTGAAAAACGTCGTACAACACACGGATCTTAGGTTTTATAACAAACTCGTGGCATTATAAACCCTCGCCTGCGGCTCGGGCTTACAAAAGTCACCTCGTTTGTAATAAGCCACCTACGATCCTTGTATCGTAATGTACTATTATTTATTTATTTATTTATTTTTTACCTTAAAAGTACATCATAAAACACTAGTTTTAATTTTGTTATGTAAGTGTCTGTAGTATCAAATAAACGCTTTATCTATCTATCTATCTATCTATCTATCATCAAAAAAAACGTACATATGAATTCAAAATTTTAAAACGCTTATGCGGTGGGAGTCGAACCCGCAGTCCTAGCCACCACCGACGCTTTTATCATGCAAATACGAGTCTTAACGCAAGACCGAGTTTACCCCCGGGTATATATCAGTTACCGACTTAATATACCCGGCCATGTAAACACGAACCGACAACACCTGCTCCAAATCCCAGGTGGTTGGCTTCGGGTCTTGTCTCTAAGAACAAGCCATCGGTATTAGATGTACCACAGAATAAACTAGTGGCTCTATGAGCTGTAAGACCTTGCGAGAGGTACCTATATTTTTAATATGGCTGATTAATATTTTGTTTTACGTTTTCAAACCTCCTTTTTAATTTCCAAAAACTGACTCGAAAAATATTCTATATATTTATTACCCGACTACGGCGAAGCAAAAAGGAGGCATGATTTTAGCCGCTATGTATGTTTGTATATATGTATGTTTTCAACTCAAGGTTAAAATTATTGTTTTATATATATATATATATATATATTGCAATAGTACACTATACAGAAATGATATTATTAATAGCTGTAGCAAAGGCGAGCTTATCTCTAAAGAGAGATCTTATCCAGCCAACCAATGTGTTGTGTGAGACACTTAATTAAAGTGGGATGACAAGAACGTGTACTAGAATTTAACATACTTAATTAATACATATATACATACATACATACCAATAGACTACACAAATACATTTATATATGCCTACCCAAATATAATAAACATATACCTACAATAACTAAATGTTCTTTTTTTTGTTGTCACGGTTTTTTAACAAAAAAGCCACTTTTTACTATTGTCACAAAGGGCGCTTTTATTTTGTGCTATTGTCATTTCATTTTATAACTTAATAATGTTTAGTAAAATCTCAGCTATCCCACAAAAAGTTTAGAAAGTTATTTTGAGCGAAATGTTAAGATCACACTGAAAAAAGTTACAACTCGCAAAAATAAAAATATAGCTTTCACAGCTGCAAGGAAATTCTTACACAACGCGAGCGTAGGCGCGGGCGGACCGTTTTCTTCATAGGTATTGATCTGTTTCATAGATCAATAAGTATGACTAAGTTTCATGGTGTTGCGTAGTAAGTAATGCACAGCCTATTCTCACACCTACAGCAGTGCGTCATACTAAAACCGCGTTACAAATTATCAAATCGTGTGGGCTTAATGTCTTAGATGCACAATAATTTTGCTCACGGCATAGGCTAAGTACGTAATCTAACAGGCATTGGCGTAGGCTAATAAACGTTTTTCTTGACGGCTCCGTAGCCCAGATGGTAGTGTATCTGCCTCCGACGCACAGGGTCGCGGGTTCGGATCCCGCCCGGGGCCCGGGGCAAACATTCGTGTGGTGAGCACTTGTGTTTGCCTTGTGTCTGGTTGTTGTTTATCTATATAAGTAAGTATGTATTTATCTATTCATGTAATGTATATCAGCTGTCTGGTACCCATAGTACAAGCTCTGCTTAGTTTGGGATCAGATAGCCGTGTGTGAAGATGTCCCCACATACAGCATGAAATTTACATCGTTTTGTTCCCGCCGTGTAGTGATAGTACCCGTCAAACTGAACAACTTTTCACGAAAAAAAAAAAATCCTGCGAAAAAAAAATCATACAAAGTGAGTCTCCCGAGCGACCCATTTTGTATGGAGAGACTAAAAATATTTTTGTCACTGGAATTATTTTTTTCGTGAAAAGTTGTTCAGTTTGACGGGTACTATCACTACACGGCGGGAACAAAACGATGTAAATTTTACGGTGTATTTATATTTATTTATTTTATTTATTTATTCTATTCTATTCTAATCATTCATCACATCACATCTATATTTGGTTGATTAGATGTTTGAATGTTTGCAATTATTCCAATTATTAATATAGGTTGTACCCTAGATTAGCACATTGGATATTTTTCACGAGAAAATCTTATTCCCACGGGAAAACCTTACACAACGCGAGCGCAGCCGCGGGCGGATCACTAGTGTAATTTAAATGTGAGAACAAAATAAAGTACAGATTTTTCATACATTTTGTTTTTATGTATGTACAGTCGACTTCATGCCAAGAGTAACATGTGGAAACGCTTACACTCTCCCAAACTGGGGTTGCCATCCATCCGGGTTTTCCCGGATTTGTCCTAGTTTAGAAGGCGGGGTTTTATTTGTAGTCCGGGTTCAAGTTCGGAAGACTTCTTTATTCGAGCAGCTGGAAGCGCACTCGTCTATCATACAGTAAGCAATCATTATTTGTCTTAATTCTTTGGATTGCACTTGTGCTGTCAACTGCGAAATATTTTCGAGATCAGATACGGCAAAAAAGTTGTATGTTGAAATGAATGAATGAAATCTAGGGTATACGCTTCTTGTCCTGGTTGCAAGATTTTAGAGATGGCAACCCAGCTTGTCCCATATTTTCCACGAATACTTAGGTATTTATTTCCTATAGGTATTATGAAAGTTAGCAAAGAGCATTATACTCTAGCTAGACTGTAGGGCAATGTGGGTTCTAGCTCAGTATGAGGATTATTAATGTCTGCAATAACCCTGCTAATATTATGAGCTAAAACATTTATAACACCACGCGTACTGCCTTGGTAACTTCGGAATTAGTTTGCATAATACGGCCTCGATTCGCGCAATACAAACAACTGTACTAAAACAGAGTAAAGTATGTCTTTTTAAACTTAAATAATAAAGAACAATGTTTTTTAAAACTAAAACGAAAAATATTTGTAAATTTGTACACCGATCCAATTATATTGGTGTCTCTATGTGTTAAAAGTTTGTACATTACGTAGTAAATAAATATTATACGGTGGTATAATAGTATATTTTTTGACTCTGCGGTTTATGCACGTTTAAGTAAAAAATAAAAGAAAAACCAAATTTTTAGCGCCACCTACGGAAAAACAATAGAACTACATCACTGCATAGCCGTACAGATAACGTACCATAATTTCGCACTGATAGCTATCCGCCGAAATAGCTCAGTTGGGAGAGCGTTAGACTGAAGATCTAAAGGTCCCCGGTTCAATCCCGGGTTTCGGCAAAACGTTTTTTTTGTGTTTTATTTATTTTTTAGCCATTAGATTTTTTTATTTTTTCTGCAGATCATCCTTACCAGTTTAGCTAGAGACTTCTAAATGAACCTTCGCAAAATAAACCTTCCTAAACACGTTTTTTAAAGTAACATAAGTAAAAGAAATACATCAAAAAGGCGAATCCCGAATAAGCCCACAGTGCTTATACATGGTGTTGGGAAGACCCCATTATTTACCTCCCAGGGAGCTCCAGATTCCGAGAGAGTAACAAAAATAAACACCTTTTATTCTGCGGTGGCGGAGCTAGGCTAACATGGAAGACACTTCTTTGTTAGTAAAATATTTCGTCCTAGAGATATTGCATAGTTCAACAAAATATTTGTCACTATATTAGTTTAAAGAAAACAGAATACAAATTAAGTGGATCTTATAATATAAGATTATCGAATTGTGTAAGATTTTCCCGTAGGAATAAAACTTTTTCCCGTAAAAAGTATTCTATGTGTTAATCCAGGTTACAAGCTATCTCCATTCTAAATGTCAACCAAATCAGTTGAGTACTTCAAGCGTGAAGAGGGAACAAACATCCAAACATAATATTAGTGTGTGACTGATAATAATGAGCACACTCATTGAACATCTTTTACGATTACGTGACAGTTCAATCCAAGAAAAGTAACACTTTAAAGTATAAAGTATATTCATTCATTCATTCACTTTCCTGAAGGAACGTCTCGTGCGGTTAGCTGATAGATTTAGTATGGAATATGCATTTTTTTCCCGACTGATCTATCACGTAAGGACGTTCATAACGTGTTAAATTTCACGGTTACTTTGTTTCTTTCATCGGTATGGTTTAAAACATATTTTGAAAAGTGAACAATCAATGCCCCATCCTAGAGAAATCAAAGATAAAATTTGCGTTTTACGTAAAACAAATAATCACAAGTTCTTAATTAGTTTGTCACGTTGTTGTCCACGGATATTCATGTAATATTACGTCAACGTCACTTCTACTCGTATCGTGTTGTACCGTACCCATGACCTCGAACAAAGTCACACAGAGCGGGAACGGCGCGGTCCGGGGCCGGGACAAGTGGGACGGCGCTATGCCACGCATAGCAAGAAAGAAAGAAAGAAAAAACGTTAGGATTAGGACGCTTTAGGATTTTTTGCAGTACATAATATTTATGAAAATGTCTACTAAAAAGAAGCCGACTCCACGTCATGGCGGGGTCACTCGGGGTTATCGATACACAGCGGGCCACCTGTTTATCTATCGGCTCTGTTTCTTATCGCTACCGGTAAATATATTGTACAATTCATTCATACCTCGAAATGGTACAAAAATAACTTGCTTCCGCTTAGCAGTTAATCGATTCGTGCGATATGGGCGATAAGGTCATGGGTTTGTAGGTAATTTTGTATTGATTCTCAAAAATTCATCTTTTCCATTTTTAAATAAGGCGCGAGCAAAGTTTTCAAAGTTAGTATTAAGGCCGAAGCCAAGTCTTCTTACTCTACTTATAATAATAATATTTATTTCAGACTTTATTAGCCCATATTTGCACAAACAATACATACAATACAATAATTATTTATTTACAATCAGGTATAAAAATTCAAATTTAAAACAAAGTCAAAGTAAAATTAGAAATTAAATAAAAATTAAATTTAAATTAAATAAGTTCATAGATCCATTACATTAAAATTAAATAAAAGTCACTAAATTAAAATAAAATAAATAATAATTTAGCAAGATTAACAAATTTAATTCAATACTATGCATATAGTATTGAATGAAGAGGGCGGCACTGGCATGCAGCCGCAACCACCTTTCATCATCGGCGAGTCCCAACGCTTAAACAATACTCTCAGGATTCCATTGGTACTAGCTTGTAGGCGAGCCATTAACGAAGCGCTTCGTTTTCTTATTATGGCATAAAAGTCATCAATATGGGTTTCCGCAAACATGGCAGAGGCGCTACAATAACGCGGCAAAAAAAAATCTGCTGTTTCATACATTTATGTCAAGTAGGTACTGCAGTTTTGTATGGAACAGCTGATTTTTTTTTCAAGTAGGAAAGATGGTCCCATACAACAAGTTGTTCATATTCATGGGTACTTTCATCTGGCCAAGGGAACATAACGATAAGAATTTCACGTTGTATAATATGATTACCAAATATTATTTTGGTTCCAAGGAACAAAAGAAGATCGCACGCGCTTGATTTTGGTTTTTATACCGCGAATCTATCAATACCAATGTTTACTGGTCGCTCGAATTACGGTGTGAAAGGAAAACTTCGGCAGGCGCAAAGAGTTTCAAAGATTGTGTGTGAACTGTGAAGTCGCACAAATTGCGCTACACCTAGGGTTGCCAACCCTACTATATAATATAGTAACCTACTATTTTAGAAGATCAAATACTATATTTCTAAAAAATATATATAGCAGGCGAAACTACTATATTTATTTTGTGTATATCATTTCTTCTTTCAATTCCTGCAACATCAGCGTTCACAGAACGCATATTTTCTGTTATGAAAACGAAATGGAGAGACGAGAGCAACAGGGCCACTTTAAATTTAATAAAATCTGAATTAATGACTTGATTTTGACTTAATTTTGGATTGCATGCAATCAATCGTATGAAGCCTTTAAAAAAATATATAGGCGCAGAGCAGCAAAAAATAGACAGTTCAATTTATTTAACTTTTTACTAGTTTTATACTTCTTTCCAATCCTATCTGGGACAGAGTATAGTTCTTTACCCGACCAATTTCGATCAACAGATCATCTTCACAGGCTTATTAACATAATCTAGATCACATAGTTCTTTTTGTTAGGACTTCCTACGCTCGAGCCTCTCGATAGGCACATAATATGAACTGGTAACAGCATATTTAATTAATCATAATAATGTTCGTTGCTCCAGGAACCCCAGCGTACGACTCGGTGCGGCCGTTAGCGTACCAGGATGCTAAAGTGTTCATGATCTGCTTCAATGTCGCCGAGCCTGACACGCTGCACAGCGCCGCGGCAAAGGTAATTGATGGTATACAGCCAGACGGTTGGTTCTTGAAGGTCCTGGGTTCAAATTCCGGTAGAGACAGTTTTAATCACTCTGAGACTTTTCCATCATTCGATTAGCAAACAAACATGGTGATAATTATTATATGTAGTATCCCTAACAAAAGTTAATCAATGGAAATATTAGAAACTGCAAGTGTAGATACACTTTTCTTTTATAGATATTGGTGTACAAATGTAGCAGAAAAACAGATACAGAAAATTGCAAGTCCAATTAATTTCCAAACAATGATTGATTGATAAATTCTTTATTGCACCAAAGCCTGCACAGAGGTGAACCTGTAAAGAAAACATTTCAAACATTATCAGACATAACTAAATATATTCATTTGTTTGGCAAATATGAATGAAATATATATATATTCCCATATCATATTCTCAGGAAGTTGGTTTTATCCTTATAACATAAGAAATGTGTACCTGTTCCCTCCCGCCTACTTCTCTTCCGGGATAACAACGAGGTTATTGACTTAAAAAACCTAAGAATATTAGATATCTCTTACTTATATGTATTATATTTTAAACAGAGTGTCTCAGGTCTCCACATAATAATGGGTACATTCAGCCTATCATTCTGAACCATTATCCACTGGGACTTTATCCTTTTTATTTTGACCAGGGTTTTAGTTGGCTTACGAGGATCACGCACATGCGCATAATTGTTGTTGTTATTTGATATACTCGTACGCACAAAGGCACGCTATGATTTTTGGGATTGATTGGAGTAATCCAATAATGCCAATTGACATACCCTACACTTGCCCCAATGGAGATATCTATTTTATTTTTCCAAAAATCTCACATATGACGCACGCTTGTTACGACGATTTTAAGAAGAAAAATTCCAGATATTCCCTGCAGCTTCAAAACAAAGCATAAAGTGTTATGTAATTACAGCAGTTCAATTTGTTTTCTGGGTGCACATCCATTGCCTATTTGCAAACCCAAGTTCCTTTAATACGGTAATGTACTGACACATACGGATAATATGTTTTAGTTATAGACCAGGAACTTATTAACTTCGTATTATTTCCAGTGGTACAGAGAAGTGAGGACCCATGGAGGCTCAGCTCCGGTGCTGCTGTGTGGCTGCAAGGCTGACCTGCGGCATGACAAGGAAACCCTCACCATCCTGTCCAAGCTGAAGACACATCCCGTCACCAGCGAAGAGGTTTGTTACAACTGGCTGTTGAAATACTGACTGCAGGGAGTAACCATCAGCTCCTTCTCTTTGGAGAAGAGCAGCATTGGTTGGAAGGCGACTAAGCTTCGTGGATGTTCGAACCCCAATGCGTACAAATGTTTTTCCGAATTTCGATTTATGTTTGAAAGGAGATATGTGTGAAGTCGACATGTTTATCCCATTTTCTAACACCATGTCATCATCATCAACAGCTCATTTAGGTACGTCCCCACCGAGGGGTTCGAGCCTACCCTGGAGGCGAAACCGTGTATTCGGAGCAATTTATAATGAGCTCAACCTTTCAAACCTTCCCCCCTTCCTTTTTTCCTCTTTCTCTCTTTCTATTCTAAAGCATATTTTAAATTCGCAGGCTCTATCAGTGGCGAGGCAGCTTGGCGCGATGACGTACGTGGAAACCTCTGCCAGGGCTTCCAGCAAGGGAGTGAAGGACGCTTTCGAGGTGGCTGCCCTAGCAGCCCTGGGCAAGCTCAACAAGCAACAAATGAAGCAGCAGGTAGATAAACAAATAAACGTTAATATTTTTAATATTGTATCTATTCGCATAGGTTGGAATTGATTAAATTAAAAATAATAATCACATCATCACATCAACGGCCCGTTACAGTCCACTGTTGGACTATGAGCCTCCTCCACTTAAGTGGAGGGTTTGGCCATAATCTCCACGCTTGGCAGGCGGGTTGGAGATCGCAGACTAAAAGGTTACTGTCTGCTGCCCGTTCCCTCTTCAATGTGTAGTCCCTCAGTCGCCTCTTACGACACCCACGGGAAGAACAGGGGTTAGTGACAAATGTATTCTACTCTGCCGTCACCACACGGCGTAAATATAATAATAATAAATCTTTATTATCCAAAACAAACACAATATAAAAACAAGTATCTAGCAAATTATTATCAGGTACCATGTTTGACACAACTAAGAGCCTCTCATATTTATTTATTAAAATCAATATTTTTGTATTTTGGATATTGTCTTGTCTAGCCAAGCTAACGTGCCTTTCGAAGCGCGGAATCATGTTGCTTTTTGGGCAATGAGATGATTCAGGTCAGCCTGCAATTTAACCAAACTGGGGAGTCTCTTAATGTGTTTCTTTCATCTTTCACCTACCGGGATTCGAACCCGGAAAAATTGAGAACCGAATTTACCGCTCGGCCAAGCCAAGAAAAACATAAAAATATTGTGAATTTTTTATTGGAAAGGATACGATAAATTTTCTACGGAAACGCCATGACATACAATCAAAAAATCAAATTGAATCGATTTACATATATATAATCAACTAAATTCAAATATACATTATACATTTATAAAGCAGGCTGGCCACAGTAAGAGGCTGCTGCTATTAAAAAATCGTCAGAGGCCTTTGTCCAGCAGTGGGGACAAATGTCTTTCAGTCTGATTGATGATGATGACTCGAAAATCGCCCGCCTGGGTATATATAGTGTTGAAAAAACCAATCGTTACCTAGTTTGTAAAACTAACAACGCCATCTATGTCTTTGTTTTTGAAACAATATCGCCATTGTATGTACAGTTCTTTCATAGCTTGGTAACTTTTATTATGCTGATTTCAACGTTAGAATGAATGATTCTTATAACATTGTAAGGTTGACGAGCGACCTCAGAAACCTAACTTATTGTTAACATTAATTACCAGTGTTGTACTACCTAAATACGCGGATAATATTTACAGTTTTCTTGCTTTATGAAAAATCTGTATTTTTTTGTAAAACTATAGTTTTTCAAAAAGTGTACTCGTACTCTCGAGCCGATTGGTTCTCATTACAGAGGTTCCGGGTTTGGATCCCGGTGTGGAACACTGTGGTTATACAAAATACACTTTGTAAGACCGTCTCCAGTTTGATTAGGACATTGCAGGCTGATTCTTCTGACTGTCCGAACTGCCTCCGTGGCCGAGTGGTCGAGATTTCGACGCCCATTACGAAGGTTTCGGGTTCGATTCCCAGTGGGGACACTATCAAACAAAAATCTTTATGTGAGACTTAATCTTTAATCTTTATGTGAGGCTGAATCACCTGATTGTCCGAAAAGACCACCTATTGTTAGTCAAATTCCGGGAGACAAAAAAATAATGATTTTTCATAACTTTTTATACAATAATAACTGTTTTTCTTGAAATGAAGTCGAATTTATGCCTTTTAGTGGCACTTTTGGAGCAGTAAGTTTACTTTCATTGCGGACAGAATCTTTATCGTCGGCAGACTATTTTAATTTAGTCAAAATATCCGTCCGGGCTGCTAGAAAACTGCTGACTAAAACAAACAATTTTACTTAATGAGAAACGAAAATTCACATAACGACTCTTCGTATTACACGTACTTACGTGAAAGAAAGATAGTAAAACTACGCGAGAGGTGGCAAGAGCCAGAAGGGCGATAGGCGTTTAATTCCGGGAGAAATTCGCTTATTTAAAATTCCTTCCGGGAGCCGGGAGATTTGAATTTTCATTCCTAAATTCCGGGAAGGGTGGTCCCCTACTTGCAACGTTGTTACCACACGACAACAATAACATTTTGTTTTATCTTGCCAGCAGAAGCAAGTTGGCCGCAGCAAAAGCAAGCGGGACCTGAAGGCTGAGCTGAAGGGACGGGCGAAGAGCTGCTGCGTCATGTGATCCGTGGCCGGCCACCCCTCGCGGTGGCCGCACGACTGCTAGGCGACCACCGCCCTCCTAGAACCTTCTAGAACTTTCCAATCTTCGACGACTATCCACATCTCTGGATGAACACGTCTTTTCAACGGCTAGTTTCTCGAATACTGGCTGGATCGTTGCGCTGAATAAAAAAAAATAGATAAGAGTGCGGTACGTTTTCTTTTCTTCAAATAAGAGAGAAAGAAGTTAGACTTAATATTTTACCTAAACTTTGGAATGGACATTCGAAAATATTATAATATTTATGATCACAGTAAAATGTAATTTGTATTCCAAGATGAATGTTTGCTTAGAGGAATGTTGTTCAGGATTTATTATTGAATTAACGTGTTTTTAGTATAAGATGTAGATAAATATACGAAAAAATGCCTAATAAGTGTTGCTAGATGTATTAGAAGTAAATTAATTGGAAATGGAACAAAGTTCGCAAGGGATATCGATTTTAATCGATTATTTTAAATTAATGACAAGATTAGGCTTGACTTTCTTCCAGTTTCGCGAGGTAGCAAGCGAAAAAATAATAATCCATTGTTATTATAATACAGCTAGCGGCAGGCAAGTATCTTTAGCTCTGAGCGAGCGGTACCTCTCTCTCAGTCACCCCACCCTTACCCTATGCGAGAAAGAGAGTCACCGCTCGCTCAGGGCTACACTGAGAAAAAAGTGCACTGGGGTAAGTCACTCTTTACAATGAGTCGACGAATTAATCTAAATTAAGTAGCAATTGTACTTATAATGAGTCCAACTCATACGCGTCATGCGTCTAGCTCATTACATCATGCGTCTAGCTCATTACGTCTTGCGTCTAGCTCATTACATCATGCGTCTAGCTCATTACGTCATGCGGCTAGCTCATTACGTCATGCGTCTAGCTCATTACGTCATGCGTCTAGCTCATTACGTCATGCGGCTAGCTCATTACGTCCGTCTATCCCGTTTTCCTACGTATTTTCGTATTTACTACTTATGTAAGGTGTACGGCTCATTAAATTTTCTCAGTGTAAAGATATATGCCGCTAGCTATACACAAATATTATATTACTTATATTGACACCATTAAACAAAAATATGAATCAACAAGCAGCCTCATTGCATGCAACCTCTTCCAGGCATCCTAGGGATACAAAAACCGCGAAAATGGGGAGTTGTTGGTGTCTGATTTTGTATTTTAAATAAATTACTGGTACAATTTACTTTTTCTTGCACTCCGTTACCTTAGTGAAAAGTGCAAAGAGGAAAATCAGCCCAATATCGTATAATTTATCGGAATATTATTATTATTATGGGTTCCTAAATATCTAATTATCAGAACATAGGTGCGAAAAGCCCTCAGGGTTGCGATAGAAAGATAAAGAGGCCTGTGATAAATCGATTAAGGGGTGAATTAGAAAATGTTGGGTGGAAAAAAGGCATATAACTCTCATTTTACTTCAAAAATTTTAAAAATATAGAAATATCATACAATAATTATAAATATTTTAGCTATATTTACTGCTTATCCTAAAATGTTTAAATTAATAATTGATATTGTGTAGCGAAATGTTTTCATATACATAAAAAGTAAATTAGAATAATCGATGTTTTTCTATAATTAATCGTAATCGTAATATAAAAATAAATAAAACTTATAAATATGAGTTGTTTGGGATTTATTTTAAATTTATTTTTTGTAGGACCAAAGTTTTTGTTGTATAATATTGAAGTTGAAACGCTTAGCAATTAGTTTGAATTTTGAACAATTCATTAAAATAGTATTTTTAAAAATACACTTAGTTTATTGTAACACCTAAACTCTTAAGGGCCCCGTAGACGGTCAAACGGTTTGATTCAAACACGTAAAGTTTGGTTTGACTCAAACCATTTTGATCGTTTACAAAGGTGGTTTGAACGGTTTGTCAAACATTTACGTGTTTGAAGCACGTTTGATGCAATTTCATATTTGGCGTCATCGTATTGGGAGCAATCCTGTAATGATGACGTCTTTTGTAATTATTAGTTTTTAATAAATAAATAAATTTTGTTGTGTTTGACGCGTCAGAAGTGTAATTACGACAGCGTACAGAATCAGACTGCGCAGAGCCGTTTGACAAACCGTTCAAACCGACCTCAAACGGTTTGATCAAACACGTAAGGTTTGAGTCAAACCGTTTGACCGTCTCCGGGGCCCTTTATGTTTCTACACCGAAAAATATACAATTTATGAAAAAATGCACAATGGTGGACAATATTAAAGTAAAGAGGTCCATTTGATAGGTAGTTTTGTGTCCATTGCTACATAATATAGATTAGAGTTTTTGTACATTGATGGTTGTTAGTTATACTTTTACTTAATAAAAACCTTGTTGATCTTCTTAGTTCCTCCACTATTCACTTCACTTCTCTAGTACCTACTCCACCTAATGTTTACAATAGGGGATCGGACTACTTTTTTTTTATTTTATAAATCCAAACTTTTTAGTTTCTGCGATCGAACACTAAAAGAATTTTTGCTTTATCTTTAAATTTATCGAGTTATAAAGGTTTGAAATTCAAGATGACAGAGAGGCACATACCCACTTGTGACGTCATTTGTTAGTAACGCCATATAATGTCCATACACAAAATCGTTTTTGAAACTTCAAAAAATCACTGTAAATTCGTTTTTCAACCGATTCTGGTTTTTCTTCGCGAATCGTGTGCTACTAATCTAATCTATGTTTTAAAAATAATTCATAAAATATGGTGAACAGTCTGATCCCCTATTATCAATTTTAACAGATGTAGATATTAAAAAAATAAAATAAAAATTTTGTCCTAAAACTGTTTTAAAACAAAAAAAAAGTAGTCTCCAAGAGCTTCAGATATGAATTTTAGTTTTCAAACATTTAACTTAAGTTTTTTACAAAAGTTTAAGTACTTTTATTTTTTATATATTTTTATTATAAGTCCATCAAGCTTTAAATTGAATATTTAGCTTTAATTAAGTAAAATTATTGAATATAAATTGTATGATAATTATGTACCTACGCTACATTACGTATATTCGCCCCCCAAAATGACTTTTTATTTCTGTTCACCAAAAATATGTATAAGCTCATAAATTAAATAAATAATAAACTTGGGTAAAATTCAAACAAAAATAAGGCAGTCCAGCTTAATAAATAACTATTGATTGCATAACAAAACAAAAGAACAATAAACGCACGTTTACGTAACGTAATGAGGATAAAAATAAAACACCATAAAAAAAACAATTGAATAGGGATATTTTGTCGACGCCTGCTATGCACCTACGACGTAGGTGGAGCGTGTTTAGACTGCCGTGCGCGTAAACCCGCCTCGTAGGTGCAATAATTTCCTATAAAATGACTGCGCGGCCCCTACGTCGTATGGCCGTATTATTGCGTTTTTCTTTTCAGCAGCCAAAGTGTTACTGTATTTATTTATACTCCCGAATACCTACATTAAAAAGTTTTCGAGATTGTTGCTTGGTTTTATCTTTCGCGACGAACATTGTGAAACGTTCAAAACTTTCGGGTTCACAAAACTATGTTGACTATAAAACACAGCCGGAGTACACTTTGTAACTATTTAAATTATAGCAAAGAGGAATGTTCCTGACCTTGTTCAATAATTGAACATGAATTTCTTTTAGCATCGATTACACTTTTCTATATCACTATCATTAACAGTTCATATACGTCCCCGACGCTATAGAGCGTCGGTGGTCTAGAGGCTAGGGTAGCTGTGTCCCATCCGGGAGACGCAGGTTCGATCCCCACCACGTAACAATGTGTTTTTGAATTCATTATGTACGTTTATTCGACGCTCTTATGGTGAAGGAAAACATCGTTATGAAAGCTGCACACTCCTGCGAAGAAATTCAAAGGTTGTGTGTGAAGTCAAACAACCCGCACTGGGCTAGCGTGGTCGACTAAGGCTTAATCGCTAATACAGGGTAGGCTCGAGCCCCAAGATGGAGACGCATATATGAGCTGTTGACGATACGTCCCCACCGAGCGGCTCGAGCCTAACCTAAATTCTTGGTGATCAGGCCTCAGTCGACCACGCTGTCCCAGTGCGGGTTGGTCGACTTCACACTCAACCTTTGAATTTTTCGGAGGAGTGTGAAGGTTTCCTCACGATATTTTCCTTCACACCGTAACAAAAAACTCTGTAAAACACATTGGTACGTGGCGGGGATCGAACTCGCGTCTCCTGGACGGGAGATAGCGGCCCTGGCCACTACACCACTGACGCACTTTTCTAAATATCGAATGATAATTTACTGTTCATTGCTGTCGCAGTATTAATTGCCGTCCCAAGCGCGATGAAAACTGCAATTTGAATTAGTTACTAAATCCGGAGAGTTTATAGTCTTGTTATCAAATCAAATATTTTATTTCCACTGACTCTTTTTTTGGGTATTTCTAGCACCTCTGTAACTTTGTACATATCACCGATAATTTTGTTTTAGGATTCTTCATGTAATCTAAAACATAATCTAAAACCTGAAAATACGACTGATACAGCCCTGCTAAAAATAGAGCAAGTGTCATTCGGGCTGATGTAAGGATTCTAACAATACCCCATACATTCAAATACTCTTAAATACATACATACATGAAACCTGAATACATTACACTCCTTTTTATGGGCCGTCGTGTAGAAACTAATAATGTAATTAATATTAAAACTTATGCGTTTTACTTACAGCCCCCACAGCATGACGACCGTAGATAAAATAAACCACGCGATATATAAAGTGACCGCAAATAGTATCCAAGTTATGTCGCGCGAAACTACGTTAATATTGGCGGTCACTTTATATGTCGCGCGGTTTATTTTATCGACGGTGGTCATGAAGCGGCTGGTTCTCAGTAGGTAACTCAGCCCATAGAACTGAATAACTTTTGTTCAACAAATTTTCGAAATTCTTCATAAATATTTTGAGAATTTTGGAAAATTCATGAAGTGAAAGTTGTTTAGTTTCAAGCTTTTGATTTTTAATTAACACATTGAAAAAAATATATATTTTTACTATTGTTCAATGTCTTTAACATTTCTTAGATTTTTAAATGATTTTTAAATCTTTTTAGATTTTTAGTACATTATAATTTTAAGTTTAATATGTACCTATGTTTTTTATATTCTGTATGTTCAGTGTCCTTACAATACCTAAGCTAATGATAGCCTAATATTAATTTCTTGTTAATTGTTACTCTGCTAAGCCGATTTGGATGTTATTTCTAGACTATGGAAATATAGCGTTCAGTGTTTTTTTGACAGAATTGTTTTATTTCGTTACCCATAGGACTATTCATATTCATCTATTTGCTTTTCACATGGTACAATATCAATCAATCAATCAGCCTATTGCAGTCCACTGCTGGACGTAGGCCTCCCCAAGGGTACGCCAAAGCGCACGATCACCCGCTTTCCTCATCCAGCCACCACAAGCGACCTTCCTCAGGTCATCAGTCCACCTGGCAGGGGGGCGTCCATTCAAGAACCCGTCTGCTCCAACGCTCATCGGTTCTGCGACAGACGTGGCCAGCCCACTGCCACTTCAGCTTGCTACATTTCTGGACGACTTTTTGACATACGGAGCCGAAACGTGGAACATGACGGTGAAGCTGGCCCACCGGCTACATGTCACTCAGCGAGCTATGGAAAGATCTATGTATGTTTGGTATTTCGCTACGGGATAAAATCCGAAACGAAATCATCCGGCAGAGGACCAAGGTGGTGGATATCGTCGAGAAATGGTACAATATACATGTGACTACATTTTTTTTTTTTACGGACCTAATCCCTATTTCTACCAGAGTGGTTATATAGCGGGCGCGGACTTGCGGGGGAGCAGAAGGCTCGTACCCCTTAGGAAATTTATGACAGCGTATCTGGGGGCGCCCTCAGACGGGCTCGGACCGCGGCCCAGAACGTTGCCAGGGCGAGAAGCGCGTCGGAGAAGAGTGACCCCTACCGGGTCTTACTGTATTAATTCTACTATTAGTTCCGCGTCCCCGCCGGCGGGGGCGGTTGCTACCTGAATCCATGTGACTACAACAACCTATACCATTTTTATGTGTTTAACATAGCGCATAGCTAATGGCAAGCGCGTCGCCAAGGAGGGGCGGGGGGGGGCAGCTGCCTCCCCTAGAGATTAATAAAAATGCAAAGCAAGAGGAGAGTTTGACTGTACGGGACTGGTGTCACAAGCTCACAATCAGTCAGATTGAATGTTCCTGACAAGTGCTTAGGTCGCGGACATCTCAGCATCAGCGTCTGGTGGAAAGTAAAAGGAGTGTCAAATTTCGTCGGCCTTTCACAGAGTTTGGTTTGGTAATGCGCCTGTTTCTGACCCTGATAGCCAAGGGGATGCAGGTTCGAGTCTTGTCCAAAATCGACAAAGTCAAAGTCCAAAATTATTTATTTCCATAGGATGTTATTACATCACTTAGATCCGTCATTACATTTTTTTTGGGTGAGTTCACTAACACAATGGCGGAATCTGTGGAGAAGAGCTCACCGAAGAAACTCCACACTCCACAATGCTCTACTCAACAAATCGATCAATCAAACAAAAATCAATAAATCAATCTGCTTTATAATTATTAGATATCTCGTTAACAGACGTAATCTGTAACAATATCTTGAGAAGGTGGGCGTGTGAAAAGAAATGAAATATAATAAATAGGGAAGATAAAGGTATATTTGAAGAGAAAATATTAGTACTAGTCAAACATGTCGTAGGGCTTCCAAATTACAACTCAGTCAAAACACCCTTCAAAACCGGCATGTTTCGAAAACGTTTAAAAATACGATTCTAGAACAAAATAACGCTGCCAGTGTGCATTTATCACATGCCAGCATTTTTAAATAACAGAGTGAGGAGTGTAGGTATTGCTATACCTAACACAATAATAATATATATAAAAACTAAATGTAATTTTGCACGTATAGTTCAAACACAAAGGCAATACAAACTATAGGTGTTACTCGCAGTAACACAAATAACACAATCGGTAGTTCAATTCCAACTCAATATTTGGTACAAAGCCCAAGTAAGTTATTACATTGTCATAATGTATGGCCAGGAAACATACGGTGTTGTGTAGGTGTAGGAACGCAGAGCCAAGAGAATTATCGGTGATGAGAATCCAGTGGTAACCAAGCTTCACAGTTTGGCTCATCGCCGAAAGGTTGCATGTCTGTCAGTGTTTTACAGGCTGTATTTCGGGGAGTGTGCACATGGGCTGCATGAGCTCATTCCGCCATCACCTTTTTACTATCGGGGGTCCAGACGAACTGCAGCATACCATCCGCACTTGGTCGACATACCCCTTTGCCGCACGAAGCGCTTTCAATCATCTTTTATTATGCGCACGGCCAAGGAGTGGAATTCTTTGCCTGCTTCTGTTTTTCCGAGTGCTTATAACCCAAGCATTTTCAAAGCTAGAGTGAACAGGCACCTTCTGGGCAAACTCGTTCCATCATCGACCACATCTCGTCCCTCGCGGACCTGATTGTGGTCAAGAGTAAGCCCTAAACTAATAAAAAAAAAAAATGGTGTTTAAACATTTTCAATCAATCATCATCAACAACAGTTCATATACGTCCCCACCGAGGGGCTCGAGCCTACCTTGAATAAGGGTGATTAGGCCTTAGACCACGCTGGCCCAGTGCGGATTGGTCGACTTCACACAACAACCTTTGAATTTCTTTGCAGGAGTGTGCAGATTTCATCACGATGTTTTCCTTCACCGTAAGAGCGTTAAATAAACGTAAATATGAATTCGAAATTCGAAAACACATTGGTAAGTGTGGTAGGGATCGAACCCGCGCCGCATCTTTCGCCCTAGCCACTAGACAGACCAGTGACGGTGTAGCCTTTTACAGATTATTAAAAGAAATAAAACTACATAAATAAAAAATAAAAAATTGTATGTCCAAAAGTAAAAACACTCATTTTCGCTTTTACATACGTTGTAGTTAAATTACAAAATTATCGAGATTACTCAGCTCATTACGGAGGTTCTGGGTTCGATTCCTGGTGGGTACAATGTCAAACAAAAATTTTATTTGTGAGACCAGTTTGGTTAGGACATTGCAGGCTGAATCACCTGATTGTCTGAAAATAAAGATTATCCCATGCTTCGGAAGGCACGTGCGTGATGAAATCCTGCGAAGAAATTTAAAGGTTGTGTGTGAAGTCGACCAATCCGCACTGGGCCAGTATGGCCTAATCGCCCTAATTCAGGGTAGGCTCGTCCCCTCGGTGGGGACGTATATGACCTGTTGATGATACACGATCCGATCAAACATTCGTTCCAACAGTCTCCATCACTCTTCCCTCGATTTTCGTGTCCACGCCCGTGGCAACGGAATTGGCACTTCGAGCACGTATCGTTCCCTCAGCTGCAATACGACGCAACGGACGAAGTACCTAAAGTGTGATAGTAGCCCTACATGATAGCTGGGACAAAGCCTTCAATATACGAACCATACACGAACACTATATCGTTTGTTTTTTAATGTTATGTAATTTCCGGTAGACGCCAAGAAAAAGAGACAAGAAAAAAATTGCTTTATTACACGATTGCCCAAAAAATTGCGTTTTTTTTTTTTTTCAATATAATATAAACTACTATAGGTATGTGTACTTATATGTTGTAATTGATTGTGTGCAATAAAGAGTTTGTATTGAATAATAGGTTTTTTTTTTTTTCAAAAAAACATCAACTATCGGATTGTGAATTTTCTCTTTTTGAAATCGGTTAATCATCAACATCAACGGCCCGTTACAGTCCACTGCTGGACTATGAGCCTCCTCCACTTGAGTGGAGGGTTTTGCCATAATCTCCACGCTTGGCAGGCGGGTTGGAGATCGCAGATTAAAAGGTTACTGTATCAGAGAGCGCTGCTGCCCGTTCCCTGTTCAATGTGTGGTCCCTAAGTCGCCTCTTACGACACCCACGGGAAGAGTAGGGGAATCGATTAATAACGAGATAATAATAGCTTGATAAGATAATCATAACTTTCCTTCAAAAGTAATTTTATTTTCCCCGCAATGTCGTGCAGAAGCCATTGATAAATCCATTTTCCCATAGAGCCCATCATCAGACCTTGACCTAATTAGAAACATTAAAACAGGATCACGTGAATTATCGAATTGAGAACATCTTCCTTTAATTTTTTTTCCTTTTGTTGCTTATTTTCTTGAGTCAGTTAAAAATACACATCAAGATAAGATAATAATAACATATTATTATTATTTATTATTATTATTATTTATTATTTATTTAATACACTGCTTCTTCTTCTTTTTCCTTGCGTGACGATGACAAATTAAATCATTCCGGCCCAGACTTCGACTGCACTATTGCACTGCACTATCTAAGGAGGGGAGTGAGAGAATAATAAAGTGCTACGCTTCGTAGCACTCGTAGCGGACTGCTACGACAATCGTCAAAATAAGGTAATACAAGGGATGCGGGTTGTAGATGTCACTAACGGCTGGTAAAGAGTTTATTTATTTTTCTTATTTACTTAGGGAACCAGTTGTAGCTACAACTAAACATATAAAGAAATGTAATGTACAAAGTATATAGTCGCAATTGTTTATTTGATGAAGCCTGCTTTGAAAAAAGAGGGGTGTTATAAGGATCGACAACATTCTGTCTCAAGAGCACAATAATGTGGCGAGCAACATTTTCAGCGCGACTGAACTTTGTAACTACTGTGGAACCTCTGCCACCCGGACATCAACTGCAGAGGCTAACTTGGAAGCCGCTAAACCGCTTACGTAACCAACATGGCCATTCGCCATGTTTTCTTTGCAGTGACGTTTTTCGTTTTAAGTCCTACAAGAGTACTACACCAATAAAAATCTCAATAAAAATTATTAGTCCAGCGTATTTAAATTTTGCAAGATACCCTGAACATCACGTAGGACTAAATTGCTAAGACTAAAAATCCCAAGCAAGACGAGATTATGTTGTTAAGTTGAGATTACCTTTCGGCTCCATCATGAGACCCTGGGCATCACATCACATAATATTATGACTAAATATCTAGTCAAGACAAATCCAATTGGCTATAACACGACTAGGTTATGTTGAGTATTTGAGGAAATACAGCGGCCACCTTCCGGCTCCATCATGAGATCCTGGACATCACGTATGACTAAAAATCTTGTCAATACAAATCTAACGAGCCTAAACACGACGAGATTATGTTGTGTATTTTAGGAGTTTTTATGGCCACCTTCTGCTCCATCATGACACCCTGGATATAACGTGGGACTAAATATCTAGTCAAAACAAATCCAACGGGCCCAAACACGACTAGGTTATGTTGAGTATTTGAGGAATTTCTGTAGCCACCTTCCGGCTCCATCATGAGACCCTGAACATCACGTATGACTAAAGATCATGTCAAAACAAATCCAACGAGCCCAAACACGACGAGGTTGTGTTGTGTATTTTAGGAGTTCCTATGGCCAACTTCTGGCTCCATCATGAGACCCTGGACATCACGTATGATTAAAGATCTTGTCAAGACAAATCCAACGAGCCCAAACATGACGAGGTTGTGTTGTGTATTTTAGGAGTTTCTATGGCCACCTTCCGGCTCCATCATGAGACACTGAACATCACGTATATCTAAAGATCTTTTCAAGACAAATCCAATGAGTCTAAACACGACGAGGTTGTGTTGTGTATTTTAGGAGTTCCTTTGGCCACCTTCCGGCTCCATCATCAGATCAGCTCCATGGTATTATATTGCTTTGTCACCGAGGTTACATAAGTGTACCAAATTTCAGCACAATCGAATGACAGTACGTGCTCCAAAAATGAGTTGCAAGATTCGGACCGAACAAACCCACAAACAAACAAACAGACAGACAGACAAGAAAGCGAGTTAATAAAAACGTGTTAATAAAAGGGTGTTTTCAATCTATATATTATTTTTGTTTTGTATAGCAAATCAAAGGTTGTATATAATAATTATAATAATAATAATGTGCTTTATTTCACTCCCACATACTTTTATACTACAACTAATACAGTTAATCATAATAATATCATCGTACAATACAATATAATTTGTGGGAGTCAGGAGCCCAAACTAGGATACCCTGTGCTATGAACTCCTGGCTCCCCCCTCGGAAAAATAAGTACATTGGTCTCGATTCGGGATGTTATGCTCTAGTTCTAAAGTCCAGCTATCCTTTTCGTTCTTATGACTAATGAGAAAGAGGTGATGAATGGATGATATTAATTTGAACGAATGATAACCTAAAATAAAAAAGTAGGTAGTCCTTTGACTAATTTAAAATAGTAAATAAAATTGAGTGAAAGGTGAGTAGATGCGGCTAAACCCTTCTGGTTATGCGTTTATGTAATGTGAGTAAAATTCGAAAATTTTATACTTAGCCCACATAACCGAGTTGTGACGTGGTCAGCCCCCACTCTCCAAATTTCGTTTTTTTTTCCTTACATTATTGAGAAAACAAAGAATACTTGTCTAATATTTTTGTATAACCTGACTGACGGCAGCCGTATGGTGACGGCAGAGTAGAATACATTTGTCACCAACTCCTACTCTTCCCGTGGGTGTCGAAAGAGGCGACTTAGGGACTACACATTGAACAGGGAACGGGCAGCAGCGCTCTCTGATACAGTAACCTTTTAATCTGCGATCTCCAACCCGCCTGCCAAGCGTGGAGATTATGGCAAAACCAAACACTTAAGTGGAGGAGGCTCATAGTCCAGCAGTGGACTGTAACGGGCCGTTGATGACCTGACTGACGGACAAAATTGAATTTCGTTTTCCATTGGCCATCGCTTCATTAGCTACATAAATTTTATTTCAGCATTTGCGTGAATTTTGAATAATATTTCATGGCATCGCATCATTATCTTCACACTTTACATTCGTGTGAATATTTTCAAAAGAATCCGCCATTTTTGAAGTGCAAACGATCTCACGAGGTAAAAGTCCACATTTGGTCGCTATCAAAAGAATTTCCAAGAATTTCTTGGCTTTAAAACGCCGCGGGTGTAACATCTTCACTGCTCATATTGCATCTCCCACGACGTCCTTTGTAGACGAAGAATGAGACCCTAGCTTTGGATCTTTCTATGTGTATTGCGGGAAGATTGGGGGCCGGAAGGCGTAGTGTTGGACGGCCTCCCAAGGTGGACAGATGACTTTGTGAAAGTTGCTGGGCGCCGGTGGATGCAAGTAGCGTAGGACCGTTCACGGTGGAAACCTATGGGGGAGGCCTATGTTCAGCAGTGGACGTCTTCCGACTAAGATGATGATGTGTATTCTCACCGTAAGATTGTGAACATCGTTAGTTTATAATTTGTGTCGCGACATTATAAACTGACAAGTCCGCGCCAGCTAAATTACCACTGCTATGAAACCTTTTGTGAATTTTATAAATTGGACCAAATGTTGTTCTTTCATGAACTGAGCCACCACGTAGAGGATTAAACTTAGAACATTTCAAGTATCAAATTAAATATACGAAAATTTCGCAAAAAAGGAAAACTGTTTTTGTCTTGCTCTTCTTCTGTAACCTGTGATTCTTAGAAAAAAGTTAAAAAAAACTCTCAATCACACAACGTGAAAATATATTTGGATGTTTGGATGTTTGTTCCGCTTTCATGACTAAACGGATTTGGATGAAATACTGAACGGATTTGGATGAAATTTGGAATGGAGATAGGTTGTACCTTGGATTAACACATAGGATACTTTTACTGGAAAATCTTACACAACGCGAGCGTAGCCGCGGGCGGAGCGCTAGTCTTGAATAAATCTTATAAAAAAGTTGTACCCGACATCGGCCGGTAGTAAAGGCGTTTACGGCGGAACTTCTATACTTGGGAATATCCTAAGTTGGCAACTAAAAGTATCGACACATCCAACACGCTCCGATACCGACCTTTTTGCTCGTAATTTACCAAACTTTTTATTAAAATATAAAAAAGTGCACAGTGTGTGCCAGGCTCAATTACTGCGTGTTCCGCAGTAAATATTTTGTCACATTAAAAAAAAAATTACACTTTTTTTTCTTTTTTCCGGCAGAGGACCTAGGTAGTTGATATCGTCCAAAAGTGCAGCAAGCTGAAGTGGCAATGGGCTGGCTACGTCTGTCGCAGAACCGACGAGCGTTGGAGCAGACGGGTTCTCGAATGGAGACCACGTCTCGGGAAAAGTAGTGTGGGGCGCCCCCCTGCCAGGTGGACTGATGACCTGAGGAAGGTCGCTGGTGGTGGCTGGATGAGGGAAGCGGGTGATCGTGCGCTTTGGCGTGCCCAAGGGGAGGCCTACGTCCAGCAGTGGACTGCAATAGGCTGATTGATTGATTGATTGATAAAATGGTCAGAGTTTTAAATTTTGTTTCTTTACAAACCCGAACTGCGGTAAATCCTTAAAGTGCGTTTATTACAGATTTCACCCGATATTATTTTTTTTTCTTTTTAATGTCTTACATACAAAATGTTATGATGCTTTTTCTTTTTATCTATCCAAATGGATTTGCATAGCGTGCGCGCCTGCGCCCAAGTAACCCTAAACCCAGCACATAACCGGTCAACCATTCGCGCGATATTAGGGCCAGTACGTGACCGAGTTCCACGAGTCGTCTCCTTGTTATTAAAAAAAACCTCCCTCTTAGTATTCCCTAAGTTTTTGGGACGCAATGTTCGACTCAATAAGGCCGTATGCCTTTGAAGCGTGTGCCTGAATTTTTTAGATATGAAATTTTAAGGTGCTCGGTAGATTTTTTCTTTTCCTTTCCTGCTAAAGCAGACACGTTTCAACATCCCCGAAAAGCACATATTTTTTGTGCTGTATAAATTGATGATGAAATGGTAATGTTATAATTTTATTAGGTATTCAAATCTTATATACTAAATATGTTAATTATCACCCAGAAAATTTTGTATGCAACAACGCATTTGTTATTATTTTCTAATAAGTATCTACCTAATCTAAATATATAAAAGAAGACACTGACTGACTGACTGACTGACATATCAACGCACAGCCCAAACCGCTGGGTCTAGAGATTCCAAATTTGGCACATAGGTTTCTTAAGAGGTCTAGGGGTGCACTAAGAAAGGATTTTTCAAAATTCACCTCCTAAAGGGATGAAACGGGGGTGCAAAGTTTGTATGGGGAAACAAGATTAGTTACACTATTTTATTGAGTAAAAATACGTGTTTCAGGTTTTTTCAGAATTTAACCCTTAAAAGGAGGAAATGGGGTGACAAAGTCTGAAAATCAACATGAGTATCGTTTGTATGGTTTATCGGGTCGCTGATTACGAAAACAATAACAATTTTAAAATCCTTCATGTACGTGTATGGTACGTGTAGGGTACGTGTATGGTACGTGTATGGTACGTGTAGGGTACGTGTAGGATACGTGTAGGGTATGTGTAGGGTAGGTGTTACTGTAGGGTAGGGTAGGTGTTACTGTAGGGTAGGTGTAGTGTATTTTGCTTTAGTTCGGTCGTCGCGGGCAAAAACTATTTCCACGCGGACGAAGTCGCGGGCAACAGCTAGTATATATATATATAAATGACGTATTTAGGTTGGTAAATGCATACAATTTTACAATATAAAAGAAACAAAGCACAACGCTCAGAGGAAATTAGCGACGATCGCGCGCATCAGAAATCTTTGCCGCAACGAATTACTTTTTAATCTGAGATAACCACAAAGACAAAATGACAAGATTTTTATTTTTTTACCCTATTTGCTATATGTTTAGGAACGTGCATAGAATTGTTTATCAATTTTAATAGTAAGAGAGCTTCAACTTAATTACTGATGCGTGACAACATCACCAAATTCGACTGATGTAATGAGCCAGTGTTTGCGAATCGATTTCAACCAGTGTTTGCGGATCGATTTAAACCAGTGTTTGCGGATCGATTTAATCACGATTGTGGAATCGATTCCGAACGTGATTTCCTCCCGGATTGAGGTTTCCTGTCCAATATTGATGATGAGATGAGATTGTGTCAGAAAATAATTCGATGTTTTTGCACATTTTAATAATGGGAAATTTTAAAAGGCTCGCTCTTGTTGAAGGGATTTTGAGCTGATGTTCTATCTACCTATATATTATTTTAAAAAAATAGTTAATTTTACTTCATACTTCGTTGTCATAAAGTTTTTGCTACATAATGTTTCAAGTATGAAAAAAAGCATTAAAATAATAGTTTTTTTATAATTTTCAGAAAGATACTTATCGTCGTCATCAACACCTCATATACGTCCCCACCGAGGGGCTTGAGCCTACCCGGAATTAGGGCGATTAGGCCTTAGCCGACCACGCTGGCCCAGTGCGGGTCGGTCGACTTTACACACAACCTTTGAATTTCTTCGCAGAAGTGTACAGATTTCATCACGATGTTTTCCTCCACCGTAAGAGCGTCGAATGTACGTAAGTACCTACATGAAATTCAAAAACACATTGGTACGTGGTGGGGATCGAAACCGCGTCTCCCGGACGGGAGGCAGCGGCCCTAGCCACTAGACCACAGACGCTCTAGTAGGTAGTTCAATCAATCAATGAAATCAATCAGCCTATTGCAGTCCACAGGTAGTTACGACCATTCTATTTTCAAAATCCCCCCAATCGCTCAATTCATTCATTTATTCTATTCTATTCTATTCAGGGTAGGCTCGAGCCCCTCGGTGCGGATGTATATGAGCTGTTAATGATGATGATCAAATCCATAGATTATAAAGCGCATCGCCTCGCACTTGTCTCTCTTTTGTTTGAACTAGCTTTGTACCATAAAGAGCTCCCAAGATGATTTTCGATGAGGTTACTAGTAAGACCTGATGGAAGTCGTATGGTAGGCGCTGGCTGGTGTGAACACTCCTTGACTGCCCAGATCGCCACTCACTGTTGTGGTGGCATCTGATTTGCGTGTCTTTTATTTTTTTTTATTATTATTTACGTTTATAACTATGTGTGTAGAGTCAACTAGCTATAAAAAGTGTCTATGTAAAGTGTGAGTGTCGTGTTTATGTCCATCAAAAATATTAATTTAAAACAAAACTTAGTGTAGCTGTTTAGTAGTGTTTTGTTAGTGTCATAGCTAGCCGACTATACATGATTTGGAAAAGGGAAAAGCTATTACATTACCTACAACCCGGTTCAACAATAGCCTAGCCCTAACCATATTACGACGTACATATACATAAATAGATAAGTACGGGAATGTCCGTTACCATGAGACCTAAGGTAACAGACGGAAAGTGGGAAGGATAAAAAGGATGTGTACGGCGTGCAATGTACACAGGAAATGATTAGCTCAAGCTAGCGGGCCAGGCTCAGCCTCACTATTTAAGGGCATGAAGGTGTCTTCGCCACTTGAGAGGAGCGGATCATCCGGCTAGGGCGGGAACATCGCTTTGCAGGAGATAAGAGAGACTCAACTGCAGGTGGAAGAGTACTTTATTTACAATTACAGCTAGTATTTATATGAAAATATTTACACACACATTGATAGATCTTACAGTAAATATGCTGATTAACAATATGGAATTTGGACGTCTCGATGTGATTCAGCAGCTGACGAATGCTGCGCATGTTCGGGTCAACGATCGATCATTGTTGATGCTGAACATTCTGGCGCCGCCGCCGAAGAAATGGACTTCAGGTCGTAAAGCTCGATGTCATGGGTCGTCGTCGTCTGCTGCCGAGGCGGTTTGGCCGGGGGAGTCTTCCGTAGTCTGCGCGGGATGCTGTAGACCGGGCCAGGCTTCACCGCTGCTCTGCTCACTCGTCTCTCCCGTAACCATCTTGTCAACTGTGGGCCATAACAGAACGTGAGAATCGCTAAAAGTGACAATACTGCAACTGTACTGAAACTAACTATGCACGAGTGAATAATTACGTTATTCCAAACCGTGTTGTCTAGGGTTGTCTGTAATGTCTTTTCTTTGTTAATTAAACTATTAAAAATATCTTTAGAGCTATCTAATACTTGTTCCTTAGAAATGTCATTATGTCTACTTAATAAAAACGTATTATTTTCTAACTTAAACTGGGAATTTCTAATAAAGGACGCTAAGACGCTAACTGAGATAATTCTCTTTGCAGTCAACGTAGTACTGATTGTCTTGATTAT
Organism: Carpatolechia fugitivella; assembly: GCA_951230895.1. Classification (NCBI taxonomy): domain Eukaryota; kingdom Metazoa; phylum Arthropoda; class Insecta; order Lepidoptera; family Gelechiidae; genus Carpatolechia; species Carpatolechia fugitivella. The sequence continues at coordinate 13,482,877 of OX579663.1, forward strand.
ACAATTTTCTGATATTTGTATAATTCCGACGTCATGTATCGAGACTTCTTCTCTTTGCCCATCGCATAGAATGGACACCGTCTCCATCTTCCTTGTCAAATAAATCCATGTATTAGTCATTTGGACTTGTTTCCAAATTATATCTCTTGTAATATTATATGTTTTTGTAGGACAGTCTGTATTATTTCCAGATTTAGTCAATAGTTTAACGATGCAATTCTGATTTAATTGCATGTTTTTCACCGCCACAGGAAAGCAGATAAAATTATTAGATTTTTGTAAACAAGTTTTAAATTCTTCGTGTGTTAATTCAAAATATTTTTCATTATTGTAGTCTATAGCTATAAATGTTTGTGGTATATTTAATCCTTTGAATGTTCTATCTTGAAGTTTAACTGGTATTGGAGTTATATGCATTAAGGTATATTTCCCTTTCTCTGTTATTGGAAAATATGACAACACTCTTATGTGCGTTTCATTTTCTGCCAATTTTGTATCTATTAATTGTGATTGTAATATGTACAGGTTTGATGGTAATCTGTTATTTGCATTTCTTATTACGTCAGCAACTGTTTTTGGTGTAAGTATACTATATATCGTAGCTTTTTCCAAGTATATATTCATTAATCCTGAATAATAGTCAATCATCTCTGTTATGTAGTTATGGGCTAACTGGTATGACTGTATTACTTGTATTCGTATATAATTTAAACTGATTGATCTGTACCATCTATTGTTGTCATTTACGTAGGATATGGCTTGATTTAACTTTTTTTGAAATTTCTCTAATTTTTTCTGAATTTTTTCTTCTGTTTGATTCACTGCTGTTATAGTAGAAATCATGAACTTAGTCTGATGATTTGCTGCGTCAATCAAATTCTGTTGATTTTTCTGAAGTGCATTAATATCTCTATATACTTCATCATTCACACCAAATATCGACGTCATTATTTGTCCCAAAATTCCTCTTTTTTTTCTAGTTTGGCTAATTTCTGATAAATATTCATATGTTCTTTCAAATTTTTCTACTTCTTCATACAGATGCTCATAATATTGGGTGCAGTGCGTGTTGCTGTCAGTTGCTATCATTGTGTCACATAAAGTCTTGAATTGATTTAGCACGTCTTCTGTTTTCTTTAAATTTTGGTTTAATGCATCGCGTCGATAACATGTTTCTATTCTAAACGTCCCTCTGTCTAATGTTACATTTCCCATTTGTTCCACATACAGTCCTGGTTCTAAGTTTTTAGTTGAATAAGCAGCTTTCATTGGAGCAAAAAATTGTAGTAAGGTCAGTAGTACAAACATACAGTATTTATACGTGCTTGAAGTTTTTGTATATTTTTTTCTTTTAGGTAGTCTGTTAACTGTTGCCATGTTTATTTCTACAGGCGTTTTAGTCGCTTCATCTGTCTCTAAGTTTTCATTTATTGGTAATGGTATTAAATTGTGTATTGCTCTCTTTTGGTCTGATCCTTGTGACCGCTGAAGAGTCACTACTCTCGTGGCTCCATCTCCTCCTGGATGGATTTCTTTAATTTTTGCAATTGGCCATTTACTTGGACTCAAATTTTCATCTTTGATGAGAACTACAGTGCCGATTTTTAAATTTTCTTGGTCTGTCTTCCATTTATATCGTTGTTGTAGCTGATGTAAATATTCTTTAGACCAGGTGTTCCAGAAGTCTTTTTTCACTTTTTGGACTAACTTCCATCGATTAATGAGGTCAGTATTAATGTTGGATATTGGATCTGGTACGCCCACTGCTTCGCGTCCAATCAAAAAATGGCTTGGTGTCAATATTATGCTGTCATAGATGTTTTCTGTCTGTACACATAATGGTCGTGAATTCAAGCATGCTTCGATCTGATGCAAGAATGTTGATAATTCTTCGTAGGTCAGGGTGCTATCTCCTATCACTCGTTTTAAATGATGTTTCATTGATTTCACTCCAGCTTCCCATATTCCTCCGAAGTGTGGCGCCGCTGGCGGTATAAAATGCCATTGTGTACCAACGTTTGTCAATGAGTCTTGAAATTGTGGTGATTGTGTAATTTCTAAAATTTCTTTGTATAAAAAGTTCGCTGCTCCCACAAAATTTGTCGCATTATCACTGTATATGTGAGACACGTGACCTCTTCTCGCCATAAACCTTCGGAGCGCTGCTATGAAAGACTCTGTTGATAAGTCTCCAACTAGCTCCAAATGTATAGCTTTCGTAGCTAAACAAATAAATACAGCAATGTATCCTTTGTATGACTTATGTCCTCTACCTTTCATGGCTCGTACTTGGATTGGTCCTGCAAAATCACACCCTGTATAACTAAATGGGTATGATTGCGTCACACGCGGCTTAGGAAGCGCGCCCATCTTTTGTTTAGCTGTTTCTGCTTTGTATCTAATGCATTTCACGCATTTATTTATGCAGGCTTTTATTTTTTGTTTCCCTCGCATAATCCAGTATGACTGTCGTAAATAAGATAGTGTCAGTCGATTTCCGCCGTGGAGTGTTTTTATGTGTGCGTCATGTATTATTATCGATGTGACGTGATGATCATATGGCAATAATACAGGGTGTTTTTGATTGTACGGCAGTTGTGAATTTTGTAACCTGCCGCCTACCCTGATTAATCCATCCTTGTCTATGAATGGGTCTAAATTTGTCAATTTGTTACCTTTTCGTAATGTACCTCCATTTTTTAGGACCTGGTATTCTTGTTCAAAAGCGTTAATTTGTACTTGTCTTATAATGTTTTTTCTTGTGTTGTTTAATTCTTCGCAGGTCAATGACCCTGTTGCCTTTTGTCGTCTTATAAATCTTAAACAATAAGATAATACTCTTGTCATCTTGCTGAAACTGGAAAATCTCTCCAACAATTCATTTTTGTCGCACACTGTGATTGTTGTCTGATGGCAAAGTTTTACTTCTTCATGTGTCTCTGGGATTATTTTTGTCTGTAATAGTTTGTCTGTTTGTAGCCAGTTTGGTCCATTCCACCAAAGACTGTAGCCTTGTAATTTACTTGGTTCTATGCCTCTGGATATAACATCAGCTGGGTTGTCTGCTGAAACAACGTGTCCCCAGATAGCGTGTGGAAGAGTTTGTTGTATTTCAGATACTCTATTTGCAACAAAGGTCTTCCATTTGTCTGCTTCTCCTCTTATCCAACCCAATGTAATCATAGAGTCAGTCCAACAATAAATTTTCGTGTCGTCGCAACCAATAGCTCTCTGTATTTTCTTCACTAATTTTGTCAATAAAACAGCAGCGCATAATTCTAGTCGTGGTAAAGTTGTTTTATTTTTCTTTGGCGCTACTTTTGTTTTTGCTTGTAACAAAGTCACGTGATATGAGTCATTCTCCTTTATTCGGCAATAAACGACTGCACCGTAAGCTTTTTCCGATGCATCACTAAATCCATGTAATTCGATCTTTTTCTCTGTGTAATGAATCCATCTTGGTATTTTAATTGTTTCAAGGCTTTTTAGTTGGTTTTGTATGTTAGTCCATTTTACTCTTATTTCGTCAGATACAGTCTCATTCCAATCTATTCCACTTATCCATATCTCTTGTACTAACAGTTTCATTGTAATTATCACAGGTTGTAGCCAGCCATGTGGATCAAATAATTTTGCTACTTCCGAGAAAATGAATCGTTTTGTCGGTCTTTCGCAGGCTGTTATTATAATTTCAAAATGAAAACTGTCTTCTCTGGGTGACCAAGCAACGCCTAGTGATTTCCTGTTTTCGTCCATGGGCAATTTTATCATTTTGTCATCTACATTTTGTTGAGGAATGCTTTCTAATAATTCAGCGCTGTTTGACGACCATTTTCTTAAATTGAAACCTCCAGATCGTAGCATGTCAATAAGTTGTTTTTGTAATTGTTTTGTTTTATCTAACTCATTTGCTCCAGACAATATATCGTCAACGTAAAAATCTTCTAAGGTCACTTTACTGGCAATAGGGTAATTTTGTTGTTCGTCTATGGCGAGTTGCTGAAGTGTTTTTATGGCTAAGTAAGGTGCTGCACTTGTCCCGTACGTTACTGTAGTTAATTCATATTCTTGAATGGGTTGTTTTGGTGACCATCTCCATAATATTCTCTGATACGAGAGGTCATCGTCATTGATTTTTATAAAACGGTACATTTTTTCAATGTCCGCCATGAAAGCAATTCTATGTTTACGCCATCGTAGTAATATAGTATCTATGTCTTGTTGCAAACGAGGGCCTTTATGTACGTTGTCGTTAAGGCTTACATTTGTGCTCGACTTACTGCTTGCGTCGAACACGCATCGCAACTTTGTAGTCAGCGAGTCTTCTCGTATTACAGGTTGGTGAGGTATATAATATTTACCGTCATAGTAGTTTGCTTTGTTTACTTTTCGCATATGATTCATATCTAAATATTCTTTCATGAACTCATTATATTGTTGTCTTAGGTCATGATTTTTCTCTAATTTCCTTTCTAGTTGTAATAGTCTGGCAGCAGCTTTCTGTCGCGTATTCCCGTATTCTAGGGAAGAATCCTTAAATGGGAGCCTTACAGTATAGGTCCCGTCATCGTTTCTTTGAGTCGTTTTTTTATAATAGGTCTCACATAACTGGTCATCGTCTTTTGATTCATGTTCGTGTGATACTTCTTCTAATTCCCAAAATTTAGACATTTGATTTTCTTCGGTACGTGTAATCAAACTCAAAACTTTCATCCCGTTACAGCATTCTGTAGGACAAAACCCTGACAAAATCCATCCTAGCTCTGTATTTTGACATATGATGCCATTATCGAGTTTTTCGAAGCCTTGTAATAACATCTTACTGTATTCTTCTGCTCCCAAAATAATATCAATCGGGCCTCGCTTGTAATAAGTTGGGTCAGCTATTATTTTATTAGCCAGTTTTTGTTCTTGTAATTGTTCTATGTTTTCTTTTGGGAGCGCTCCAGTCAGCTTTGATAATACAATGAGTGACGTAGGTAATTCATACGCACTAGGGAATCTCGGCTTTAAAGTAACATCAATCATGTAACTTGAAGTTTTTGGTGTTTCGTCGGCAATACCCTTTATTTCTGCTTTGATCTTTCGTCTAGGGTATCCCAGTAGTTGAGCTACCTCTTCGGTGCATAGAGAGGCTTCAGAGCCTTGGTCGCATAATACACGTAGTAATTGAGGAGTTCCGTCGAATGTTGTTGTCTGTACTAAAGCTGTGGCTAGAAGTATGGTTTTCTGTGTATCATGTTGGTGCATAGATACGTTTGTCGTATATTTTGATGGCTTACTGTCTTTTGATTGTGGTCTTAGTGGAATTGTGCTTGTCCTTGACACATGATTGTAATTGTTGTTATTTTTAATTGTGCTACTTGAAGCCTGATGTTTTGTTGATAAATACTCATTTATGTTGCGATGTAAGAGTGTAGAATGCGCCTTATTGCATATTTCACATTGCTTGTATTTTTGACTGACGCATTCTTTTTTAGAGTCGTGCATTAGGCATAAATAGCACATTTGTTTTTCTTGCACCTTCTTTATGCGGTCATTGACATTCAGTGATTTAAATGCTTGACAATAGTGAATATTGTGGTCGTTCTGGCAGTACCAACATTGTCCCTTCCTATCTTGCCAATACGTGGGTTTTTCTTGACTTGTTGTTACTAATGGTTTATTATAGGTCGAGCTATTGGCTGTTGGCATAAAGGTGAGTTTACATGAAGATTCTAAACTCTTGAAACGTTTTTCCAAAAACTTCATCATTTTGGTGAAATCTTGTAGTTTGTTCGGCTCTTCTAATTGGTCTTCATATTTCATATTAGTGTCTTGGTCCCACTTACGACTCAAAATTCTTGTCAAAATTGGACTCCATGTAGAAATATCAATGTTTTGATTTTTCAATGCTTCTAAAATTTCATTAATACAGTCATGCATATTGCGTAACATTTTTGCATTAGGTGTCTGCACTTTTGGTAAATCCAATAATTTGTCTATGTATGTTTGTACAATTAGCCTTTCGTCTTTATATCTGTTCGTCAACAGTGTAAGCGCTGCCTTATAGTTGACCTCGTTTACGGCCAAGTGTCTAATCATCTTTTCTGCGTCGCCTCGTACATGTGATTTTAAGTACTGCATTTTTTCTGTAGCAGAAATTGTACAGTCGTCGTCAATAATTTTCTTAAATAAATCGTAGAAAGAATTCCATGATTCGTAATTTCCCGTGAAAATTGGGATGGTAATCCTGGGTAACTTGGATACCGATGTCTTATTTGAAGTCATGTCTGTCTGATAAATTTTTTCTTGTAATTTCTCTATTATTGCGTCTAGTTCATTTTGAATGTAGTCAAATTGGTTTTTACTAAAATATTCGTCGTCGAGTGTACTTTCCTCCATAAGTAACTCCATATGATTGTCTTCAATTTCTTGAAAATACTTTTCAAGGTTCGTCACAAGTGTCTTTAGGTGCCATGCCGGTTTATTTTCAGCGATGGCGGTCGATGCAGTCGATATCTTTTTCTGAAGCTGTTTTAGTCTATATTTTTGAATTAACAGCTTCGGTGAAGAGACTTTTTCCTTGTCTTCTTCGTCGATTGGAGGGTCTTTTATGTCTATAATGTCTTTTAAAATTTTGTCTTTTTCTTCACACTTCTTCAAGTACTCAATAGCCTCTTCATAAGGTTTCTTGATTTGTGTCTCAAAATAATTAAGCGTCATGTATTTATGCGTCGATAATATTTCTTGCTCGTCTAGTAGTATGTGGTCTTGTAGAGCCCTCTGGTAAATTGTATACAGAGTGACTCGTTTGTCGTCGATGTATTGTTTCGTCTTTCTTATAGTCGAAACGTCC